>NC_069422.1:43774079-43796395 GCF_026875155.1 Cherax quadricarinatus
ATTTTTTCCTCTCTTTTGGGAAATTACAGGGGGAGCTCCGTCTAAAGCCCAAAACTCCGCGATAATGGTAAGAGGGGAGTCGAACGGGTTGATGGAAAGGCGTTGCGGAGACGGGGCTTTCGGAAACGGGGAAAAAAATCCAGGGGGGAAGGGTTTTGTTTTTGGGCGGTCAGCACCAAGTGTTTTTGGGGTGGGGTTTTCCCTTTCCCCCTTTCTCTCTCTCCCTTTTGTGTCTTCAAGCGGTTGTTTTCTGTTAAACGTTTATATCCCCCTTTCCCCTCTTACCAAGTTGACTTGTGCTCTTGTCTCCTTCCCCCTTTCTCCCGAATTCCTCTCTCCCTCTCTTTTCTCTCCTCTTGTTTAGTATCTTTTTCCCAATCGTAGCAAATACTGTTTTTTTTTCCCTACCTCTTGATCTCTCTTATATAAAAACTACATTTTCATATATACGCTTTTTTTTCCCTTTCTATTTTTTGGCATTTTGCTTAATAATGGGGTATGAATTCACCTATTTCTCCCCTATTTTGTTGTGTGTGTGTGTGTGTGTGTGTGTTGTGTGTGTGTGTGTGTGTGTGTGGGCTGCAAGTGCTGCTAAATGTGGCCCTAAGCAAAAAATAAAATTTGCATATTCACCAAACAACGCATACATACGGTATTTTTCCAAGGGAGTGTGTATAGGGAGACAGGAGTTGGCTGTGGGGAAGAAGCTGAAACCTGTTTTTACTTTCCCCCTTTCCTGACCACGCTTCTCTCACACCAAATGGCAAAACCCCTAGACGGGGACTTTTTCGGGGGAGAAGGTGACACTCTCCGGGGGGAAATTGGGGGCACTCCCCCGGGGTGAGAGATCGGATCTCCAGGGTGAGAGATGGGGCCTCCCCCGGGTGAGAATTCGGACTCTCCCGGGGTGAAAATTTCGCCATTCCAGGGGTAAATTTTTTTGCACTCTTCCGGGGGGGCGAGAGAGAGAAGAGAGAGGAGAGGAGAGGGGGAAAAAGAGGGGAGAGAGAGAGAGAGAGAAAAAGGAGATGCGCCACCCCATGGTGAAAATTTGGCCCTCCCCGGGTAAAAGATGCCATGTCTCGGGGAGGGAAAAGATTGCCGCAACAAATTAGCATAAGCAACATATGGTCACTTAGATAATTTAAACACTCCTGTCCTGGTTTTGATTCGGGGGGCATCGCCGCTCGCGGGCTTGTTCCAGTAAAACCTAATTGATGCTTTGATCATTTGGGCTTTTTGTGCTAGCAAGCCGTAATTTTCCAAAACCCCTTTAAACCTACCTCCCATACCTCCCAAAACCCCTACCTACCTACCTCCCCTCCTCTCCCCCAACCACCAACCTCCTCCTCCCCCCTCCTCCCCCTCCTCCCTTTCCTCCTCCACCCCAACCAACCAACCTCCTTCCCCTCCCTCCCTCCCTCCCTCCCTCCTACCTTCCTACCTACCTCCTCCCCCCCAACCAACCAAACCCCTCCCCCCTACCTACCTTCCCCCTCCTCCCCTACCTACCTCCCTACCTACCAACCCCCCTACCACCTTCCTCCTCCTCCTCCTCCTCCACCAACCAACCAACCCTTTTCCCCCCTTTTTCCCCCCTTTCCCCCTCCCTCCCTTACTTTCCCTATACCTACCTATATCCCTACAAAAAAAATATACCTACCTATACCTATTTCCAAACTCCTCCCTTCCCTCCTCCTCCCTGCCTCCCACTCCCTACCTACCTACCTCCCTACCTCCTGCCTCCCCTTTGCACCCAAACACCAAACCCTCCTTCCCCCCCCCCCCCCCCCACCTCCAACCTACCTACCACCTATTCCTACCTACCTACCTCCACCTCCACCTACCTACCTACCTACCTACCTACCACCTCCCTACCTCCCAAACCCCAACCTACCTACCAACCACCACCTCCCTACCTCCACCTCCCTCCCTCTACCTACCACCTCCCTACCTACCTCCTCACCACCTACCTACCTACACCTACCTACCTACCTCCCCCGCCTCCCCTCCAACCTCCTCCCTCCTACCTACCTACCACCTCCTCCCAACCCACCTACCACCTCCTACCTACCTACCTACCTCCCTCCCCTCCCTGCCTGCCTGCCCGCCTCCCTACCTCCTACACCTCCCTACCTACAACCTCCTTCCCTACCTACCTACCTCCCTCCCTCCCTCCCTACCTACCTCCTACCTCCTACCTACCTCCCTGCCTGCCTGCCACCCCCCCAACCAACCTTTCCCCCCCCTCCCTCCCCCCCCCTCCTCCCTACCTTCCTACCTCCAACCCTACCTCCTACTACCTCCCAACCTCCCCCTCCCTACCCCCCTACCTACCTCCTCCCTCCACCTCCCCTACCTCCCTGCCTGCCTGCCTCCCCCAACCCAAACCCAAACCTCCTTCCCTCCCTCCCCCCCCCTCCCTACCTTCCTCCCTACCTCCCTACCAACCTAATCCCTTTCCTACCCACCATTTACCTCCCAAACCTACCCCACCTACCTACCTACCTATTTTTACCTGTAGTTTGCCTGCATCGTTCCTGGGGTGATCGTCACCGCTGGGGCCAGGTCCTGAACCAGGACTCCTACCTGGAGGCTACCTGGAGGGCATTCCGGGGATCAACGCCCCCCGCGGCCCGGTCCACGACCACGCCCCCGGTGGATCGGGCTGATCAAGGGGGCTGTTACTCGGGCCCCACGCAATCCAACTACGAACCACAGCCCGGGCGATCCAGCACCGTTTTTAGGTATCTGTCCACTCCCTCTTGAAGACAACCAGGAGTCTTCCCGTAATGCCTCTTGTTGCTGGTGGGAGGCTGTTGAACAGTCTTGGGCCCCGGACACTTATTGCGTTTTCTCTTAGTGTACCAGTGACCCCACTACTTTTCACTGGGGATATGTTGCATCGCCTGCCAAGTCTTTTGCTTTCGTATGGAGTGATGGCTGTGTGCATATTAGGGACCAGTCTCTCCAGAATCTTCCAGGTGTAGATTATGATATATCTCTCTCGCCTGCGTTCTAGTGAGTACAAGTCAAGTGCTTCCAGGCGTTCCCAGTAGTTAAGGTGTTTGATGGAACTTATACGTGCAGTAAAGGTTCTCTGTACATTCTCTAGTTTTGCAATTTCACCTGCCTTGAATGGGGATGTTAATGTACAGCAGTATTCCAGCCTAGAGAGAATAAGTCCTAGTTGACAGCTTTACAAAAATAACCCGCATATAGGAGAGAGGAGCTTATGACGACGTTTCGGTCTGACTTGAACCATTTGTAAAGTCACACTAACAAACCTGGAGGTTTATATCACCTCCGTGTGTGATGGACAGGTCGGCCTGATGCTGGGAGGATGTTCTTCATCTCGTGACAGACAGAAGGACTAATGGTAGGTGGCGACATTTATCAAGCTGTGGCATGTGAATTACACCCCCTCCTGGCACGGGGTTTTCACACACACACACACACACTCACCCAGAAGGGATTAACGGGGATTTAAGGCGTCATAAATCCCTCACACCACACCTGACTGATGACCCGAGACTAGGGTAAAAATGAAGCACTGGCACTCTGAGTTTATCAGCAGAGGTGCCAGGGTTGAGGGGGAAGGGGGGGAGGTGGAAGAAAAATACACGAGAGATGAGCCAGAAGTTAGTAAGATAAATGACGAGGTGTTTGTGTGTAGGGGAGGGGAAGGTGGGAGGGGGTGGTCGATGGGAGGGAAGGGGAGGGGGAAGAGGAGCAAACCATCATGTTGGAACAATTGCGGATTGGGTGAGGGTCGTGGACGGGTGCGAGGGTCGGTGGGTGTGAGGGTTGTGGGCGGGTTGTGAGGGTTGTGGGCGGTTTTGCGAGGGTCGTGGTGGGTTGAGGGTCTTTGGGGGGGTGTGAGGGTCGTGGACGGGTGCGAGGGTCGTGCGCGGGTGTAAGGGTCGTGGACGGGTATGAGTCGTGGACGGGTGCGAGGCTCGTGGACGGGTGCGAGGCTCGTGGACGAGTGTGAGGGTCGAGGACGAGTGCGGGTGTAAAAACCACTAACCTACTACGATAGATACCTAAATTGTACAAGAAGCAAATTAACAATAAAATTTATATGGATTTAAATAAAGAAGTCACCTGAGCTCCCAGTGAAAGACTGCAACAAGCAGGAGTAAGAAGCAATTTATTGCAATCTGTAAAAGATCTCCAGTTCGAAAGAAAAACGCTAAACAAAATAAGAGAAAAAGAGAGTAACTGAAAAATGTCACAAGTGGTACCCAGAAAGATGATTCAGTACTTGCTACAATAATGATTTTTTATATAAATGATTTAACTGAATTAGTTTAAAATAATATTAATATGTATCGCGGTTGATGCCGAAATGATATCCAAGATAAGAAATGAATATTACTGTAAATCCCTACGAAAAGATATGGTAAAGTTCAGGGATTGGCAGTGAAAATGCAGATATAAGTCACACAGTGGAAAAGGAAGACAGCGAAGAGACCGTTTGACACTAAGTTAAGTGACACAGTCACTTAACTTAGTGTCAAACGGGCAAGATTCGCGGATTAATTAAAGATCTATACTAAATCACATATATGATGTAGCCAGGGACTAATATATTACTTTGACACACTTGAAGCGCACTGCAGCCAAAGACAAAACACTGGACACAAGACACTAGTACAAGCGAATGGATGGCAAAATTCCATTCACAACCCACGTAATGTCAAAGTAGGAATATGTAACTGTAGTGCGATGTCTTATTAAAATTATAAGTCAAAAATGCCAGTGACAATGCTACAAATGATCTTCCAGAGGTGCGACACTTGAATTAAGAATTTTTGCAAGAGCAACACAATCACTTGGCCACTTGCTCCTTTCCAAATTTAAGAGGAACTGACCAGCAACTCCTAAATATCTTCGGGAGAGATGGACTAGTTCCTCCTGGTATTTCCAGATCAACTGGCCAGATCCACGACTATGGTGCTCTTCGCACCTACTCCTAGGTTGAGGGACTGATTACCTCATCTTCTGTACATAGTTCTACTGTCTTCAAGTTATGTCCTAGAATTTGTATTGATAAAGCCACTGGATGGCGAAACGTCTACAATAAAGATACCCAGATGTTGCACATGTGTCTTAATCTCATATTTCCACTGTGTCGGTATTTGATACCATTTATTTCCATTGAAAATTGGGTTGGTCAAATGTTTGTTAGTGGGATGAATTGTAAAGGACCTGCCTAGTATGGGCCAACAGGCCTGCTGCAGTGTTCCTCCTTTCTTATGTTCTTATGTTTCTTATGGTGATTTCGTTGAACGGTGTCCTGCTAGCACCGAAAATCAGACCGAACAGCCTGTCGTCACCCAGGAGGACTGGTCTGGGACCGGAGCCCTCTATAAGTACACCTGTGTGCTGAGCAAGGCACTGTTGAAATACTTGTAATCAAATGTCGATTAACTCTATAAATCTATGAGAAACGTTGTTCCGAGTGTCGGTTTTATTGTCTCATTTTGACCACAATCGTCCTACCCACTTGGTACCAACAACCTCTAATTGTCTCTAAACACTGCAACACGATTTCTCCTAAAACTTTCAGACCACGAACTGGAGGACAGTGTGGCTTATTATCCTAGAGATAATATCCTGGAGTTTGGAAAACTTAGTGGGGAAAATAACACGGGTTTTACATAGCCACGTGTATTCTTTATCAAGTGTATTCAGGTTTTATCGTCTGTCAAGTTGTTCTTTATAACACTACTTAGGCTTGCACTCACAGCTTAGTTGTTAGATTGTGGTCACTTTAACCTGGGTGAGTGTAAAGAGGACACACGAACACGAACGAACAAACACACACACACACGCACACACACACACACACACACACACACACCACACACACACACACACACACACACACCACACACACACACACACACACACACACACACCAACACACACCACACACACCACATACACACACACACACACCACACACACACACACCACATACACACACACACACACACACACACACACACACACACACACACACACCACACACACACACACACAACACACACACACACACACACACACACACACACACACACACACACACACACACACACACACACACACACACACACACACACATACATACACACACACACACACACATCACACCACATACACACCACTACACACACACACACACACACACACACACACACACACACACACACACACACACACACACACACACACACACTCACATCACATACACACCACATACACACACATACACACACACACAACACACACACACACACACACACACACACACACCCAAAACACACAGCACACACACACACACACACAAACACACACAAACACACACACATGTTCATGTGGGTTTTCGATGTGTGGATAGGGTAAGAATACTCACTGGCTGTAGTACGTAATAATATAACAGACGGTATGGGGAAGCACCACAGCCGACCTGCCTCCTCTGCTCCCTATCTTGACGACCCATGAGTGCCAATGGTAGGGGGTGTTTTGAAATCCTGCTATGGTCAGCAGCAATATGAATACAGTCAGTGATTCACCAAGAGACGGTTGGTAGTGAGTCAATCTACTGGTACACTGTTACTGGTATTGGTTACTAGGAACTGGTTACACTACTGAGAGCTCGGCTACGCTAACGAATGTCGTCCCGACATACAACTAATATCAAACTGAGAGATGGCAGGTGAACGGCCTTGGGCTGATTCATTACAATGTCAATAGTACACAACAATTGAACATTATAACATACATAAGTAGAACATTGAAGGAAAGCTAATGTAACTGAAACTGGTAATGAAAGCTGTAATGCAATACAAGGTATAATATAGCACAAACAACTCATCGAATGAAACTCAACGTTGAGAATTACACAATCGAAGTTTATAAAAAAAATTGATCGATCGATCTGTATTCATGTGATTTCTACGGATTCTGAGGAAGGAATATATACAAAGAAAGAGTGTTTTAAACAGAAAGGCAGATTCGGTGCACTCAAATCAGACTGTTTAACTCTCAGAATTCGGAGAAAGAACGTGATCACAAAAAAAAAATTCTTAATACTGATAAGTTGATAATGTAATTATTCATCTATACAGTTATTTACATTTACCCTAACTCTGCTAGGTGAGATTGATATATGCAGAAAGGGTGTCATCTCTGGGAGGAGCAAACTCGTTTGCACTGGCTAACTCATGCTGTATTTGATGGCTATTCTGAATTGGTAGTTACAAATGAATATCCCTTTTGAGGAATTTCTCAATACCTGTCGTGTACGTAGGGAATAACGACCTTCAGGTTGTCGTCTGACTGAGTATCAGAGGTAGAGAGTACAAAGGATCAGGAGGATGTCAGAGTCTGTCACATTAGTCTGGGTTGGAACATCATTATCATCACATACTAACTTCGATTTGATCTAAATGCGATTCTTATACTGACCATGCCTAAATTTCTCTAACCTTATACTTATTACCAGTTGAACTATGTTCAACTACTCGATAAGGACCAACAACTTTTGATCAAAGGCTTATTTGGCATTGGCAGACGTTTTTGTTAAAGTTTAGTTCAGCATACTCTCGAACCTACTTTGATTTTGGATGGACTTTGCTCGAGTGTTTGCGACTCTTGTAATTCTGCTGTTGATTTATGAAGTGTTTCACAGATTCTTTTAAAGACCCTTTGAGCTAAACTGGTAGCAGTTCTATGAAATCATCAGGGTTTGTAATTTGGTTTTCGGATTAATATAACAACTATAAGAGCAAACATTTAACTACAACCGTACAAGCATGAATGTGGAGTGTCAACTATTAGAAACAAGTAAGCAGAATTTATAAGCACACTGCACATCAGGTATAGACTTCATCACCAAGTTTTTCACCTGTTGGGAATTGATAGTGGCTCCAAGACATCAAGTACTTTTCCTTATTTGTACGTTCTGCTAACACCATTTGCTTGGCAGGATGATGAAACAATGGTGGATGAGATCTTGTACAAGGTGCACAAATTTCAGAATCTCATTACAGAAATCACCTCCATTATACTGTTACTAGGGACTTAGGGGTGGTATGCCTCAATAATACGTTCTTTAAAAACGCTTTAGCTACTTCTCGGCAGTCTTAATCTGCAATATGGAACTAACTCACAATCTCTGGTGAAATGGGTCTAACCATAACACATAGAATGTTTAGTTGCCGCCCTGGAGGGAACATTGGAAATTAGTTAACAAATCTCTATCACAACTCTTTCTACCCTTTCCCACGGTTTCGCTATATTGGATACACCTTGGATTGGATTAGGGACTATTAAACATTACCTTTATGTTGGCATGCAGACACACATATCCTTAACATACTCAGAATATCTTCGCCATACGGGGCAAAAGTATTTTCAATCTGGCTGTTTTACATGCACGATCCATACCAGGTGTGCAAACACCTGGTACATCTTGAACTAGCTGTTAAGCTACATTCACTAGTGACTGTGGAATTACTAACTTGTATACCTTCTGCTAGGAGTACCCAACTCTGGCTGTTCGATCAGTTATTCCTGCTTCATGACAAAGTCACTGAGGGTGCTGTGTGGCTTCAACAGTCAGAATAAGATCTTCCTGGAGCAGGAATCGAATCACAACCAGCGCGGGGGGGGACCACATGGGATCTTAGTTGAGCATTCTTTATCAATCCTCATCACTAAATGTAGGGTCTTCAGTTACCTATACTAACATGTCGCGATAAAGGCATCTGCGACTAATTGACATCGCCAGTAAGTGTTCACAGGTGGTGATTGAACTCTGATATCAAGGTCCATCTGCTAACCTTCCAGTAGGTTTGTTTGTTTCTGGAATAAAGGTATCATTGGACAATGGTCTTGTCAAGACATGAACAGAGTACAGATAAATAATTTCTCGAAGGTGCTTTAAGGACCATACTCATTGTCTAAAGCTTCTTGCTCAGTTACTGAATAATTAAGTTCAGGACCTTCGTTAAGGACTTCTCCTCTGCTAGCAAATGCAACTGCGTGTACTGGCCATCAGTCTTCTGAGCTTGTCTGGCACCTTTTTGCCAATAGAACTAGCATCAGTTTGTCATATTAGAAGGCTTAATAAATCTGTAAAATTTCAAAATTGGAGCAGATGTTAGCTTTTCTTTTAGAGTTTGGAATGCTCTTTCTTGACGGAGGTCCAAACAAAAGGAGCATCTTTCTTAAGCAACTCAGTTAGAGGAGCAGCTATGGAAGAAAAATTGGCAATGAAAGATCTATAAAAACCTGCTAAGTCCCAACAAAGGATCTTATGCATCAGCAGTTTTGGGAGTTGGAAATTTAGTACTGCAGTGTTTACTTTACTTTGGCAGTTGTAACCCCTCTAGGAGTGACTACGTACCAAGAAACTAATTTTCTGATCTGAAAAAAATTGACATTTATAGACAGTTTAATCTTAAATTGGCTTCTCAAGCTTGCCAAGTACTATATCAAATCTTTCTCAATTGTGTATCGACGTCTTAGACATGGCGATTACGTCATCAAGTACACCATAAGTGTATTACCTATGATACCTCTAAAGATATTAGTCATGAGCCTTTAAAGTGATAGGGGAAGGATCTAATCCAAACGCCATACGGAGGAAGTGAAGAACCTTAAGGAGTGGAGAATGGCAGTTATGCTCTTGGCTGTCTCATAAGAGGGACTTGCCAAAACCCTTGTAACAAGTTCCAGGGTTGAAAAGACTTTGTTATCCCTCCGATGTTACTAAAAGATCACCCAGTACAGGAAGTGGGAAGCGATCGCTGGATAGTTTTCGCATTAACTTCCTAAAGTCAAATCACTTGGCGCCAAGTACCATCCCCTTCATAGTACTAGGATCAAGGGCTAATTCCAGGTGAATTGCCTAGGTGCAAATAACTCCATCATCAAGCATTGATTGATCAATGCTTCTGCGACAGCAACTTGTGGAATGAGGCATTCTGTACGCAGGGAATATAGATAAGGTTCTATACCAGGTTCAAGTGGATACGATGGGACAATAAGTTCGTTATACCCATCTTCCTCACCTTGGTAAGGCAGAGGCTTTACGACATTTGTTCAACGAGTCAACCAACGCTTGACTTTCATCTGGAGTCATGGAGCTAAGTCTTTCGCCCTCAACTGGTGAACATATTGATCTGGTGAAGTGGATGAGGTCTCCCCGGTAGGAAATAGCCACCGACCCACTGGCAGGTGACAATTCAAGCTCTACCTGAACAGGGAAGTGATAGTGAACAAGGTCAACAAGATGGTATTTTGCTCGAGACGAACACAGTGACCAGAAGTGTTAGCTAGGAAGAAATGGATCTTACTATCTCTTACAAATTAAGGATGGTCAACAAATAGACCTTTTACTTTGCAGGAAATACTGTCAACTAGGACGTTATCACCATCTGGAACACATAGTAACAACAACAGACACTCTAGTGAGGGCACTAGCCTGCGACAAGAAACGTCTATTCTGCAGACGCATGTTGACATCAACAAGAGATGGCATTACTAGTTGCCAAGTAATTGTTTCCGACAAGCGTCCCCTGTGGAGAAACTACTACTTGAACTAGCAGACATTGCTGGATAGGCTCAGCACTCAAGGTAGTCAGAGCGTCCTCGGACACTTGAGGTAACTGGAACACATCTTGCAAGTCTGAAGTATGATCACAGGAACAACAGACAGGATGACAGATCATCAGTCCTGACCGCTTGGGTTAACACACGTGGAAAATGCACTGGCCTGTAAGTGACTTAATTCGAATGTCGTACTCTGCGCAGTATGGCAGATCTCGGAGTCCAAGCTGGTAACCCCAAAATGGTACGATCAAGTCATCAATTTGGGCATGCCACGGTAAGGTCGAGCACAATCGTAAGCTCGCATGGAAGCAAATCCTATTAGAAGTCACCAGGGAAAGCAATCTGGTCGACAACAAGGAAGGAATCAGTGAAGTCTCTACTTGGATAGGAAAAAAGTTAGGGAGTCCGACCGCGGACACGCAGGTGAGACTAGCTAACTCCACTAAGGGAGGACACATGAGTCGGTTCTACGAGAAGGACATGTCGTAACTCTTATACCCTAAACAAACTAGACCTGATAATATTGACTTGGCACACCAGAGTCCATGAACAAATGAACGCCACATTATGAACAATGCTTGCACTATAGGCCTATGGTTGCATTGGAAAAAAAGGTGGATTGTCATCAGCAAAGATTTTGTTCCCACTTCATCCCCAAAATCATCTACATCAGAGACATGTGAAGTAACATCATTCAGCAGAATTGTCATTCTCGAGACTGCTTAAGGCTTCAGAGGAATTGTGAACGGGAAGGTGTACTCATCATCACTACTGTCACCATGGGACGGATTTTTTTTTTTTTTTGACTGGGAGCGCTCGAATTCCCCCGAATTGGAAGAATGGCCTTGGTCCTGGTTAGTTTAAGACCAACGATGTCTGTTTCCTCTATGGTTCTGCGGTTGGAACGGCCACTGGAAAGACCTAGAGTACTGAAGGTGTAGAGAGCAATGCACTCAGATGGGTCCATGTCCATTATTCTATATAAGTACAGTAGGGCAGACTGACTGGTACTCAACATCAGTACGAACGCCTCTTAGGGTAACTATCAGGACAATAATTGCAATATGGCCAACGGAAACCAGAGGGGGGGGGGGGGGGGGATATGGAGGGGGGGGGGGGGGGGGGGGGGGGGAACAGTTGTAACAAGTCCGCTGACAAGTTACTGAATGTACTATGAATACTACGAGTTATAATGACTCTGTACACTGGTCCCTTGGTGATCGCTGGAGATGGAATGTCGATTTGACGACCACGATTTGCCGCTGTGGCACAAACAAGAGTGGTCAGACTGAGCATAGGTGTGAAATTACTTTGATACATGGGAAGTACCCTGGGGCACAAGGAACGTACATGATTTTTAGGGCTGTAAGTGGTTCCATCGTCACAGTTGGAGGATTAGCCTTCATAAGCACACATGGAAGCAGGCGCATTATTCTTTTATTGGCTCCAAAAGCGCTATATTAGCAAACAACGCTGTGGATAAACCATACCCCTGGCCGGGATTGAACCCGCGGGTCATAGAGTCTCAAAACACCAGCCCGACGCGTTAGCCACTAGAACCAGCTAGCCGTTAAAGAACAATAAGATTCATCCAACTATGTATATTTCTACACAGTAGGAAAGTTAGCACAGGCACCTCTGTGACCCACAAATGCAGTTTTTATACAGACGAATCTCCAGCTAGCGTGGCCGTGACGAACTCAAGTTCAAGTCCCTTCACTGCGTCAACATGACTCAGAAATTCGTAATGACACGAATTGCAAATAAACCATACCCCCCGGCCGGGATTGAACCCATGCGGTCATAGAGTCCTCAAAACTCCAGCCCGTCGCGTTAGCCACTAGACCAGCTAGCCACAATAAGATACATCCAACTAGGTATATTTCTACACCATAGGAAAGTTAGCACAGGCACCTCTGTGACCACAAATGCAAGTTTTACAGACGAATCTCCAGCAAAGCGTGGCCGTGACGAACTCTAGCTCAAGCCCCTTTCACTGCCGTCAACATGACTCAAGAAATTTTAATGACACGATTGCAAATAAACCATACCCCCGGCCGGATTAAAACCCGCGGTCATAGAGTCTCAAAACTCCAGCCCGTCGCGTTAGCCACTAGACCAGCTAGCCACAATAAGATTCATCCAACTGGTTTATTTGCAATCGTGTCATTACGATTTCTTGAGTCAGGCAACGCTGTGGCTGGTTATCCCCGTCAGGGACAAAAGCTGAGGACTGGACAGCATTGATAAATGATGATAAAAAGTTTGTCTAATCTAACAGCAAATGCACTCAACGATTCATTAGTCATGGGTGTAGCTTTCACTAGTTCCCTAAGAACGACTTTATGGATCAGCTGTTTTACTGGTACGAGGAAAAAACGAATCAGTTCCTCATATTGTGACCACTTAGTAAGATTCCTGAAGTCTCGCATATCAAGGAGACCCAACAACGTAAAACAGCAGCAGGGGATCATGAAGAGCTTCTTTCGCAAGTCTAATAAGACTTTCCTCAGAAGGAGGACCTTCAACTAGAGCATTAACACAAAAACAAATGGCAGAAAAAACATGCTTCAAGACTATGCACATGGCCATTGAATAAAGGTAACGCTAAAGGGGAAAATCACGAGTAAAACTATAGTGTCTCATGTCTGGGTCGGTCTGTCAGTCCCTAAGGAACTATGAGGACTGATGACGGGAGCAGCAGTAGCCTGAGAGGTCTGAGTGTCGACATTCACTAAAGTATCATTGACGGTATGTGAGACATAATGGCAAAAAATTGCAAAAAGGAACAAATAAGGCAAAAAATAATGAACAATAAAAAATGATATAAAATGCTAAAATTGAAAAAAAGAGATGCAACTAATTCGGCAGAAGTAATAAAAAAAATTGTCTAAGATACACTGCAAGAGGAAGAACAACTCAATGTAAAGGACTGCTGGACAAGATAAAAAAAAATACATTGAAATTTACAAGTAAAAAAAAATATTACTGGAGACTGAATTAAATGCAAAATGAGCTGTCTGTACTCTTGCTAATAAAGAAATTAATAATAAAAACTGTAATCCAATGTAAAAAGTAAAAAAAAAAAATTTCACTAAATTGTATGTAAAGAGAGATAACTGGGAAATTTAAATATTTTTTTAAGAATGCATAAACAAAATTAAAATATAATACAAAAGACAACACGAGGAAAAAATAATAAAATGAAAAAACAAGACTCAAACAATAATGAACTGAGAATAATAATGTCAATAAAAGAAAAAATTATGCAGAACAAGTGCAAACAAAAAAAAAGACGCAGAAATAATCAATGCAGCAATAAAATCTCACTGGGAAAATGTAGGTTAAATAATAAAATAAAAATATGAAGAAAAACTGATTGAACACTTTTAAATCTTAATTGTAAATTAGACAAAACAATTTACTCAGAGTAAAGAAAACACTTTTTCGTTAGAAAAGAAATTGAAATTACACTAAGAGTGAATTTGTTCAAAGAAATATGGGAAAAAAATGAATAAAATAAAACAAGAAACAAAACTGGAAATGTAAAACCCTTTCAAGTGGCGGGCACACAACACTTACAAGTGGCGGGGCACACAACAATAACCCCATTTATTTCATTTTTTAGTATATTCTTACAACAAAATCTTGCTGTGACTGATACGACAAAAATTGCTGGCAAAATAATGGTACACGAGTCTGCGAAAAAAATCAGGGGAAAGAGACAACTGCTGGCATACAAAAAAAAAAGGTACCAAGTCTGCGAAAAATCAGGGAATGAGACACTGCTGGCAACGAAAAAAAGACACACAGAAATAAATGGATAATTTGTATACTGGGTGAATATCACTGCATGAGCTACAATGACAAATACTGGAGAATACAATGCTGAAAGAATACAAAAAAAAAAATAATGAATTAATTCACATGGAATGACTGACTGGTACACTACACAATAATACTTACTACAGACAGAGAGTAGCATAAAAAAAACACAGATAAAAATATAAAAATGAAACACAAGAGATGAGCGATAACACTGAAAAATATTGCAAAAATAATGAGTCAAAGAAACACTGAGTCTACACTGAAACACAAGGTTTAGAGTACACAAGAAATTCACTGTAAATATCTCACAAAACGCAAATGTCTTTAAATGCAAGAAAAGTCTCTAAACAGAAAATTACACTGAAGTCTGGATAAATATACGGAGTAACTGGTGATGAGGGGAAGACGTCCTGTGCGGTGATGACGCCTACACTCCACTGTTGTCGGAAAGAATGCGCTTTCTCGGTGAACTCACATAACTGGCTTTAATCGTTGGCGCTCAGCTACAATCTCTTGACCAATTATGTTTAGCCAAATAGTATAGAACCCCGGGACAAGGGTGCAAACAGCAACAGGTAGATGAGGTGAATAGTGGCGGGAGGTGGTGGAGGGCAGCGGAACAAGCTGGCCCTGTGCGGTCTCACTGCCAACGCACTTTCTCACCATGCACAAGGTGGCTTAACTAAATTTACAATGCCACAGGATGATGAAGACCACTTTACCAGCATCCAAGCACAAGCGATATATGAGACAATACTTCAGAGGAACTTGCGTGGCTTCTTCTCTCTCTCAGCTGGGTTAGGAAGCTGGGCTGGCTGACTGGCTTAACCCAAGAGAATGGTGACTGGAAGACATGCAACGATGCACACAGCATGAAGGAACAGGTGGATGACAAGAGACAGGCTGGATGGTAGCTGAGGCAGGCTGACTAGCGTTCCACTTCCACAGTCTGGCTTGGCTGGCTTAATTGCAAAATCCGGGTCAACCCCTCGAGAATTTAAGCAAAATTTCACACGAACTAAGCCAGGAAGCTTGAAAAACGGCTGCAACAGGCTTGCAGGCTGGAGTACACAGGGTGGTGTGCTGAGGGTAAGCTGCTAGCTGGAGGTGGCAGATGGTTCAAACCTTTGAACCCGGCCCGGGTCCCCACAAACAGTCTTCTAAAAGTCTTGAAATACCCTTAAATCCACGCTCACCTGGTGCCACCATTTGTCATGTGGGATTTCGATGCGTGGATAGGTAAGAATACTCACGTAGGCTGGTAAATACATATAATATAACGGAAGGTATGGGGAAAACACCAACAGCCGACCTGCCTCTCTCTGCTCCCAAACTTGACTGACCCATGAGTGCCTATGGGTGAGGGGGGTGTTTGAAAAAGCTGCTATGGTCAGCAGCAAATAATACAGTCAGTGATTCACGCAGAGACGGTTGGTAGTGAGTCATCTACTGGTACACTGGTTAAATGGTAACTGGTTACTAGGAACTGGTACTACTACTGAGAACAACACACAACACACACACACACACACACAACACTACACCACACATACACTCACACCACTACACCCACATACCACACACAACACCCACAACACACAAAACCACACACACACACACACACACACACACACACCCCACACACACACACACACACCACACACTCCACCCCCATACACACCACATACACACCACATACACACACATACACACAAACACACACACACACACCCCACACACCACCACACACACACACACACACACCCCACACACACACACACACACACACAACACATACATACATTAAACACAAACACGCTGTTTAAATTCTCTTTCCCCGGTGACTTTGATAAACGAGCCATTAAAAAATGAACGATGGAAAGTTAGTTAGATAAATGTTTAGTAATGGAAACTGGAGTCAGCGAATCAATTTACATGAAGAATATAGAGTGTTCAACACCATATTAAAGTATCATACAGAGACAGCCATCCAGGAGATATTAAAAAAAACATTTCTGATGTATCACTGTATTATCAGAATGGACAGTACGTTTCTGGTTAGAGCTTTATCTATCCATTACTCTATACAGAGCAAAATATTTTTCTGCACCGTCTGTGTACTCACCTATTTTTGGTTGCAGGGGTCGATTCACAGCTTCTGGCCCGTGTGTGTACTCACCTAGTTGAGGTTGCAGGGTCGAGTGTGTGTTGTGTGTGTACTCATATTGTGTACTACCTGTTTGTGGTTGCAGGGGTGATGTAAGCTCCTGTGCCCGTGTGTGCTGTTTGTTTTCTGGTCCTGTCTCTTCCCTGCCTGGTTTTCGTGTGCAAACTATGAACTACCGCCTTCTTTATGGTTCCTGCCTCCACAATCTCCCTTGCTAGGAATCCATGGCTGACTACCGATGAACCTGAAGAAATACGTGCCAACATCCCTTTATTTCCTCTGAAATCTTCAACTTCCCAATTTCACCTCTTTATATTCTTTTTGTCTCATATATGGAACATCCGTAAATGTGTCTGACCTCGTCCTGATTCCGCGCAGAAATTATTAATTTGTCGGTTACCAGCGTCTCCCCGGACCCTCCTGGGCATCCAGGGGTCGAACATGCCCGATTTTCCCTCAACCTTTCTTCTAGACAACCGAGCTCGGGACCATCCTGATGTTTGCAAACCATTTGCACTTTCTCTAATTTCTGACGGCTTACTAGTTGGGATTCCCAACTGGTTGCATACTCCAGTAGGGCCTGACTGTGAGGTGTACAGGGGTCTTAAACCGAATCCTTACGAGGATCGGAACGCATCCGTAGTTTGCCAGGGGGCCCGTATGCTGCAGCGTTATCTGATTGATGTGCGCCTCAGGAATACTCGGTGGTGTGTGGGTGTTTTGTGGTTTGGGTGGTGTGTGGTGTGTGGTGTGTGTGTGTGGGTGTTTGTGTTGTCTGTGTGTGCGTGTGTGTGTGTTTTTTCGTGTGCAAGAAATAGTGAACTAGGGCGCCCTTCTTTATCCTTCCTGCCTCTCACCAGTCCTCCATCACCAGCTACGGAAAACTCCTGAAAGCTGTCGTAACCGATGAATCCTGAATGGAATACGTGACCATACCTTCATTGTCCTACTGAAGTTTCATAGTTCACGAAGACATATTTCATCACTATGTTTTAATAATAATAATCTTTATTTCTTCAAGTATATGATACAACTTGTAAATGCCTGACATCAATGACATACTGTATAGAAAGCCCGTGGTTATGCAGAACATTTCGGGGAAATTAGGTTAATTTTGTCCCCAGGATGCGACTCACACCAGGCGACTAACACCCAGGTACCTATTTACTGCTAGGTGAACATGGACAGCAGGTGTCTAAAGGAAACATGCCCCAGTGTTTCCACACGTACCGGGGATCGAGCCACGAACCTTCTAGTAACCGAGCTACGGGACCCATCCTTGACGATAGAATATAATGGGGAAACACAGCTAGATATCGTACCACTCCTCATGAAATCGTAATAACACGATTGCAAACAAACCATACAAAGGGTGGGGGATAGAACCAGCGATCAGAGAGTCATAAAACTCCAGACCGACGCGCTAGCCACTGGCCAGCTGCTGGTCTGGAGTATTATGACTCTAATCGCGGGTTCTATCCCCGCCCGTGGACTGGTTTATCGTACCACTACTATGCAGCTACCACGAACAGAAAATAAAGTAGAACACTGCTAACGTATCCAGTTTTGCTAAAGAGAACCGAAAAAATCAGCTCTTACCAGAGAAGCGGAGTGACTGGCCACATTTTAACTTTCAACCTTTACTAAATCTTGCACTTGCATTACTAAAGAAACATGCAACGTACATTTATTCACAAGAGGCATGCAACACAATTTACAGAAAAAAACACGCAACACACATTTGCGAAACTCATGTCGCTTACATTTATTTGTTGTGAAGAGTGACGAAGCACAACACCGTGAGTGGAACAACGCACGAATAACCAGCACACTGGAGAATGAAACTTCTGACGACGTTTCGGTCCTTCTTGAACCATGAACTAGTCACACACTGAGTACTAATGGTCCAATTCGGACCGAAACATCGCCATGAGTTTCATTCTCCTATGTGTGAGTTATCTGTGTTTTATTTATTGTGTGACACACTAATACGATATGCAACGCAAGTTATTTATATTTAAATAGGGGATAATGGCAACCATTGTTTTCCCTGAGATGCTGATCTGCGCAGCATCACAATTAATATTTTTCCCTGAGATGCTGATCTGCGCAGCATCACAATTAATATTTTTCCCTGAGATGCTGATCTGCCAGCATCACAATTAATTTTTTTCCCTAAGATGCTGATCTGCGCAGCATCACAATTAATATTTTCCCTAAATGCTGATCTGCCCCAGCATCACAATTATTTTTTTTCCCCCTGAGATGCTGATCTGCGCGGGCATCCCCAATTAATTTTTTTCCCCTGAGATGCTGATCTGCGCAGCATCAAAAATTAATATTTTTCCCTGAGATGCTGATCTGCGCAGCATCACAATTTTTATTCGGGAACCGTAAACCCATAAGCAAGTTTTTTCTTTTTTGTTTCTCTACAAACTTCAGCCTTTTTTTTTATTTACTTTAATATATATTGTTACTGTTTATCTTCTGTGCACTTAGGTAAAAATGTTTCTGAAAGTGTGTGTTATGTGTTTTTTGGTGTGTGTACCACCTAGTTGTGGTTGCGGGGGTCGATTAAAAGCTCCGGCCCCGCCTCTTCACTGGCTGCATTGGGTCACCTTTCCCCATAGATTATCATACCTCTTCTTAAAAGTGTAGGGATCCTCCCCCACTACATCATTCCCAGATTCCATTTCCAATCTCTGGACTGAAGAAATTTCCCAAACATCCCTGTGATTAAATCTGAGTTTTCAAACTTCCAACTGTGACCCCTTGTTGGTGTCCCATCTCTGGAAACATCCGTCCTGTCCACTTGCGATTCCTCTCAGTGTGTTTTGTTGTGTGGTACTCACCTATTGACTTTTCGGGGGGTCGATTTTCAAACTCCAAGTGTGTGTGGTTTTTGGGTGTGTGTGTGTGTGTGTGTGTGTGTTTTTTTTTTTTTTACACAAAATGTTGATTTTGTTCACATTACTGGTACACATAATCTTTTATTCCACCATTGGGCACATAATTTTTAAAATCCACACATTACTATTGACAAATATGCATCCACACATTTGTTACAAAATGTGCATCCACACTTACAGTGCACAAAAAATTGCATCCACAATTACATCACATAATTGGAACCCTCACATACTGGACACATATTATTCTTTTTTTTTTTTGAAAAAAAAAACATCCACATACTCTAAAACATTTGCACATTAATTCTCGACCGACCCGAGAGGAGTGTTTTGGGTTCATGATGAAATTGTTAATCAAGAGGGGGAGTTGAACCCAAGATAGAGTATGTTTAACCCATAATGGGGTATCCTGGACCCAACATAAGGTATGGGGCCCAACAATGGATACCGGACCCAAACAGGGAAAATATACGGGCCCAACATGGGGTATGTTAAACCCCCAAGATGGCGTATGTTGAACCCATGATGTAGTATCCTGGACCCAACAGGAATTGCTGCACTCAACATGGAATATGAACCGTAATGCAGAAAAAAATTCAAAAGGAATAAAAGGAAATCAGTGAGGGCAAAAAAAAAATAAAACCAGAATGAAGAATTGGATACTGGAGAACTGAAAACAAAAATTTTCAAGTTCGTGCACAGAAGACTTTATATAACCACCTGGGGAAATCAAAAAAAAAAAATAAAATAAGAAAAAAAAGTTAAAAGTTTGGAAAATTTGCAAAAGGGGAAGGGCAAAATTTTTGGAATTGTAAAAGGGGGGGCGGAAACGTGATGATAATTTTGAAAAAAACAAAAGGGGGGAGGACACAGTTTTTGTTGATGAAGAAGCAAGGGAAAAAAAGGGTTAGGGGGAAGTTTTCTTTAGAAAAAAATATAACCCGGTAGCGCAGACGAAAGGTCGAGCCTACCACTCAATATAAATTTAATAAACACATACTCGGAGATAGTAGGACCCCCGAGAATTATCAAGGTATATCAAAGGGAAAAATTTAAAATTTTTACAAAAATTAAGGTGCTAAACATGATTGAAATTTTTAAAAGATTTTTATCGTCAGGACCCTTTTTCCCGCACTGTAACTATAATTAGGGAATTGCAAAAAGGGAAATTTCACATACACGGGGCTCAACACACACACCACACACACACACACACACACACACACACACACCACACAACACCACACACACACACACACCACACACACACACACCACACACACAACACACCCAAAACCCAACACCCCCACAAAAAAAACAAACCACAACCCTTAAAAAAAACTAAATCAGGCCACAATGAATTGCCCCGACAAATGGAACAAAAACACCCCCAACAAACGATGGCCCAGGAACAAAAGGTCAACAACGGATGGGCCCGAGGCCCAAAAGGGTAAAAGTTTTAAAAAAAAAAAGTTAAAAAGAAATTCAAATTTTACAAAAATGGGGACAAGGAGTTTTGGGGAAAGGAAAAAGGGAAATAACCGAAAATAAACAAAAATAATTGAAAAAAATCAAAAAAAAAAGGTGACAAGGGGACAGAGACGGACCCAAAAACAACAAAAGGGTCACAGTTGGGGAAATTTGAAGAAAATTTAATGAATTACAAGGGTGTTAGGAAAATATTTTTTAAGCCACAGAGTTTTTCGGAAGTCGAATAGTCTGGGAAGTGATGTAGAGGAGGCAGGATCCATACATAGCTTTAAGAAGAGGTATGATAAAGCTCACAGAGCAGGAAGTGAGTGACCCAGTAGCGACCAGTGAAATGGAGGGGCCAGGAGCTATGAATCGACCCATGCAACCACAGTTACGTGATTTACAGTTAGTTGAGTACACTCACACAGCATCTCTCCCTAGCTTCTAAGAGGGAGCAGTATAAGCTGTGTGTAAGTTTTAAAGTATTTACCACAATCTTCGGCTAGCCACTGGATACGAGGCAACTACCAGAGATGTATGGAAGACGGCTAATGTAATCCTGATATATAAGAAAGAGGACGGACAGGTAGTGTTAAACTACATGTCTGTCTCTGTGACAAAGCAGGGTTATGGAAAAGATAATCAGGAGAGTGGTGGAGCACATGTAAGGAGGGATTCATGAAGAACAACTAGCTTTGTGTTTAAGATGGTTAATCCTCCCTCACAACCCTGCTAGAGTTTTATGACAAGGTAAGAGAAATGAGTCAAAGGAGAGAGAGAGAGAGAGAGAGAGAGAGAGAGAGAGAAGAGAGAGAGAGAGTGGGGGAGACAGGACTTGAAGTAGGCTTTTGGTACAGAACTTCACAAGAGACTGGGACAAAAGCAAGGCCTGCAGACAGGAATAACGCGGAAGGCACTATAGAGGATTAAGGAGTACTTAACTGGAGGGGAAACGAGTGAATGTCCGGGAAGAGACATCGGAATGGACAAGTGTGAAGAGTAAGGTTCCAGATGGTTCAATACTGGGACCGTTACTACTTCTTGTGTTCGTGAACGACAGGACTGAAGAAATAGTCAAGAGCATTCCTATTCGCAGATAACGTGAAACTAATGAGAAAAATGCAAACCACAGAGAAAAAGAAAAAGGACCTGAAAGTTGCAGGATTGGGTCCCGGTCAAATAGCTGTTAGATTTTAAGCAAAGCAAACGTAAAGTTATGAATAACAGGCAAGGGTAAAAATACGGAAAGAATACAGCCAGTGGGGACGAAGCTACAAACCTCCCTCAAGGAGGAGGACGGTGATTGGTAA
>NC_069422.1:43796895-43889395 GCF_026875155.1 Cherax quadricarinatus
GGGGGCAAAAGGGTTTTTCAGCATCCCTTACTCCAGATCGCTGGAGGCTAGGGGCCCACCCACCATCTCAAGCACTCAAGCACTCTCTGCTTCTGCTTCCCCCCGCTGCTGCTTTTTTTTACTGCTCTGCCCCGCTGTGCCCCTCGTGTTTTTCCTGTGCTCCCCCTCCCACTGCCCAAAAACTTCCCCCAAGTTGGGGTTCTTCATTTCCCTCCGCCCTCACTTGGCCAATCACGCAGCCGTGGCGAAATTTTAACCATGCTATCAACACACCCCCCACACACACACCACACCACAACACACGCACGCCGCGGTGCTAGTCACGCCGTGGGTTTGCTCCGGGGATTTAATGTTTTTGGGGGCTACAAGTGTTGCGGGGTTTTGTAATGGTCGGGTAGCACAATCCAGAAGTTTTTTTTTTTTTAATTGCCTGAGCCAAAAAGTGTGGGGAGAGCCACAATTTTAAAAGTGTTTGGGAAAAATAAAAGGTTGTGGCGCAGGCAGTTTGAAGGCGGCGTTCCAAGTGTCCCCAAAATTTTAAAAGTGAAACATAGTGTGACCATAAAGAAATACAGTGAATAGGGTACATTATTAAGAGAAAAAATTGAGGGGATCTACGCCGGACGTCATCGGCGGGATCTACTCCAGGAGTCACATCGACCTGGACACCACAGCTACAATGCACACGTCTGTATACCATGAGGGGTTTTTTGGTGTGGGGTCCGGGTTCCCAAATTTAACCGAAAGCTGAATGTAAAGGGTCTAACTCTCATAGAACGATAAAAAATGGGCATCAATATTCAAAAAGGTTTAGCAAATGGAAATATTAACAAGGGATTAACTCCTATAAGCAGTGATATAGGCAACATGAAAGGGAGGGGGGGTACTGGTTGGGGACACAACGACAACTGAAAAATCAACATTACACTCCAAGCAAAAGACCACTTTTCAGACACATAGTAAAACCCCCATAATTCGACACATAATTCCCACACACACACACCCCACACAACACACACACACACAAAACCCCACACACACCACACACACAACACACCCCAAAACCACCAACCATACCCCCAAAACCCCCCCACATCCCCCAAAAACCACACCCAACAACCAACCCACCACAACACAAACCAACACACACTACACACCCCCAATACACACACACACACCACCACACCACACACACAAAAACCACACACACACACACACCCCACACACAAAACACCACACACACAACACACGTAAGGGGGTAAGTCCCGGGGATTTTGTCGGTCAAAAAGAAGGGTTTGGGCCCCAAAGGGCCCACTGAGATTCCCTTAAACGCACAACCCACCTCCCTTTTCAGTACATAATAAACCCACACATAATTCCACCAACAATACACACAAAATTACAACTCAAAAACACACAACACACACAACACACACACAACCAACACACACACACACCACACAACACACAACAAAACCACAACACACACCCCACCCCCCCCCCCCCCCAAAATCCCTACTTCCCCTGCCATCCCCCCTCATCACCCCTCCCTCCCCGTTCCCCCCAAACCCCCCCCACCCCCCCAATCAGCTCCCAAAAAACCACAGTTCCCCCACTATTTCCCCCCCCCAACACTCTGACACACACACTACTAACCAACTACAGAACTACATATTTCCCACCTGGGGCAATGGGAAAAAAACAAAAAGGTTTTCCAGAGTAAAAAAGAAAAACCAAGGGACAGGGGGAGGAAAATGCACAGGAAGATTGGGCGCAGAGCCAAAAAAAAGGGTCATGAATGGGAAAAAAAAACTAGAAAAAATTTAGCATGAGAAGGAAAGGGGGATAGATATGGAAAGCAGGAAGGGGGGGGTCATGAAAGCAGCAGAACTAGGAACGATTTTAGAAGAGGAACTGAAAAACGAAACAGAAAGAATAAAGAACATTTGGATTGCAACAAGACGCTCCCCAGCCACAAATAAGGGCTGTAGGGAAAGAAGGGGCAAAACTGAGGGAGATGCTTATAGAGGAGACTGTACAAATAAAGAGCTAAGTTTTATGTGGGGGGCCCTAAAGAAAACAACAGACCCCAAAGGAAACCCGAGAAGGAAAATGACGGGGCCACTGACCCAAGTACTTACCAGTGAAATGTAAAAGAAAGGGCAGTGGGGGAAAACCCCAAATTAAATGAGGGATAACAGGATATGCAGGGGGGAGAATAAAAGGGGGGGTCAGTCTTTGTGTAGGGCCCCAGGAAGTCAAGGGGAAAATAGAAGCAAGAAAAACAAGGGGAAAAAAAAGCAATTGAAACTCATAAAACCCATGGGAAGACGATATGCCCAGCGGAAAATTTTCGGAAAATAGGGGGTTTGAAAAAAAAAAACCCCCGGGCCAGTGAGAGTACCCTTCAAGGAAAAGGACTGGGCCCGGGATATGCGGGGGAAAAACACGATTGGGGGACATACGGCATCGGGAGGGGTATCTGACCCGGGAAGAACACAAAAAAAGGAAGAACTGAGAAAAGGGGGAAAAAAAAAGGAGAAAGGGGAAAAGAGGGGATGGAAAGACGAAAAGATCCAGCCCCGGGAAGAAGATCTACCCAGCCCCCTCACAATTTTTTAGAAGCCTCCAACCAGGTCCCCCCGTGAAAAACCAAACACTCAAATCAAAAACCCAGCCACATCCAATGCCCCCACCCATAATTACAAATTTCACCCCCCAAGCAACAACCCAAGTTCCTTACCAGTCCCCCACTTCCCAAACCCCAATTAATTCCCAAACCACAGTCTTAAAAAAAGTTTAAGGTGGGGTATACAAATAGATGGAAAAACAAAAAAAGTTGGGAGTGGCACGAAAGAATCAAAAGAACCCCAGACATAAAAGCACTCAAAAAACAAAACTCCCCAGAATAAAAACAATTCAACTTTCCATGATATAAAAATTTCGAAAGACGGGGGGAGAGGGGGGGGGGTTTGCACTGTCATTAAAAACCCATGGGGTTTTGAAAAAGGAAAGGGAAAGGGATGGAGGAAAAAAAGGGGACACTTAGAAAACAATCCGTCTGGGGGACAAAGTGTAATTGCGAAATGTAAAACCCCACCCCCGGGAACTGCAGGGGGCCCAAGAGAAAAATACGATGAGAGAACAGACAAATTTAACACCTAGCCAGTCCCCAGGAGAGCACACATGGGGGGGGGGAAATTTCAGTTTTTGGGGGATTTTAATCACAAGGGGATTGCTGGGAAAACTGGAGCCCCATGGGGGGCCGAAAAAAAAAATGGAGAGCCAAGAGATGGATGTGGGACTGGAAACCTCAGCATAACATGTTAGAGACATACCCGAGAGGGGAGGGATGAAAAACAAGGTTGGCTTGTATTTACCCAAATATTCGGACACGAGGGTATCATGTATAAAGGCCCTGGAGCTAGGATCATGTGGTTCTGTGCTTCGATACATAGTTTATCCAAGTGGAAGAGTTGCAGGAAAAGGCTGGGAAAAACCAAAATACAAAAGGGGAACTATGGCATGAGGAATTCCCCCAAGGGCATTCATGGGGGGAGGAAATGCAGGAAAACCTAAAAAAATGTGGACTATGTAGCAACAAAAACAAGGAGCAAGGGAGGGTTTTTTTCCCCGGGAAACAAAATAATGGGAAAAAACAGAACGAGTCTTGGGTTTACCCAAAGGGGTAGGGAGGCAAAAAATGTGTACAGAGAATGAAAAGGGAAGAAACAGAGAACTCAGAAAATAAAAAATCAGCCCAAGAGCCAAAACGAAAATGCAAATAAAAGGGGGGTCAGAGACAAAAAAATGACAAGCATCAAAAGTAAAGACTGACCCAAGTGTTTACACCAATCAGGAGGAAAAAAACATCAAGGACCAGGTAATCAGAGAGGAAAGGGGGATGGGGGAAATTTAAAGAAACGACCGGAGGATGCAGGGTAACCCCAAATTTAAAGAGGGGATTTTCAGTGGGAAACCCCTTGGACTCCAAGAAATCAGAACAGGGGGGGCCCCAGCAAGTGCGGGGTAGGTCATATAACCAAGGGGAGGTGAAGAAGCGTATGGGGGGAACTTTGACACCCCAAGGGGGTGGGGCCCCAACATCTCCCATGGTCCTTTAAAAAGGGGGCGAGATATTGTTGAGCCATTAACAAAGATCTTCAACACATTTGAAACTGGGCAACTCCCCGAGGTAGGAAAATGGCAATGTAGCCCAAATTTTTAAAAAGGGGGACGAATGAGGGACTAAACTACAGACCTTTCTTAAAGTGTATATAAAGCAAGGTCTGGAGAAAACATAGGAGGGGGTGGGGGCACCTGGGAAAGAAACAAGTGATAAGACAACCACACTTTCAGGGAAAGGGAAAAAACCCGGTCACAACCTACTAGGTTTTATGAAAGGTGACCCCAAGTAAGACAAGAAGGGGGAGGGGTGGATCGACTGGAATTTTGGATCAAAAGGCTTTCGACACATTCCCACAAGAGGTTACTGCAAAAGCTAAGGGGCCAGGCACCTAACAGGAAAGGGACTGCAAAGGGCAGAGAATACCTGAAGGGAGGAAAAAACGAGTCAGGTACCCACGGGGGTGTCAGAGTGGGGCGCCCGTGACAAGGGGGTTTCCACAGGGTCTCAGGACCTGTCTTTTCTTGGTAACGGGAACGACATAACGGGGAAAGGGGTAGTCAGAAGTGCTTTTTTGCAGACGAGGAAGTTTAAAGAGAAGGTCGAATCGGCGAGGACAGGCAGGACTACAAAGAGATCTGGACAGGCTACAAGCCTGGTCCAGCCCTGGCTCGAATTTAACCCCCCAAATGCAAAGTCATGAAGATTTGGGGGAAGGGGAAAGAAGACCGCAGACAAAAAAATAGTTTAGATGGGCCCAAAAAAGGCAAACCTCCTAAAGGAAAAGTCGGGGGTGAGTATAACACCGGCAAATCTCCTGAGGCGACACAATCGAAACTGCTGCAGCATACGGGCGCCTGCAAACCACGGGTAGCGTTCCGTACCCCATAAGGATTCGGTTAAGACTCTGTACAAAAATCACGTCAGGCCAATGGAGTATGCAGCATTTGGGAACCCACCAGTCAAGCACGTCAAAAATTTGAGAAAGTGAAAGGGTTTTCAACAAGATAGTCCCCAAACTAGGGGGTTGTCTATGAAGAAAGGTTGAGGGGGGTCGGGGTGACGACACTGGGGGCCAGGGGTCAGGGGAGACATGAAACGAAAAATAAAAAACGCGCGAATAGACGAGGTGGACAAAGACGGGAGTTCCAGAGATGGGACCAGACACAAGAGGGCCCCTTTGGGAAATTGAAGATCGATGAATCAAAGGGATGTTAGGAAGTATTTCTTCAGTATAGAGTAGTCAGGGCCCGGGAATAGCCTAGAAAGTGATGTGGTGGGGGCAGGGAAACCCAAAATAGTTTTAAGGGGAGTAGATGACCCGGGGCAGGGGAGAGAGAGGGGGCCTAGTAGCAATCACGAAGGGGGGCCAGGAGCTGTGACTCACCCTGCAACCACAAATAGGGGGTCAAATAGGTGATAACACACACACACACCACACCACAACACACACACACACACAACCCCACACGCACACACACACACCACACCACACAACACACACAACCCCACACACACACACCAAAATTTAATAAGGGGAAACGTTCGACCCCGTCACCGTGTACGTTAGGCCTTTTGGAGTATGCGGCACCAAATTTTGGAAACCCCCAAACCCAGCCAAGAAAGAAAAAAAACTAGAGAAAGTGAAAAGGTTGCAATAAGGCTAGTCCCAGAGCTAAGAGGTTGTCCTAACGAGAGAGGTTAAGGGAAATCCAACCTGACACACTGGAGGACAGAGAGATAGGGGGGACATGATTAAACGACCACAAAAATACTTGAGAGGAATTGACAAGGTGGACAAAAGACAGGATGTTCCAGAGACAGACACAGCAACACGGGTCACAGTTGGAAGCTGAAGACACAGATGAAATCACAGGGAAGATAGGAAGTATTTCTTCAGCCACAGAGTAGGTCAGGAAGTGGAATAGTTTGGAAGCGATGTAGTGAGGCAGGAACCAACATCGCTTTAAGCAGAGGTACGATAAAGCTCATGGTTTCAGGAGAGTGACCCTAGTAGCGACCAGTGAAAGTGGCGGGCCAGGGAGCTTGACTCGACCCTGGCAAGCCTCAACTAGGTGAGTACAACTAGGTGAGTACACACACACACACATGCACACACACGCACACACACACACGCACACGTACACGCACACACACACACACACACAACACACCACTACACACACACACACACACACACACACACACACACACACCGACACACGCACACACGCACCACACACACGCACGCACGAAACCACCACAGGGACATGTCCTACAAGAAATGGGACTTAGGACACTGGAGGAAAGGAGAGATAGGGGGTTTTGAAAACAAAGAAAAAAACTGGGGGAAAATTTGAAAAGGGTGGACAGAGATAGGATTTCCAGAGAGGGACAAAAAAAGGGGTCACAATTGGAAGCAAGACTCAGATGATCACAGGGATTTGGGAAAGTTTTTTCAGTCTGGAAATGATTAGTGGGGCGGGTCCATACATGCTTTAAAAAAGGAATGTATAAAGCCAGGACGGGAGGTAACCTAAAAACGACCAGCGAAGGACGGGGACACGCATTGTGACTCGATCCCTTTAACCATAAAATAGGTGAGTACACCGTCAGTTGTCTCTGTCTGTCTATCCTCTGTCCTCTCTCTCTTCCCTCTCAAGACGGATTACCATTTTGTTGCTCCTTTTTCTAAAAATAAAACAGCGTAAAATTATCGCATTTAGAAAACCTAGGAACGAGACCAAAAAGGGGAAGAAAAGGATGAGCTGACTGTACCCTCTCGCTGGAGACTTCAGACCAAGTACATCCACAAGATAAAAACGAAGTAGACCATAAACGTAAGGGAAGATAAAAAAAATTTAAAATGCAAACCTAAATAAAAAAAAAAACAGTCGGGATGATACAAAACGTATCTGAATGGGTAAAAATTACCAGAGGGCCCCACGGGCTCTGTCTGTGCCCTAATAATGTCCGGCACTGGATATAATGGCCCTGCCCGATTTTATTCCAAAATCCTCCAACCTTCGTCTCTCATTCCACAGTGCGTGTTGTATGCCCCCCCCCCCTACTTAGTCTTTTAACTTATGTTATAAAGAAAAAAATAAAAATTTTTTTAAAAAATTTCCCAAAAAATTAGGAGACTTACCTGCAAATGGAAGGGTTTGGGGAAAATGGCTGTGGTTTTCACCCAAGAAAGTTCAAAGCAGTTAAAATGGGCGAGGGCAAAAAAGAACTTAGTGGGCCATTGATTACCTTAAGTTCGGGGACAAATTTCAGTTATACTTACGGAAAGACGGGAAAAAAAAAAAAGGGGATGGAGTACGAAAAAAAATCAGACCACTCATAGTAAGTAAAAATGTAAAAACCCCTCGGAGTGTTTTGGTCGGTCAACTTTTCAGGGGATAAGATGTTGTTTCGTTTTGCAAGGAAAATGATAGGGGAAAACTAGAACTTTCCAAACAAGAGGCTAAGCCCGAGTAAAACTTTTAGGTCTTTTCTTTTCTGTTTACTGTTAAAAAGCCCCCTTAAAGGGCGGTGAAAGCCCTTACTGAAAAAATGTAGAAAACTTTCACATTCAAACACCAAAATTTTTGGGGGGGATTGAAGTCCCTCGAACTTACCTTAGAATGTAGGGAAAGTACATAACGTACCCCTAAAAGAGTCGGGGGAAATTTTGTTCCAAACCTCACACCAAAATGCAAAAATTAAATTTCAAACAGAAGGGGCTTGGAGATGGAAAGGGAACCTTGAGTACATGAGAGAATTTAATACGTGTAAGGGACCAACTCTTAACACTATGTATAAGGAAAAATCAAAAAACCCCCCAGCTTTTTAGAGGGAAATGCGACAGATTTTCTTAAATCATCCGAATACCTGGGCTGGGGGCGGAGGGACCAGCAACCCAGGAGGCTGGTCTGGGGGGGGCCCGCGGGGGCGGGGGCCCACCAAAAGTGACTCCAGGAAACCTACGGGAAACTATCCGTGAGTAAATTTTCGTACGAAGAGGGACATTTCAATTAAAATAATTCCAGGCCATGACATACAATTTACTGAGGCGGTTGAACAAATAGCAAATATCAGATTTTAGCAAATCGATCTAGTACACTAAACCTGCTAATAGCTGTTTAAACCCCTTGCCCCACCGAGCAGTTGGGTGGTTCCCTAGTAAATGTCTGGGAGATTTGTGGCCCAATACCCGGAAAAATAAGTTGCGAAACGTTTGCCCCAATACTTTTTGGGGGAAAACATGCGTCTTTTTTAAAAACATACTTCTCATAGTTGTTTTAGCCCCCAAACCCTGTAGTTTTTGTGCGCAACAAGCACCCCGTGGACGGTAGCGAAAAGACCGTATGGAGCCAAGAAAGGCCCTGGAAAAGGGCAGGGAAAGTTAAAAGGTGCAGGTGAAAAAATATTTACAGCGTGTACCCCATTTGTTAAAGCAATTTGGGGATACTGGCTTAAAATGGGGGTATTTTCAAAAGATCCTTGGGCATATCATATAGGGGACTGTGTGTATGTTAAGAAATTGATCATAAGCCTGACCACGTTGCTTTTTTTTGATCATTATGTGTAACTGTCAAATTCCTGAATACTTCAACCTGCCTATTTCCCGGCTACTACAGCATCAACGTTTTATAGCATTTACTCCGTTTGTGTCACAGTTATTCGGTTTGGACGTTGCTTATGTATTTTAGATTAAATTTTTTTGCTTCCCCCTATTTTTTGTTCCAACCTTGACCTAATTACAAAGTTAATTCTATTGTTTATTTGGTTTCCTGTACTCTGTTTTGTTTTAAGACATGGGGGCATTATGTTTTCCTTTTTCCAGTATTAAAATTTTATTTTCTAAATTGTACAAAGGGGTTTTTTATCGGACTGGATGAAAAAAAATCCGTGGCACTGTCGTAAACGAACCGCGATGAGGACACGACCAACTGGCAGGACCACCAGCTGATGAAAATTGGGTAAGGTTGGGTGAGTTAAGGTGGTAACAGACGAAGTTTTAAAAAATCGAATTATTTTATTTAAAAAACTGGGATAGGGGAAATGATGGGTAAGAACCCAGTTGATGAATGGTGTATATCGCTAACGAACTTGGTTTGATGGATTGTGCGTGCTTTTTTTGTTTATCGTTTTTGTCTTAAATGGAAATCGAAAAAACCCAAATTTAAAAGAAGACGAATGTGTTAATAAAACGTGTTCTCGGTAATGATTTTTGAAAGGGCGAAGGAGGTCGAACACGTTCCCTTTAAGACCCAAGAAGGTCAATATGAAACGTGTAGATCGAGATTGGGGAAACCGACATTGTGGCTGACCTCGGCCATCGAGACCCCCAGGGTCGAAATGTGAGCCCCCGTCAGTGTGTCTGTGAAAAATTTCCCCCTTCTGACTAAGTTGAATCCCGTTCATTTTTCTGTTTATTCATTAAAAAGTCTATTACGACTTATCTCGAATTCATTATTGTCTTTGGGAAAATGTAAAATTGCAAACTTGGTTAAATAGCAACGCTCATCTTGCCCTATAAGCAAAACGAAAAAATTTTTTATGCAATAATTTCGCAAAATCATTTTGAAACCAACGAAAAAAATATTTTTCATTGTGTTAGTTTAGTTATTAAATTACTGTATCTATCTGAAATATATTTTGTTGGATTTGGCTAAAATAAATTGAGTTTTTATAATAAGGTTAGGGAAGTTTCTAAGATTCTTGGTGCAAAATTATTTTTTTTACATTAAATAAGAAAAATAAATTTTTCTTTAAAGTATAAGAGAAAAATTTTAAAAAAGGGCTTAATTTTTAAAAAGTTTTTGCTAATTGTATATATATATATTATATATATTAATATATTATAATTTTTTTATATTATAATACTAAATTATTAACAAAATTGAATCAATAATGACAATATTACTGCAATTATAAATTTAAAAAAGAATGGCCATGGATTGGTTATCATGTCAACTTGGTAACCCCCCGCACGTTTTTTATGGTGGAAAAGTGTCGAGTTCGTCCCCGTGACCACACACGAGATCTTCACGACAGGGCTATGTCCCTGAGGGTCTAATGCACACCCTTTCCCCTCACCTTAATGACGCCAAAATTTTCATTTTTTCTGTTTCATCTTTCCCCCGCTGTTGGTTGTATCCCGATACTTGTTGTATCCCCAGATAGCTTGTTGTATCCACAATAGTTTTGTATCCACAGATGCTTTTTGATCCAAGTAGTTGTTTTTTCCACAGATAGCTTGTTTTACCCAATTAGCTTGTTTTTATACAGATGCTTTTTGTACCCACAGATAGCTTTTTGTACCCCCAAAATAAATTGTTGTATTACAGAAGCTTGTTGATCACAGATAGTTTTTGGATCCCCAAAATACTTGTTTTATCCCCAGTAGCTTTTTGTATCCACAGATATTTTTGTATCCACAGTAACTTGTTTATCCACAGATAGCTTTTGTATCCACAGATGCTTGTTTATCCACGTAGCTTGTTTTATCCACAGATGCTTGTTTTATCCCCAGATGGCTTGTTTTATCCACAGTAACCTGTATATCTGTCTGGGGGAAATCATGGGTAACACAGCTGCAGTCAACATCCAACACAAATTTCCATTGCTGGGATTTTTGTGTGAATGATTTCATATTTTTTTAAGGGACAGAAATTTTGTTTCCTGATACTTTTTTTGTGGTGAAAAAATTTTTTTGTTATTTTTTTGTGTGTGGTGTGTGTGTGTGTGGTGTTTGTGTGTGTTGTTGTGGTGTGTGTTGTGGTGGGTGTTTTCAACTATTTGTGGTTTTTCAGGGGTCGGTTATAGCTCCTGGCCCGCCTCTTCATGCCTCTACTGGGTTTTCTCCTTGCTCCAAGCTTATCAAAATCTCAAAAGTATGGTTTCCCGCCTCCACTACGCCCCTTTTTAGGCTACCTGCCTACCCAACCTAACTGAAAAAATCTTTCCAAAATCTCTTGACTATTGAGTCTTTTTCTTTCAATTTTGCCCTTTTTTTTTGTGTCCCAATTGGGAAAATCCGTCTTTGTTACCGGGGCAATTCCTTGCGTATTTTGTTGTTGTTATCTGTTTTTCCTGACCCCCCGTCCTCCAGTGTCGTCGGCCGTTTCTTAATTTCTTCGTAGGGCAATCCCCGGAAATAGTCTTGTTGATACCTTTGCACTTTTTTAATTTTTTTCGTGCTTGGCCAGGGGTGGTTTCCCAAACTGGGGCTGCATATCCAGCATGGCCCGAATATTTGGATCAGAGTCTTGAACGATTCCTTACTGAGGTATCGGAATGCTATTCTTAGGTTTGCCAGACGCCCGTATGCTGCAGCAGTTATCTGATTGATGTGCGCCTCAGGAGATGTGCTCAGTATTATACTCTCCACAAGGTCTTTTTCCTTCAGTGAGGTTTGGCCACCTAGACTATACTCTGTCTGCGATCTTCTTTGCCCTTCCTCGATCTTCATGACTTTGCATTTGGCGGGGTTAATTCAAGGAGCCAGTTGCTGGACCAGGCTTGTAGCCTGTCCAGGTCTCTTTGTAGTCCTGCCTGATCCTCGACCGATTTAATTCTTCTCATTAACTTCATCTGCAAACAAGGACACTTCTGAGTCTATCCCTCCCGTTATGTCATTCACATACACCAAAAACAGCACAAGTCCTAGAATTGACCCCTGTGGAACCCTGCTCTTCACAGGCGCCCATTCTGGCACCTCGTCACGTATCATGACTCGTTGTTGCCTCCTTGTCAGGTATTCTCTGATCCATTGCAGTGCCTTTCCTGTTATGCGTGCTTAATCCTCTAGCTTTTTCATTAACCTTTTGTTGGGAACTGTGTCGAAGATCTTCTTGCAGTCCAAGAAAATGAAGTTTATCCACCCCTCTCTCTCGTGTCTTACTTCTGTTACCGTGTCATAAAACTACAGTAGGTTGGTGACACAGGATATTCCTTCACTGAAACCGTGCTGGTTGTCGTTTATAAGACTTTGTCTTTCTAGGTGCTCCACCACTCTCCTCCTGATGATCTTCTCCATGACTTTGCATACTGTACATGTCAGTGACACAGGTCTGCAGTTTAATGCCTCGTGTCTGTCTCTTTTCTTAAAAATTGGGACTACATTTGCCAACTTCCACACCCCAGGTAGTTGCCCAGTTTCAGTGGATGTGTTGAAGATTTTTGTTAGTGGCTCACACAGCATCTCTGCTCCCTCTCTAAGGACCCACAGAGAGATGTTGTCTTGTCTCACCCCCTTTGAGGTGTGTGTATGTGTTGATTGTGTGTATGTACGTGTGTGTGTGTGTGTGTGTGTGTGTGTGTGTACTCACCTATTTGTACTCACCTATTTGTGGTTGCAGGGGTCGAGTCATAGCTCCTGGCCCCGCCTCTTCACTGATTGCTACTAGGTCCTCTCTCTCCCTGCTCCATGAGCTTTATCATACCTCGCCTTAAAACTATGTATGGTTCCTGCCTCCACTACTTCACTTTCTAGACTATTCCACGACTTGACTACTCTATGACTGAAGAAATACTTCCTAACATCCCTTTGATTCATCTGAGTCTTCAACTTCCAATTGTGACCTCTTGTGTATGTGTCCCATCTCTGGAACATCCTGTCTTTGTCCACCGTGTCTATTCTGCGCAGTATTTTATATGTCGTTATCATGTCTCCCCTGACCCTCCTGGCCTCCAGTGTCGTCAGGCCGATTTCCCTCAACCTTTCTTCGTACGACAATCCCCGTAGCTCTGGGACTAGTCTTGTTGCAAACCTTTGCACTTTCTCTAATTTCTTGACGTGCTTGACTAGGTGTGGATTCCAAACTGGTGCTGCATACTCCAGTATGGGCCTGACGTAAATGGTATACAGTGTCTTGAACGACTCCTTATTGAGGTATCGGAACGCTATCCTTAGGTTTGCCAGGCGCCCGTATGCTGCAGCAGTTATCTGATTTATGTGCGCCTCAGGAGATATGCTCGGTGTTATACTCACCCCCAGATCTTTTTCCTTGAGTGAGGTTTGCAGTCTTTGGCCATCTAAACTATATTGTGTCTGCGGTCTTCTTTGCCCTTCCCCAATCTTCATGACTTTGCATTTGGCAGGGTTAAACTCAAGGAGCCAGTTTCTGGACCAGGCTTGTAGCCTGTCCAGGTCTCTTTGTAGTCCTGCCTGATCCTCGTCCGATTTGATTCTTCTCATTAACTTCACATCATCTGCAAACAAGGACACTTCTGAGTCTATCCCTACCGTTATGTCGTTCACATATACCAAGAACAGCACAGGTCCTAGGACTGACCCCTGTGGAACCCCGCTTGTCACAAGCGCCCACTCTGACACCTCGTCACGTACCATGACTCGTTGTTGCCTCCCTGTCAGGTATTCTCTGATCCAATGCAGTGCCTTTCCTGTTATGTGTGCCTGATCTTCTAGCTTTTTCAGTAACCTCTTGTGAGGAACTGTGTCGAAGGCCTTTTTGCAGTCCAAAAAAATGCAGTCGATCCACCCCTCTCTCTCTTGTCTTACTTCTGTCACCTTGTCATAAAACTCTAGTAGGTTTGTGACACAGGATTTTCCTTCCCTGAAACCATGCTGATTGTCAATTATACACTTGTTTCTTTCCAGGTGCTCCACCACTCTCCTCCTGATGATCTTCTCCATGACCTTGCATACTATACACGTTAGTGATACAGGTCTGTAGTTTAGTGTAGTTTAGTATTTTTTATGTGTGTGTGTGTGTGTGTGTGTGTGTGTGTGTGTGTGTGTGTGTGTGTGTGTGTGTGTGTGTGTGTGATGTGCGGAAAAGAGCGATGAATGACCTCTGGATCTCAACGCTCCGAAAACTCTCCATTGCTCCTCCCCTCTGCCCTCCCCCCTTCCATATATATCTTGTGAGGCATCTGCAGTACCAGGCGAGACTGTAACTTATGGCTGGCGTCTGCAGTTAGACAACAGCAGCTTGTACTCCAGGTGTATTTCCGTATTCTTGGACTCTGCTATTACCCTGGCTGTAATTGTTACCCTTGAACACGAATCCCTTCATACCCACCCCATGTTTCTCCTCCATCACCCCATGATTCCCCTCCATACCATTCGTCTTCCCCATCTCAAGATCACCGCTTTTCTACTCTACACTCATTCCCCATAACTTTTATTCCCTTTTTCATAATGTTTTTATTTTTTTTTTTTTGTATATTTGTTACTTGGAGTTTACCTGGTTTTTGGGGATCAACGTGCCCCCCGCCGCGGCCGGTTTCTGAGAAGGTCATCCCAATGGATGGCCTGTTCAACCAGGCTATTAATGCTAGATGCATGTAGTCCAGAGAATGCACCACAGCCTGGTTGATCAAGAGGTTCAATACCAGTTTTTTTCATATTTTATGATGATTCATCGTACAAAATAAAAATTAAAAAATGTTTATCGTACTTTTTTTTTTCCTTTATCAGTGATTTTTTCCTCCAAATTTAGCATTCTTCTTCATATAGTAATAGCAAACAAGCGATACAAGATGCAAAACAACCAGAGGGGGGGAGGGGGGTTGAATGATAGCTCTCTCTCTCTCTCTCTCTCTCTCTCTCTCTCTCTCTCTCACACACACACACACACACAGTAAAACATTCTATAATCATCACTCTAGGATGATTATTAAACATTCAGAGAGACTTCAGCGATGTTGATTAATGTCAGGTAATGAACTATGGCCACGAATATTTACAACACGAGTATATAAACCGATGTACAAGAACTTCGAATTTGTCATCATGAACCGCCTCAAGAGCACTAAGAAGAACTTCACACTGGTCATCATGAACCACTTCAAGAGCACTAAGAAGATCTTCACACTGGTCATCATGAACCGCCTCAAGAGCACTAAGAAGATCTTCACACTGGTCATCATGAACCGCCTCAAGAGCACTAAGAAGATCTTCACACTGGTCATCATGAACCCCCTCAAGAACACTAAGAAGGACTTCACACTGGTCATCATGAACCACTTCAAGAGTACTAAGAAGGACCTCAGACTGGTCATCATGAACTACCTCAAGAGTACTAAACACTCACTGGTTCAGATGGGTCACTAACAATAACGAGGTAGTTTAATAACCATTCCATACTAAACATCACGTAGTCACTCCAGAATGGTAATTATTAACTTCTCAATCGTACTTAACAATGCTGATATTTTGCACTGAGTACATCATGAACTCCCTTTTCCTTCGCTCTTCCGTTTCTCTCCATTGTCTCTCTCTTTTCCTTATCTCTCCCCATTCTCTCCATCGTCTCTCTCTCTCTTTTATCTCTCCCCATTCTCTCCATTATCTTTCTTTTCTTTCTCCCCTTTCTCTCCATTCTTTCTTTGCCTCTGTCCCTTCCCTCCATTCTCTCTCTATTCATTCTCTCTCCCTTTCTCTCTTTCCCCTTCCTCTCCCTTCTCCCTTTCCTCTTCCTTCTCTCTCTTCCCTTTCTCTCCCCTTTCTCTCCCTTCTCTCCCTCCCCCTCCCGTCTCCCCCTCTCCCCCCCCCCCGCTCCCCCACAGTGTGATGATTTGCTCGAGTTTTTGTCTTTTCATTGTTATCAGATCTTCTCCACACGATCCTCGTTTTCTGATCTTTATCACGACCTCCGAACCCTACACCCTGGACCTACACCTTGGACCTACACCCTGGACCTACACCTTGGACCTACACCCTGGACCTACACCTTGGACCTACACCCTGGACCTACACCTTGGACCTACACCCTGGACCTACACCTTGGACCTACACCTTGGACCTACACCTTGGACCTACACCTTGGACCTACACCCTGGACCTACACCTTGGGCCTACACCCTGGACCTACACCTTGGACCTACACCCTGGACCTACACCTTGGACCTACACTCTGGACCTATACCTTGGACCTACACCCTGGACCTACACCTTGGACCTACACCCTGGACCTACACCTTGGACCTACACCCTGGACCTCCACCTTGGACCTACACCCTGGACCTACACCTTGGACCTACACCCTGGACCTACACCTTGGACCTACACCTTGGACTTACACCTTGGACCTACACCTTGGACCTACACCCTGGACCTTCACCTTGGGCCTACACCCTGGACCTACACCTTGGACCTACACCCTGGAACTACACCTTGGACCTACACCCTGGACCTACACCTTGGGCCTACACCCTGGACCTACACCTTGGACCTACACTCTGGACCTATACCTTGGACCTACACCCGGGGACCTACACCTTTGGACCTACACCCTGGACCTACACCTTGGACCTACACCCTGGACCTACACCTTGGACCTACACCCTGGACCTACACCTTGGACCTACAGCCTGGACCTGCACCTTGGACCTACACCCTGGACCTACACCTTGGACCTAAACCCTGGACCTACACCTTGGACCTACACCCTGGACCTACACCCTGGACCTACACCCTGGACCTACACCCTGGTCCTACACTCTGGACCTACACCTTGGACCTACACCCTGGACCTACACCTTGGACCTACACCCTGGACCTACACCTTGGACCTACACCCTGGACCTACACCCTGGGCCTGCACCCTGGACCTACACCTTGGAGCTACACCCTGGACCTACACCTTGGACCTACACCCTGGACCTACACCCTGGACCTACACCCTGGACCTACACCTTGGACCTACACCCTGGACCTACACCCTGGACTTACATCCTGGACCTACACCCTGGACTTACACCATGAACCTACACCCTGGACTTACACCTGGACCTACACCCTGGACCTGCACCCTGGACTTACGCCCTGGACCTACATCCTGAACCTACACCCTACACCTACACCCTGGAACTACACCCTGGACTTACACCCTGGACCTACAACCTGGACTTACACCCGGAACCTACACCCTAGACCTACACCTTGGACCTACACCCTGGACCTACACCCTAGACCTACACCCTAGACCTACATCCTGGACCTACAGCCTGGACTGTTACGAGTATGGCCATGCCCGTTATATTTTATACAAGGATGTGCTCCTTTATTTTATAATGTATATGCTAATGCTATTGTATTATATTACGTTTTGTTAGCAGTTCTTAATATTGTCATGTAGTGGGAAACCACTAGTGTAAGTGCCGGTTAGCACTTCAGGTACTTAAGTCTCCCTCAGTCACGTGACCAACGTGATTTCGGCTTACCACTCAGTGGTACCGGCAGTAGGTTCACAGCACCCGCTCTGAGTAGGTTCACCGCCCTTGCTCAGAGCAGGTTCACTACTTTTACTGAGTAGGTTCACTACTCTTGCTCTGAGTAGCTTTACAGCACTCGCTGAGAGCAGGTCCTTCACTCACTCTGTCTAGCACTCTCACTTCTAGTCCGGGCTTGCATAGCCAAGGGAGCATATCTCGCTCGGTTAATCATTGACCTCTCATAAGAGACATGTCAAGTTTTCTGTGGTGGTCGTTTTTCTTTCATGACTGACTTCCTTTCTTAAGCTTGTCACTTTCGAGTTATTTATACTCGGGTGAATTAATCTTTCGGGGGACTGAATAAGCCTTGTCGGCCTTGATGTTAATTTGTGGTCTAAGCTATTCTTATTCATGTTGGATGGAAATGAGACTAAGTCCGTCACTTACGAGTTCTTGTATACTCTGAATTGATAGTTCAGATAAGTCTTTATAAGCATTGTAAGTTACTTTGTGGCTAGGTCTTAATAACCCTTATAGGTGCATATTATTGGTTATTTTAGTACAAAACTCAACCTCAAGAGGTTCATTTATTCATATCAATGTACTAGTACGTACCAAGAGAAATGTAAGAGTTAAACTCCTTATTTTATGTTGATCATAACATATACATTAAGCTAAAACTCTACTAGTAAAGATTCTAAGTTTTAGTTATTTGTTTTGTAATCTTGAATTCTTATTAAAAGTTATTGTTACAAAACCGTAAACAGGCCATATGTTCAACAAGAATGTTACCTTAACACTACCATACCATTGTAGAAGGTTGAGAAGACGAGTTTTGTAACAGGACCTACCCTACACCCTGGACATGCACGCTGGACTTACACCCTGGAGCTACACCCTCGACCTGCACCCTGGACCTACACCTTGAACTTACACCTTGGACCTACACTCTGGGCCTACACCCTGGACCTGCACCCTGGACCTTCACCCTGGACCTGCACCTTGGACCTGCACCCTGGACCTACACCCTGGACCTACACCCTGGACCTACATCCTGGACCTGCACCCTGGACCTGCACCCTGGACCTACACCTTGGGTCTACACCCTGGACTTACACCCTGGACCTACATCCTGGACCTAAACCCTGGACCTACACCCTGGGCCTACACCTTTGACCTACACCCTGGACCTGCACCCTGGTCTTACACCCTGGATCTACACCCTGGACTTACACCCTGGACCTACACCCTGAACCTACACCCTGGACTTACACCTTGGACCTACTTCCTGAACCTACACCCTACACCTACACTCTGGAACTACACCCTAGACTGACACCGTGGACCTACACCGTGAACCTACACCGTGGACATACTCCGTGGACCTACATCCTGGACCTACATTCTGGACCTACACCCTGGACCTACACCCTGGAAATGCACCCTGGACTTACACCCTGGTCCTACACCCTGGAACTACATCCTGGTCCTACACCCTGAACCTACACCCTGGTTCTACACCTGGAACTACACCCTGGACTTACACCCTGGACCTACACCCTGCTCCTACACCCTGGTCCTACGCCCTGGAACACCCTGGAAGTACACCCTGGACCTACATCCCGGACCTACACCCTGGACCTACACCCTGGAACTACACCCTGCACTTACACCCTGAACCTACACCCTGGTCCTACACCCTGGAACTACACCCTGGAACTACACTCTGGACCTATACCCTGGACGTACACCCTGAACCTACACCCTGGACCTACACCCTGGAGAGGCTAAATTGATCAGTGTTGATGAATATAGAAGGGAAGACTACGGGGAGAAATGATAACGACGTACAAGATACTCAGCCTGTTTGACAACACATTCGGAAAGACAGAAATGCGAGGCACAGATGGAAGCTAAAGTTACAGTTGAGCCACAGGGACGTTCATAATTTTTTTTTAAAGTCTCTGGGTGGTAAACAAGAGACGTCATGAGGTGACAGAGACTCGATACACGGTTTCATGTATAGGTATGACGGGGCCCAAGAGGCCATTATGTTATATTTCCTGCGATTGTAGGTTGAGAGGTAGAGCCAGGAGCTGAGATTCGACCCCTAGCAAAAACAGCTTGGTGAGTACTACCAGTTTACACCACCAGTCACTTCACCACCGTCAATACCAGGAACACTACCATCACCACCACCCCTACTACCACTAACACCACCCTTACTGCTACCAACACCACCACCCCTACTACCACCACAATAACTACCCCAACTACCACCACTATCCTTACTACCACTACCACCACCCTACTACTACCACCACCACCCCAACAAATACTACCACCATCTGCCTAATACCCCCCTCACTACCACAAACACCATCCCTACTGCCACCAACATCACCACTAGCACCCACACCACCACCAAACACCACCAATACCAAAACCAAAACCACCACCAACACCGCCACCAACACCACCACCAACACCACCACCACCCCAAAACCACCACCAACACCACCGCCAACACCACCACCAACACCACCACCACAACCACCACCAACACCAACGCCAACACACCACTAGCACCACCACCAACACCACCACCAACACCACCACCAAAACCACCACCAACACCACCACCAACACCACCACCATCACCACTACCAACACCACCACTACCAACACCCCCACTACCAACACCACCACCAACACCACCACCAACACCAACACCAGCACCACACCAACACCAACACCACCACTACAACACCATCAACACCAACACCAATCCGCAATAAAACCCAACACCCCACCAAAAACCCCAACACCTCACCCCCACTCCAAACCATAACACCACCAAAAAATACCAGCAATAACAACACCAGCACCACAAACCAACACCACAAACACCACCACTACCCAAAACCTCAACACCAAAACCAATACTAGCAATAAAACACCCCCAAAACCCCCAACACCCCAACACTACCAACACCACTACCAACACCTCAACACAAACACCAAAAACCAGCAATAACAACACCCCACCACCCCAACACAACCAACACCCCCCAACCCATACCCCCCATCACCATCCAACAATACCCAAAACCAAAACAGGGCAGTAACACTCACAGTTTTTCCTTTTATGTCTGATAAACTTTAACCCTTTTTTACCAAAACAGTCACGGTATATTTTTAGAGCGCGTAACTATCAATTCTCTTTTTCATTATCCCCGTCCAAAACGGAATCTTGAAGAATTAAATGATTTCCCTTACCAAAAAGTAGAAAAATCTCAAAACCTTTACAGGTATCCCCAATTTATCCCAATTCAGACGTCGTTTAAAAATTGGTTTTTTACAAAATGAAATTTTTAAGATGGGGGATGCTCAAGGTCATCGGTGATTTATCATCCCCGGGGGGGCGTCAAGGTCCGTTGCTAATTTCGGTCCATATATCTCTATCATAATTGTTTACTATATCCTATCGGAAAAAGTGGTAGATAATCGCTGTCACTAATTGTGGTACATATTTGCTATGCAAATTGTCGTATCAGTTACACAGTTGTTAAAAACCTTATATATCCTTTAAACAAATTGTTTTAAGTTGAAGTGAGCAACGTTCATATTGTGGTTCTGAGTGTTACCACCCCCCAGGTTACCCCATCCCAGTGTTACCACCTCCCAGTGTAAACCACCCCCCCATGTTTTTTACCACCCCGGGTTTCCACCCCCCGTTTTACCCCCTCCCCGTGTTTCCACCCCCCAGTGTTACCCCATCCCAGTGTTACCACCCCATGTTACCACCACCCAGTGTTACCACCATCCCGTGAACCCCTCCCCGTGTTACCACCACCCCGTGTTACCCCCCCCCAGGTTTCCACCATCCGTGGTTTCCCCCACCCATTTACCACCATCCCAGTGTTTCCCCCCATCCCGTGTTTTCCCCCATCCCAGGGTTCCCCATCCCAGTGTTTCCACATCCCAGTGTTACCACCACCCCCCGTGTTTTCCACCACCCCATGTTTCCACCCTCCCAGTGTTACCACCATCCCAGTGTTACCACCATCCCAGTGTTACCACCACCCCAGTGTTACCACCACCCCAGTGTTACCACCATCCCAGTGTTACCACCATCCCAGTGTTTTCACCCCCCCCGTGTTACCACCATCCCCGGGTTCCACCACCCCCGTGTTTTCCACCACCCCAGTGTTTTCCACCACCCCCCTGTTACCACCATCCCGTGTTACCACCCTCCCCGTGTTACACCACCCCAGTGTTACCCCCCATCCCAGTTTACCACCACCCCAGTTTCCCCACCCCAGTGTTTTCCCCATCCCAGTGTTACCACCATCCCGTGTTACCACCATCCCCCGTGTTACCCCAAACCAGTGTTTAACCCCATCCCAGTTTACACCCTCCCAGTGTTACCACCATCCCAGTGTTACCACCATCCCAGTGTTACCACCATCCCAGTGTTACCACCATCCCAGTGTTACCACCATCCCAGTGGTTACCACCATTTCCCCGGTTACCCCCACCCCAGTGTTACCCCATCCCCGTGTTACCACCTCCCATGTTTACCACCACCCCAGTGTTCCACCTCCCGTGTTACCCCCATCCCCGTGTTACCACCACCCCGTGTTACCACCATCCCAGGTTACCCCCATCCCCGTGTTACCACCATCCCCCGTTTACCACCATCCCTGTTACCACCATCCCAGTGTTACCCCATCCCAGTGTTCCACCATCCCGTGTTACCCCCCCCAGTTTACCCCCACCCCGTGTTACCCACCATCCAGTGTTACCACCCCTCCCTGTTACCACCATCCCCGGTTTTTCCACCCTCCCAAATTTTCCCCCATCCCCGTGTTACCCCCCCTGTGTTCCCCATCCCTTGTTACCCCCATCCCCAGTGTTACCCCCCCCCCCATCCCCAGTGTTACCACCATCCAGTGTTCCACCCCCCCGTGTTACCCCATCCCATGTTACCCCCCCTCCCGTGTTTCCACCTCCCCGTGTTACCACCACCCCAGTGTTACCCCCATCCCCGTGTTACCACCATCCCAGTGTTACCCCAAAACCCCGGGGTTACCACCATCCCGTGTTCCACCACCCAGTGTTTCCACCATCCCGTGTTACCACCTTTCCCCCTTTTTACCACCATCCCAGTTTACCCCCCATCCCAGTGTTCCCCCAACCAGTGTTAACCCCCATCCCCGGTTTCCCCCCCCCAGTGTTACCACCATCCCTGTTCCACCTCCCCGGTTCCACCACCCCCGTGTTACCCCATCCCAGGTTCCACCTCCCGGGTTTTCCCCCATCCCAGTGTTTCCACCACCCCCGTGTTACCACCCTCCCGTTTACCACCACCCAGGTTACACCATCCCCGTGTTTCCACCCCCCCAGTGTTACCCCTCCCAGGGGTTTCCAACCCCCAGTGTTACCACCATCCCGTGTTACCCCCACCCCCGTGTTTCCCCCACCCATGTTACCACCATCCCGTGTTACCACCACCCCAGTTGTACCACCATCCCAGTGTTACCACCATCCCAGTGTTACCACCATCCCAGTGTTACCACCATCCCAGTGTTACCACCATCCCAGTGTTACCACCATCCCAGTGTTACCACCATCCCAGGGTGTTTCCCCCACCCCCCCGTGTTACACCTTTCCCCGGTTACCCCATCCCAGTGTTACCCTTCCCAGTTTTCCACCTCCCCGTGTTACCCCCACCCCATGTTACCACCCCCCAGTGTTAACCACCCCATGTTCCCCCACCCCAGTGTTACCACCAACCCGTGTTTCCACCTCCCAGTGTTACCCCCATCCCGTTTTACCCCTCCCATGTTACCACCTCCCATGTTACCCCCATCCCGTGTTACCACCCCCCATCCCTTTCCACCTCCAGTGTTACCCCATCCCCGTGTTTCCACCATCCCGTGTTTTCCCCCACCCCGTGTTACCCCACCCCGTGTTACCACCCTCCCCCTGTTACCACACCCCCCCAGTGTTACCCCCCCACCAAATGTTACCCCCCACCCCGTGTTTTCCCCCATCCAGTGTTACCACCATCCGTGTTACCCCCATCCCCGGGGTTCCACCACCCCACCCGTGTTACCACCATCCGGTTTTCCCCAAACCAGTGTTCCACCACCAGTGTTACCACCATCCCAGTGTTTCCACCCCCACCAGTGTTCCACCACCCCACCAGTGTTACCACCCCCCAGTGTTTTCCCCATCCCAGTGTTACCCCCCCCCCCAGTGTTACCCCCCCACCACCAGTGTTTCCACCACCCCCCCCATGTTCCACCCCCCCGTGTTACCACCCTCCCGTGTTTCCCCCCCCTGTTACCCCACCCCCCAGTGTTCCCCCACCCCCCCAGTGTTACACACCCCACCGTGTTACCCCCACCCCCGGTTACCACCCCCCCAGTGTTACCCCCCACCCCCCGTGTTACCCCATCCCACCCGTGTTACCACCCCCCCCACCGTGTTTCCACCATCCCAGTGTTACCACCATCCCCGTTTACAACCCCCCCACCGTGTTACCACATCCCGTGTTACCCCATCCCATGTACCCCCTCCCAGTGTTAACCTCCCATGTTACCACCACCCCCCGTGTTTTCCCCCACCCCCCCAGTGTTACCAACACCCCCCGTGTTCCCCCATCCCCTGTTACCACCTCCCCCTGTTACCACCCCCCCAGTGTTACCACCTCCCAGTGTTACCACCACCCCCCGTGTTTCCACCTCCCAGTGTTCCCCCCTCCCCAGTGTTAAAACCCCCCCCATGTTACCCCAAAACCCGTTTACCCCCATCCCCTGTTTTACCACCCCCGTGTTACCCCATCCATGTTACCATCACCCCAGTGTTTTTCCCCCAAACCCCACCGTGTTACCCCCCTCCCCGTGTTACCACCTCCCCGTGTTACCACCACCCCCCCATGTTACCCCACCCCGTGTTACCACCCTCCCGTGTTACCCCCACCCCACATGTTCCCCACCCGTTTTCCACCATCCCAGGTTCCCCACCCCCCAGTGTTACCACCATCCCAGTGTTCCACCATCCCAGTGTTACCACCACCCCACCAGTGGGTTTCCACCCCCCACCAGGTTACCAACCCCCCCCCATGTTACCACCCTCCCCCCGTGTTACCACCACCCCCCCCAGTGTTCCACCTTCCCCTGTTCCACCCCCCCACCTGTTACCCCATCCCAGTTTACCACCCTCCCCGGTTACCACCATCCCCGTGTTAAACCCCCACCCCACCAGTTTTTTACCACCCCCCCCACCAGTGTTACCACCATCCCAGTTTTACCACCACCCCACCAGTGTTACCACCATCCAGTTTACCACCACCCACCCTTTCCCCATCCAGTGTTACCACCACCCCCACCCGTGTTACCCCATCCCAGTGTTTTCCACCACCCCACCCTGTTTCCACCCTCTCATTTTCCAAACCCCCCACCAGGTTGCCACCTCCCCGTGTTACCACCACCCCCCCAGGTTCCACCATCCCCGTGTTACCACCACCCCCACCAGTGGGTTTCCCCCATCCCCTTTTTACCCCCCCCCCACCAGGTTTTCCACCATCCCAGGTTACCCCACCCCCAGTTTTTCCCCCATCCCCTGTTACCCCACCCCACCAGTTTACCCCCATCCCATGTTTTCCACCACCCCACAGTGTTTCCCCATCCCGTTTACCACCCACCCACCAGTGTTACCACCTCCCATGTTACCCCACCCCACCAGTGTCACCCCCATCCATGTTACCACCCCCCCCACCGTGTTACCAATCCCCGTGTTACCCCCCCCCCACAGTGTTACCCCCATCCAAATGTACCACCACCCCACCTGTTACCACCTCCCAGTGTTACCCCCACCCCACCGTGTTGCCACCAACCCCGGTTACCCCACCCCCCATGTTACCACCATCCCAAGGGGTTTCCACACCCCCCGATTTTTCCACCCTCCCAGGTTCCACCACCCCATCAGTGTTGCCACCATCCCGGTTAACCCCCCCACCAGTGTTACCACCATCCCCGTGTTACCCCCACCCCACCAGTGTTACCACCACCCCACCTGTTACCACCATCCCTGTTTCCCCCCCAGTGTTCCACCATCCCAGTGTTACCACCCCCTTTTACCACCATCCCGGTTACCCCCATCCCCGGTTACCACCATCCCCGTGTTACCACCACCCCGTGTTACCACCATCCCAGTGTTACCACCATCCGGTTTCCACCACCCCGTGTTACCACCTCCCCGTGTTACCACACCCCCGTTTTACCACCATCCCGTGTTACCAAAATCCCGTGGTACCCCAACCCGTTTAAACCCCCACCCCCTGTTTCCAAACCTTCCCCGTGTTACCCCATCCAGTGTTTTCCCCATCCCTGTGTTCCACCACCCATGTTACCACCATCCCAGTGTTACCCCCATCCCGTGTTACCCCACCCAGTGTTACCAACCCTTTTTACCCCCCATCCCATGTTACCCCCATCCCATGTTACCCATCCCAGTGTTCCACCATCCCGTGTTACCACCCCCACCCGTGTTTCCCCTCCCGTGTTTCCACCATCCCCGTGTTCCACCATCCCCGTGTTAACCATCCCGTGTTTCCACACCCCACCAGTGTTTCCACCTCCCACCCGTGTTACCCCCCCCACCCCTGTTACCACCTTTCCCCGTTTCACCACCCGGTTTACCACCATCCCAGTGTTACCCCATCCCAGTGTTACACCCCCCCACCAGTTTTTCCACCATCCCATGTTACCACCACCCAGTGTTCCACCATCCCCGTGTTACCACCATCCCAGTGTTTCCACCCCCCACCAGTGTTCCCCACCCCACCCTGTTTTTCCCACCCGTGTTCCCCATCCCTTTAAACCCCCACCCCACTGTTTCCACCACCAACCCTGTTTCCCCCCCCCAGTGTTACCACCAAACCCGTGTTTCCCCCACCCCGGTTCCCCCATCCCGTGTTACCACCCCCCAGTGTTACCACCACCCCAGTGTTTTCCCCCACCCACAGTGTTTTTCCACCCCCCCCCCCAGTGTTACCACCCCCCCAGGTTACCCCCCCGTGTTCCACCATCCCCCGGTTTCCACCACCCCCGTGTTACCACCACCCCCGTGTTACCACCTCCCCCGTGTTACCCCATCCCAGTTTACCACCACCCACATGTTACCACCACCCCACCGTGTACCCCCACCCCCCCCAGTTTTTTACCACCACCCCCCGTGTTACCCCCACCGGTTCCCCCCATCCCAGGTTCCCCCCCCAGTGTTTTCCACCATCCCAGTGTTACCACCACCCCAGTGTTACCACCATCCCAGTGTTACCACCATCCCAGTGTTACCACCACCCCAGTGTTACCACCACCCGTGTTTCCCCCAAACCCCGTTTACCCCACCCCCCAGTTTACCACCATCCCCCTGTTCCATCACCCCAGTTTTACCACCACCCCCCCCCGTGTTACCACCCTCCCTTTTTACCCCCCACCCCACCCTGTTACCCCCATCCCAGGGGACCACCTCCCCCGTGTTACCACCCCCCCCACCCGTTTTTACCACCATCCCGTGTTACCACCAAACCAGTGTTACCACCCCCCACCAGTGTTACCCCATCCCCGTGTTACCACCATCCCCTGTTTCCACCACCCCCCCCAGGTTTACCACCACACCATTGTTACCACCATCCCAGTATTTCCACCCCCACCATTGTTACCCCATCCAGATACCACCACCCCACCAGTTTACCACCATCCATGTTACCCCACCCCAATGTTACCACCACCCCACCGTGACCACCACCCAGGTTACCCCCACCCAGTGTTACCACCACCCCACCAGTGTTACCACCCCCCGTGTTTCCACCCCCCCACGGGGTTCCCCCACCCCCCCAGGTTCCACCCCCCCACCAGTGTTACCACCATCCCAGTGTTACCCCCACCACACCCGTGTTCCACCATCCCCCGTTTACCACCCCTCCACAGTGTTACCACCACCCCCCTGTTCCCCACCCCCCGTGTTCCCCCACCCCACCCGTGTTACCACCATCCCATTGTTAAACCCCCAAACCCCGTATCCACCACCCCACCAGTGTTACCACCACCCCAGGTTACCCCACCCCACCCTTTTTACCACCACCACCCGTGTTACCAACCCCCCCCACCAGTGTTACCACCACCCCACCGTGTTACCACCACCCCAGTGTTACCACCCCCCCCCAACCCCCGTGTTCCACCTTCCCATGTTACCACCCACCCCACCAGTGTTTCCACCATCCCATTTACCCCCCATCCCCTGTTACCCCCATCCCGGTTACCCCATCCCGTGTTTCCACCACCCCACCCATGTTCCACCATAGTGTTACCACCACCCCACCCGTGTTACCCCACCCAGTTTACCCCCCCACCCCACCCGTGTTACCACCACCCCCTGTTAAAACCACCACACCCGGTTACCCACCATCCCAGTGTTACCACCCCCCACCAGGTTACCACCAACTCAGTGTTACCACCTCCCCACCAGTTTGCCCCATCCCGTGTTACCCCCACCCCCCCGTTTACCCCCATCCCCCTGTTACCACCACCCCACCAGTGTTACCACCTCCAGTGTCCCCCACCCCCCCAGTGTTTTCCACCATCCCCGTTTACCACCACCCCACCAGTGTTTCACCATCCCAGGTTTCACCACCCCACCCGTGTTACCACCATCCCCGTGTTACCCCCCACCCCACCCGTGTTACCCCCCTCCCCGGTTTCCCCACCCCACATGTTTCCCCCATCCCAGGTTTACCACCACCCCACCCGTGTCCCCCATCCCAGTTTACCACCACCCCACCAGTGTTACCACCATCCCAGTTTCCCCCCCCCACCGTGTTACACAACCCAGTGTTCCCACCACCCCCCCAGTTTTACCACCATCCCAGTGTTACCACCACCCCACCAGTGTTACCACCATCCCAGTGTTACCACCACCCCACCAGTGTTACCACCATCCCAGTGTTACCACCACCCCACCAGTGTTACCACCATCCCAGTGTTACCACCACCCCATCAGTGTTGCCACCCTCCCAGTGTTACCACCACCCCCCAGTGTTACCACCATCCCCGTGGGTTCCACCCCCCCACCAGTGTTACCCCCATTCCCGTGTTACCACCCCCCCACCAGGTTACCACCACCCGTGTTCCCCCCACCCCACCATGTTAATCATCCCAGTTTCCCCCACCCCACCCGGTTACCACCTTCCCGTGTTACCCCACCCCCCCTGTTACGCCTCCAGTGTTACCTACCCCCGTGTTACCACCATCCCGTGTTACCACCACCCCCCACCCGTGTTACCCCCCCTTTTCCGTGTTTTCCCTTACCCCACCCGTGTTACCACCTCCGTGTTAAACCCCCACCCCCCATGTTCCACCATCCCAGTTTACCACCACCCCACCATTTTTACCCCCATCAAGTGTTACCACCACCCCCGTGTTAAACCCCCCATCACGGTTTACCACCACCCCACCCGTTTACCCCATCCCAGTGTTTCCCCCCACCCCCCAGTGTTACCCCCATCCCCGTGTTTCCCCACCCCACCGTGTTACCCCCGATCCCAGTGTTACCACCACCCACCGTGTTTCCCCCTCCCAGTGTTACACCCCCCCACCCCGTGTTACCCATCCCAGTGTTACCACCACCCCCACCATGTTCCACCATCCCTGTTACCACCACCCCACCCGTTACCACCATCCATGTTACCCCCACCCCAACCCCGTTACCCCCCATCCCCTGTTACCACCACCCCACCCGTGTTACCACGACCCCCTGCTACCACCCCCCACCGTGTTACCACCATCCCGTGGCCCCCCCCCCCCCCATTGTTACCACCATTCCAAACAGTGTTTTTTTCCACCCTCCATGTTCCCCCACCCCACCAGTTTTCCACCACCCCCCAGTGTTACCACGATCCCCGTGTTACCACCACCCCACCCGTGTTTTCCACCATCCCGTGTTACCACCACCCCACCGTGTTCCACCATCCCAGTGTTACCCCCCCCACCAGTTTTTACCATCACCCCCCATGTTACCCCCATCCGGGTTACCACCACCCCCCCACCAGTGTTACCCCATCCCTTGTTCCCCCACCCCACCATGTTACCACCACCCCCAGTTTTACCACAAATTTTAAACAGTGTTACCCCCAACCCCGCCCTGTTACCATCACCCCAACGGTTCCACCATCCCAACCGTGTTACCCCAACCCCACCATGTTACCCCTACTAACCGAGTTACCCCCTCCCCCCCAGTGCTCCGTAATCCTAACCAGGTTTTAACCACCCCAAACCGTGTTACGAACCCCCACCGGGTTTTTCCCCCCCCCCCAGTGTTACACCTCCAACCAGTGTTCCACCACCCCAGTCTCCACCATCCCAACCCGAGTTACCACACCCCCAACCAGTGTTAACCCCACCCCCACCGTGTTACCCCTCTCAACCAATGTTACCACCACCCGTCAGTGTTACCGCCATCCCCCAAACCCGTACTACCGCCTCCCCACCAGGTTACCACATCCCCGGTTACCCCCATCCAACCAGTGTTACCACCATACCAACCATGTAACCACCACCCCACCCTGTTTCCACCATCCAGCCAGTTTTCCCCAACCTCCACTAGTGTTTCCACCATCCCCCCTTTGTTACCACCATCCACCCGTGTTACCACCACCCCACAGTGTTACCCCATCCCAACCAAGTTTCCACCCCCCCCAACCCGTGAACCCCCCCACCCCACCAGTGTTTCCAACATCCCAACCCGATTACCACCACCCCAACCAGGGGTTCCACCCCCCCACCAGTGTTCCCCCCCCATCCCAACCAAAGTTACCCCATCCCCAACATACTACCACCACCCCACCAGGGTTACACCATCCTTTTTTACCACCACCCCCCCGTTTTGCCACTATCCCCAACAGGTTTCCACCACCCCACCCTGTTACCACCATCCCAACCCTTTCCCCCAACCCCCCAACCGTGTTACCACCATCCCCACCAGTGTTCCCCATCCCAAACCCGTTACCACCACCCCCAAAACCCGCTTACCACCACCCCACCCCCCGTGTTACCCATCCCAACCAGTGTTACCACCACCCCACCCGTTTACCACCATTCCCAACAGTTTTCCACCATCCCCCATGTTACCACCCCCCCAACAGTGTTACCACCATCCCAGCCAGTTTTACCCCACCCCCCCCTGTTACCACCATCCACCCCGTATTACCCCCACCCCCCGTGTTACCCCACCCCCCGATTTCCACCACCCCACAGTATTTTCCCCCATCCAAACCCGTTACCACCCCCCCAACCCGTTTTCCCCCCCCCCCCACCCTGTTACCACCATTTTCAAAACCCAAAGTTACCCCCCCCCATCAGTGTTTTTCCCCCTTTCCCAAACCCGTACTACCTCCCCCCCAACAGGTTACCACCCCCCATTGTTACCACCCCACCCCCCCAGTGTTACCACATCCCAAACAGTGTTACCACCACCCCACCAGGTTTTCCACCATCCCCAAACCAAAGTAACCACCAACCCCCCCAGTGTTACCACCATCCACCGGTTACCCCCCACCCCCCTAGTGTTAACACCTCCCCCCCGTGTTACCACACCCCCCCGTGTACCCCCATCCCAACCAAAAAGGTTACCACCCCCCCAACAGTGTTACCACCCCCCCACCAGTGTTAACCCCCCACCCAAACCGAGTTGCCCCACCCCAAAGTGTTACACCACCCCACCAGTTTACCACCCCCCCCACTAGTGTTTCCACCATCCCACCAGTGTTTCCACCCCCCACCAGTGTTTTTTTACCACCCCAACCAAATTCCACCACCTCCACCTGTTACCCCCCCCCCGCCAGTGTTCCACCATCCCCAAACCCGGTTTTCACCACCCCAAACCAGTGTTCCCTCACCCCCACCATTTACCACCCCCCCAACAAATGACCACCCCCCCCCATGTTCCCCCACCATCCCCAAAAAGTACTTTCCCCCCACCCACCCCGTTTTACCTCCATGTTTTCCCCACCCCACCGTGTTCCACTATTCCAAACGGTTTTCCCCCCCCCCAGTTTAAAACCCCCATCCCCCCATGTTTTCCCCCACCCACACTTGTTACCACCCTCCCACCAATGTTTAACCACCCCACCGGTTACACCCCCCCCACCATGTTATCACCACCCCACCCGTGTTTCCACAATCCCAACCAATGTTTCCCCCACCCCCCAAACCCTGTGACCACCCCAAACCCGTGTTACCCCCATCCCAACCAAAGTTACCACCCCCCCCCAGTGTTACCACCATCCCCGCCAGTGTTCACCACCCCACTAGTGTTACCCCTCCCCCCGTGTTACCACCACCCCACCGGTTACCAACATCCCAAAACCCAAATTTCCACCATCCCCAACCCCGTGTTTCACCACCCCCACCCGTTTACCACATCCCAACAATGTTCCACCACCCCCCCAGTGTTTCCAACATCCCCAAACCCGTGTTACCACCACCCCACCAGTGTTTTCACCCCCCTCCAGGGTTACACCACCCCAACAGTGAACCACCATTTCAAACCCGTGTGTATGCATCTATTATAAAACCCCTCCCAGGTAACTTCTACAACTTGCAGACTCCCTTGCTTTACAAATATAAATTTATTTTTTGCAAGCTAGGTAATTTTGTGGTGAACCCGAGTCTGACCTAGTTTATCCTGGAAAACCCAACTTTTTTCACATTCCGCAGGAAAATACTTGAACCATGCTGCTGCATTTTCAACTACTCATTTCGCCATGTATGAATTTTTTTTCTTAATAAATATTTTAAATTGTATAGTTTAATTTGCAGGAGATTTTTGTGTGGTGAAGGTCCTCTCCACTCAGGTTGCCGTGGGGTTCCAGCCACAATTTCCCGATTTATGGTTGATCAGGTCTTTGGTTCACAAGGAGGGTTGGGGATGGGACAGGGCTGCGGGGCGTTTAACCCCGCAAAATCCTTCAGGGATGGGTTCTGCAAAACTTATTGTTAAAAACTCCCAATAAGTTTCAATACTTGCTTTTTTTTGGTTTTTTTAAGGGTTATTTTGGATGTTTGCTTCCAGCAAATTTTTTATTATTTAGTTTTTACGAACTTATGTTATTTTTCATTACGTTTTTATTTAATAATTAAAGCAGTTTTTTTTTTTATTAATTTTTGAAGGGGATAATTTAAAATACAACTTTTTCCCCACTATCCTTTTTAAATACAAAAAGTGGTTAAATTTCCCCCCTTTACTGCCCCCCCACAACAGCAACCACACCCAACCACAATATGTCCCCCGCCGCCGCTGCCACTCCATCACCGCATCGCCTTACCCCTATCGAAATACCACCCTGGATACCCTAATTACCACCCACCATCACCACCTTCACCGTAAAAAAAAGTAGTAACTGTGCCTCCCCTCCCCATCTGGTCCTCATGCAAAGTGTTGTTTCTTGTTCTGTCCGGACGACTGTGAGATCACGTTATCTCTCATCTCTCTCTCTCTCTCTCTCTCTCTCTCTCTCTCTCTCTCTCTCTCTCTCTCTCTCTCTCTCTCTCTCTCTCTCTCTCTCTCTCTCTCTGTCAAAATTTACTTACTTGCTGAGTGTCAAAATATTACCCATCCTCTCAAGTGCCCCCAACTACCTCAATATTGCTTTCGTCTATACATCTATCAGCTGGTTAGCTATCATTGTCCATCTCTAGCATCATTATCTTCACCCCGACTGTTTGATAGTTCAGAAAGTTATTTACCCTCCGCCCCCTTCCTCGGCCTCATGAACGAGGATGATACTGAACCAGGCCACCTCGTTCACCATTATCCTTCGTCTGTACTCATATCAACTGCCTAGATATTGTCAGCCATCAGACATCATCTCCGTCTGTGCTGCCGGCTGACTAGATATAATCAGCCATTTTAAGAAACATCGTCTCTTCCTACGTAAATATCTTCCTGGCATTTCCAAGGTCGCCGACAACTGGTCCACCCATGCTAATAAAGTCACTTAGCTGAAGAGACGGTATTAACGAGCACTAACGTTTAGTTTTCACCTGCTGGTCGTGTCTGAGGAGCTCTAGCGACGGCGTTTTTTTGCGTTTATTCAGAAGGCAAGTGAATAATATGCCTTATCACGAAAATTGTTCCAAGAGAGAAAAAAAAACTGATCTTTTAATACCCCCCTAAAAGAAAATATCCGATCTCGTAAAAGAATGTACATTCGCAGTGATCATATATCATATGCTGTCTAATACATCAGATTTCACGAGCAATTTTTGAGCAGAAAGTGGAAATTCAGTAACTATAGTTCGTATGCAGCACGCAAGCTCAATTATGTAGTCAAGTCGCAACTTACTGTGACAGGTATCCCGTCATTCCATCACTGTGTACACATGAGGGGGAAAAACAGCCCTGGAAATTGTTAGAATGTGTAAGTGCAGAAATGTTTGAATGTATAAAGACAGAAGAAATGTTTGAATGTGTAAAGACAGAAGAAATGTTTGAATGTTTAAATGCAGATTTTTTAGAATGTTTAAATACAGAAGAAATGTTGGAATGTCTAAGTACAGAAGAAATACATAGTAAAACAAACAAAATCAAAAGTTCAACTGAAGCAGCTGAATCACTGCTCGTGCCAAGTGCCAGGTCAAGCAGGTTGTGATGACTAGGTGAGCCACGTGCCGCTAATAATAAGCTGGATGAACAGGCACTCTAAATAAAAACTTGTCCTCAGGCCATGGTTGTGAGAGTAGGAAAACCGTCGAAACTGGTCACAGGTACATAGCAAATGTTATACCCCAATGCATTACCCCAAAGAGCAAACTGAAACTATGATGGAAACCCATACCTGGAGTATACCTGGAGGGTGTTCCGGGGTTCAACGCCCCACGATCAGACCCTGATCATGGTGGATCAGGGCCTGATCTACCAGGCTGCTATTGCCGGTCGCACGCAAACCGACGTACGAACCACAGCCCTGTTGGTCGGATACTGACTTTAGGTGCCTGTCTAGCTCCCTCTTGAAGACAGCCAGAGGTCTGCTGGTAATCCCCTATTATGTGTGCTGGGAGGCAGATAACCCTAAATATAAAAACCAGTCAGATAATCCCAGAATCGAAACCCATCGGGTCACCACAAGATCAATAACACCATGATAGGAAACTCATTATAGCACTTTAAGACCCAGCCCGTGGAATATCTAAAACCAGAATTCAAGTGGATAGTATATACGGACTAGGTACCTGCAAGTTAGTGGGGAAGACCTGAAACCAGTAGGCCATCCCAAGACCGGAATTCAAGAGGCTACTCGCCAGACCAGATTACCGGCCAGTTACCCAGTGTCTGGACCGAACGAGTTTCCCAAACTACCTCATCTATGATATTCATGGAGGAACATTAAACACGCGGGGACCATGCAGCTCCTGGGTAACAGGAGGTAATCAGGTTTGATCTGGGGAAGATGAGGGTAGGTACACCTCATGCCATCAAGAGCTCTTCCGCCATCATTAAAGGTGGTAAAGGGGAATGAACCACCCTGAAAAAGACTAGCTAATCGCCACATCGAGAACCCTTGCTCTAAAAAGTCATTTCGACACAATGTAACACCCATCTTGCTCCGCAGACGCAACACTACGCCATCGTAAAATGCAAAACGATCGATAAAACTCGGTTGTAAAAATTACCTCAGTACCCTTGACGTCTACACTGTGTACGAGGAGTGAGAATTAGTGAAGGAAAAGAATGAATTAAAAGAAAGAAAGAAGAGAGAGAGAGAGAGAGAGAGAGAGAGAGAGAGAGAGAGAGAGAGAGAGAGAGAGAGAATAACAAGCAGAACTATTCTGGAGAAGACTCATGTGTATTATTACCACATGACCTTTTCTTCAGCGGCCCGCAGCAGCCAGCTAACACCCAGGTACCTATTTACTGATACGTGAAGTGGAACAGAGATTTTAAGAGACTTGTCTATAAGTCTTAAGCTGTGTTAACTTGCACTGCTGGCTTCTGTAGATACTAAGGGCTTCCCGGATGCCTTAGCGTACTTCATTTTTCTAAACCCCGCAGCGAACTCAACATTTGAGATCTCTGTTGTCACCTGACCAGCCTTAACACCTGATCGTTGGCCATTACAATAATGACGTGTTTTGTTCTTATTGTAAGTTGATAAAGCTCACAATGGGCGAAACGTTTCAAGAGAAGCTTGCTCGGTTGTCTGTGTCTTAACTGCGTGTTGGATTACTGCTTGTCTTACATGCTCTCCTCTTTGTGTATTCATCTCCTTTTTGAGAGTAGTATGGTTGGGCATCTTGGGATCTTATCCAGTATCTTCAGGTGCTTGATCAGGTGGGAGCCCCACGCTGAACCCGCATACTGGATGATGAGCCTAACATACATCACATATCTAACATATGTCGTGCTGAAAATCCTGAAGATTTCTGTAAGTCCTTGAATGCTGTTTTGAGGGTTGCTTATTTCATGCTGCTAAACTTTAGTAGTTGACACACATCTCCGGCGATATGGATAGTGTTCTGCTAATATTCAGATACATTGTTACATTGATGCTTGTAATTTCTTACCATGTAGGCTGTACTATTCCTTGTCTATCTTTCAAAGCCCTCATGACCTTGAATTTGTTCAGACTGAATTTCAGCAACCCCTTCTTGAATTTAATCTGTAGCTGGTTCAATCTTCATTGGAGCCTCTCTTCTTCTTCTTCTTCTTATCCAATAATTAATTTTATATCCTCAACAACTAAACACACACACGACTCTGCTCTTTCTGGTAGGTTATTTACATATATAAGTGACAGCAGTGGTCCCAGTACCAATCCCTGAGGGACCCCGCTCTGTACCCTCGCTCATTCTTGTATCTCATCCCTTAACTGACACTGTTTTTCTGTGTACTGTGAGTGTGTATTCACTTAATTGTGGTTGCAGGGGTCGATTCACAGCTATTGGCCCCGCTTCTTCGGTGGTCGCTACTAGGCCCACTCTCTCTCCCTTGCTTCATGAGCAAGGAGAGAGAGAGAGAGAGAGAGAGAGAGGAGAGAGAGAGAGAGAGGAGAGAGAGAGAGAGAGAGAGTTAGTGTGTGTGTGCATTCTTTCATTGTGCTGTGCGAACACAAATTTTATCCATATGGTTTAATGTAACTATATACTTTTACAGTTACATATACTGTACTGCAGCGTCATATTTTTATTTTGGTCAAGCGTGTGTTGTGGAATTCTCTTTATCGTTTGACCATCCATACATATGAAAGCTGTTTGCAAGTCTGACAATATATCAAAATAAATCTCACCACCGCATTTCTGTGGTTTTTCTGGTGTTATGATATTGTTTATAGTCACTTCTATATCTTTCAAACCGATTTTTTAATCCGTTTTATTTAAAAATTACCATGAAGCCTGATTATATTATGCATATTTTCATTCCGTGCTATATGTGAGGCTATCAGGTCACCAAAGGATTAAAGTGTGTCATGAGTGTCTGTAATGTCTGGTATAAACCATACCCCCGGCCGGGATTGAACCCGCGGTCATAGTCTCAAAACTCCAGCCCGTCGCGTTAGCCACTAGACCAGCTAGCCACAATAAGATTCATCCAACTAGGTATATTTCTACACCATAGGAAGGTTAGCACAGGCACCTCTGTGACCACAAATGCAAGTTTTTACAGACGAATCTCCAGCTAGCGTGGCCGTGACGAACTCTACCTCAAGTCCCTTCACTGCCGTCAACATGACTTAAGAAATCGTAATGACACGATTGCAAACAAACCATACCCCCGGCCGGGATTGAACCCGCGGTCATAGAGTCTCAAAACTCCAGCCCGTCGCGTTAGCCACTAGACCAGCTAGCCACAATAAGATTCATCCAAAAACTTGCATTTGTGGTCACAGAGGTGCCTGTGCTAACCTTCCTATGGTGTAGAAATATACCTAGTTGGATGAATCTTAATGTGGCTAGCTGGTCTAGTGGCTAACGCGACGGGCTGGAGTTTTGAGACTCTATGACCGCGGGTTCAATCCCGGCCGGGGGTATGGTTTGTTTGCAATCGTGTCATTACGATTTCTTAAGTCATGTCTGGTATACTGTGGTGAAGAAAGTGAAGGGAGGTAGGAACTGTGTGGATGTTTGTACGAGAAAACTTTTCCAAATCTTGCTTGATGGGATCTCATGCGTTAATTATCAGCAAATTTGATCATTATCTGCACGGAGATAAATTTGTATGATTACATCAGTTTGGCTATATTATGTTGGTTCGTCTGGGTAATCGATATCTGAACTCGATGTCTGGAGTTACCAGTCCAGTTCTTCATCCATAGCTCTTGTGGGGTCAGCCGCTGGTCTGGTACTCCCAGGCTTCGAGCTCCACTGCATTAATTTATTCGTTTATGAATTTTAAGCGTATTTGTGCATGACTGTATGGGTGCTTGCAATTGAGTTTACCTCTACCTCTCTTCCTCTTGTTGTATGTACAGTAGCGCTGCGCAACATGACTTTAATGCTTATTTATATAAATGTATTCCTGCATTGCCAGTTACATGTCAGAAAGCGGGATTATCTCCACAACAATCAACATATCCTCATTTTACTACGTTCATTTTCTTAGGTGATCCCTAACGTCAGTTAAGAAGGTATAATTTGTGTGAGGTCTGTCCGCATTTTTTTTTTTTTACTTATATATGTTAACAAATATTTCAGAGTACGTTAAGAAATGCAGTGTTTACAAGCAACACAAAGGTAATATTGAAATTACTACTAGTAATGAGTAAGTGCGAAACCAACTTGTGAGTCTGCGTCTGATGCTCCTCTGGGCCTCCTAAAAACTAGTAATCGGATACTCAGTACCAGAGAATGTTGTCGGACCGAGTGAATGCAAATGCGTCAGATAAGATAAGCTTTACCCAGGTTCACTAAATATGCATCTTCAGACTGTATTTTATTTAAACAGTGGGAGCAATAAACACAGAATTGTTATGAAGATACATTAGTAGTAAAATATGTAGATTTAATTTAGGATAAACCAAAACGTCAGTGTGGCTTATTTCCACTGGTGTCTTGTACCAGCTGACTGCCGTCCTTCCAGGCTAACTTGGTGACCCCCGACTGGATTCCTGTGACGGTCATCGGGTCTGAATACTTGTAGCCAGGATTTTCCTGATGATATCGTTGGCTTCGTTGTGTCTTGCATATTCTCTCTCTCTCTCTCTCTCTCTCTCTCTCTCTCTCTCTCTCTCTCTCTCTCTCTCTCTCTCTCTCTCTCTCTCTCTCTCTCTCTCTCTCTCTCTCCGGTGGGTGCCTGGCGTCCACCAGACTTTCGTCAGGCAGGTAGTAGGGTTGTTGTCAACAGATAATAAGCTCGCAGACTAATGCAGTCTGCTGATACATTTCAGTAGACGTTCCTTGTGCCCGCCAAGAATAAGGGCAATAAGGCGAAGAGCTGTACCAGATCGAAAGGTGTAAGAGTCAAGACAAATGCCAGGGAAGAAATAAGAACATCTGACAGGAAAAAAAAATATATTGAGAAAAGTTAGTCTCCGAGGATGAGGAGCTCTGAGCTACACAGGGCGTGTACCACCCAACCACTGCACGCGGGGGATGACTAGACACGAACTCCTGATCTGAGTTACAATAATGCATATCAGATCTTTGTAACTTGGTGCTGACACCGTAATCGGTGATCAGTATGTGTGGTGAAGAAGCAAGCTACTTGGTCACAGAGGTTGATGTGTGATATGTAAGTCCGCTGGATTAGTCTTCCTCGGGATAACTCGCTATTTTTTTTTTTTTACAGAAAGAATTGATGGAGTTATTAATTATTTTTACAGACAGAATTGATTATACGAGGAATTATTAATTATGCTGTAGATACATAGTAATTTTGAGCGGAAATTGTTGGCATATTGTAAAGTGAATGACGGTGACCTTGCTGTGTGTGACCTCTGATATCACCCCTGACCCCTCGTGTGGTGTCTGAGTGTCAATAGTATATTGCCTGAGTGTCAGTGGTATAATGTCTGAGTGTCAGTGGTATAATGTCTGAGTGTCAGTGGTATAATGTCTGAGTGTCAGTGGTATAATGTCTGAGTGTCAGTGGTATAATGTCTGAGTGTCAGTGGTATAATGTCTGAGTGTCAGTGGTATAATGTCTGAGTGTCAGTGGTATAATATCTGAGTGTCAGTGGTATAATGTCTGAGTGTCAGTGGTATAATGTCTGAGTGTCAGTGGTATAATGTCTGAGTGTCAGTGGTATAATGTCTGAGTGTCACTTCATTCAGATTTCCAGAAATGTTTTTGTTTACAAATATACTCGTAGTTTTTGCTTGCATTATTGGCCTATGTATTTATTTCTATTAAAAAATGACTGTACCTCCTCCAAGTACCGGATCAACCAGTCTCTGAAGGATATGTGGCCGAGCTGGCCGCCGGCAGTAACAGCCTGCTTGACCAAGCAAGCATCAAACAAGCCTGGCTCAGGACCGATCTATCTACGAGAGTACGAAAACTCTCGAAAGCCTTAAAATATATATCAAAGGTACGTACGTGATTTTTGGTTAATGACATGTTTAATTAGCAATTCCGAGGCCATTAGTTTGATTAATATGTTCGCATTGGACTTCTTTTTAAGCAAAATACACTTGTGTTCGCCGTGATTTGTCGATAAATCTGTTTTGTTATTATAAATTGATTAGTATATCAATTTATTCTTACCGGTTGGTGACTGTGATGCAAGCAGAAGTATTGTTATAAATCTTTTGGTCAGTGACCGTGATGGTAACACTAATATTGTTGTAAATCTTGGTTAGTGACCGTGATAGTAATACTAGTATTGTTGTAAATCTTGGTTAGTGACCGTGATAGTAATACTAGTATTGTTGTAAATCTTGGTTAGTGACCGTGATGGTAATACTAGTATTGTTGTAAATCTTGGTTAGTGACCGTGATGTAATACTAGTATTGTTGTAAATCTTGGTTAGTGACCGTGATAGTAATACTAGTATTGTTGTAAATCTTGGTTAGTGACCGTGATAGTAATACTAGTATTGTTGTAAATCTTGGTTAGTGACCGTGATAGTAATACTAGTATTGTTGTAAATCTTGGTTAGTGACCGTGATGGTAATACTAGTATTGTTGTAAATCTTGGTTAGTGACCGTGATAGTAATACTAGTTTTGTTGTAAATCTTGGTTAGTGACCGTGATAGTAATACTAGTTTTGTTGTAAATCTTGGTTAGTGACCGTGATAGTAATACTAGTTTTGTTGTAAATCTTGGTTAGTGACCGTGATAGTAATACTAGTATTATTGTAAATCTTGGTTAGTGACCGTGATAGTAATACTAGTTTTGTTGTAAATCTTGGTTAGTGACCGTGATAGTAATACTAGTATTATTGTAAATCTTGGTTAGTGACCGTGATAGTAATACTAGTTTTGTTGTAAATCTTGGCTAGTGACCGTGATAGTAATGCTAGTATTATTGTAAATCTTGGTTAGTGACCGTGATAGTAATACTAGTATTGTTGTAAATCTTGGTTAGTGACCGTGATGTAAATGCCAATATTACTGTAACTAGTACTATACAACAAGACCCACTACCTCTACCACATGGTGAAAATAATCGCCAGAGGAAGTTTATACTCTGCCAGAGGGTAAATATTTATTTCCCAGGAAGGTAATATATTTGTAGAGATTAAGGTAAACAGTTTACATACCCTACTCTACATCTCTTCTCTCCTCTCTCATCTTCTTACATCTCTCTCTCCTCTGTCTCCTTCCCATTCTCTAACCCACTTATCACACAGTTAACCCCTTACCTCTACACCCACTCGCTACCAGCACCACCACTCTCCCTCTACACCCACTACCAGCACCGCCACCCTTCCTCTACACCCACTCACTACCAGCACCACCACTCTCCCTCTACAACCCACTACCTACACCCCTACCCTCCCTCTCTCACCTCACTACCAGCACCACCACCTCTCCCTCTACACCCACTACCAGCACCACCACCCTCCCTCTACACCCACTACCAGCACCGCCACCCTCCCTCTACACCCACTACCAGCACCGCCACCCTCCCTCTACACCCACTACCAGCACCGCCACCCTCCCTCTACACCCACTACCAGCACCGCCACCCTCCCTCTACACCCACTACCAGCACCGCCACCCTCCCTCTACACCCACTACCAGCACCCACCCCCCTCTACACCCACTACCAGCACCACTACCCTATGCACCCACTACGCCACCCTCCCTCTACACCCACACTACCAGCACCGCCACCCTCCCTCTACACCCACTACCAGCACCACCACCCTCCCTCTACACCCACTACAGCAGCCACCACCCTCTACACCACTACCAACCCCACCCCCTCTACACCCACTACCAGCACCACCACCCTCCCTCTACACCCACTACCAGCACCACACCCTCCTCTACACCCACTACCAGTACCACCACCCTCCCTCCTACACACCACTCCACTACCAGCCACCCACCCCACTCCTCTACCCACTACACCCACCACCCCCCTCTACACCACTACCCACCCTCCCTCTTACACCCACTACCAGCACCCACCCTCCTCTACACCCACTACCACACCCACCCTCCTACACCCACTACCAGTACCACCACCCTCCCTCTACATCCACTCACTACCAGTACCACCACCCTCCCTCTACCCACCACTTACTACCAGTACCACCCACCCCCTCCTCTACACCCACTCACTACCAGTACCAATCCACCACCCTCCCTCTACAGTGTAGAGGGAGTAGGGTGTAGAGTCTACACCCACTACCAGCACCACCACCCTTTGTCTACACCCACTACCAGTACCACCACCCTCCCTCTACACCCACTCACTACCAGTACCACCACCCTCCCTCTACACCCACTACCAGCACCACCACCCCTTTGTCTGCACCCACTACCAGCACCACCACCCTCCCTCTACACTCACTACCAGTACCACCACCCTCCCTCTACACTCACTACCAGTACCACCACCCTCCCTCTACACTCACTACCAGTACCACCACCCTCCCTCTACTCCCACTACCAGCACCACCACCCTCCCTCTACACTCACTACCAGTACCACCACCCTCCCTCTACACTCACTACCAGTACCACCACCCTCCCTCTACTCCCACTACCAGTACCACCACCCTCCCTCTACACCCACTCACTACCAGTACCACCACCCTCCCTCTACACTCACTACCAGCACCACCACCCTCCCTCTACACTCACTACCAGTACCACCACCCTCCCTCTACTCCCACTACCAGTACCACCACCCTCCCTCTACACCCACTCACTACCAGTACCACCACCCTCCCTCTACACCCACTACCAGCACCGCCACCCTCCCTCTACACTCACTACCAGCACCACCACCCTCCCTCTACACTCACTACCAGTACCACCACCCTCCCTCTACTCCCACTACCAGTACCACCACCCTCCCTCTACACTCACTACCAGCACCGCCACCCTTTCTCTACACCCACTACGAGCACCACCACCCTCCCCCTACACCCACTACCAGTACCACCACCCTCCCTAATACACCACCAACACCTTAGTTTCGAAACACAAATTGTTAGTGTTTTTTGTCATATTTTTTCCACTTCTCTGAGGAAACCTGACCTGAGCACTATCAGGTGTCCCTGGCGGAGCCTTGCGCCTTACCAAGGGCTGGTGTAGTGACGCAGCTGTTGATGCAAAGCCCTGACGCAATGACGCAACCTTTACCAAAAACTCTCGCTATGACACTTAGCTGTGAGGCGGTAACGCAACTACTGTGGCAAGGCTCTAACACAATGACGCAGCTTTCAACAATGACGTACGCTGTGACGCTCATCTGTGGCGCAGTAATGCAACTAGTGACGAAAAGTTCTGACGCAGTAGCGCCTCAGCTGAAGCACAATTTTGACGCAGTGACGGATCAGTTGGCGACGCTCTGCATCAGACAAGAAAATACTTCGATAAGCAACCCGTCTTCCATCCTCTTTAATTAAGAAACATTGGTTACCTGACGAGCTAAGCAGAGACAATGTCTGCCCATCTACCAGACTTTTCCTCCCAGTTATACAGCTTCAGTTCTCGGATGTTTATTATGCGTCATTGTACACAATAATAACTCACATGGAGACAGAAACTCGGGAGATTAATTGATCTGTATATTTCGATTCCCTTCTGGGATCCTCTTCAGCTGCTGAAGAGGATCCCAGGTGTATAACAGGTATATAACAGGTATATTATACGTATAATACATTTGTATAGCATCTGTTGTAGACGGTGGTATCTAATAACATACTTGCTAATATAAGTTATCGTTGAAACTATAGCTGCAGCTGTAGGTATGTCAGTTAAAAAACAGAATAAAGCAAATACAACAAAGGCCGGAAAAATGACGGGGTGGATAATGAGAACTTGTAAATCAAGACAAGTAAGACCAGCGATGGTACTATATAAATCACGTGTGCTCTGGAGCCTGGAATATTGCTCTGTTCTCACAGCCCCGTCCCAGGCAGGATACCTTCCAGAGCCGGAAAATGATGAGACAATTGTCTCACCGCATGGACATGATAGAGCATTTAATCTGTTGTGAACGCCGCCACGAGGTATTTCGAATGTATTCTCTGGAACGTAGAGTATGTTCTCTAATCGTACTCATGGCGTCCCAGACTTATTTTTCCTTTTCTGGGTTTAGTTTGCAATTCCTCTCACAACTCTCATTCCAGTACTTCGTAAATGTGATTCATACACCAATCAGCACATTATTTTGAGAGTCGTGGTCACTTGACATTAGTACAACACGGTAGTTTCCCAATAACTTCTAAGCAAGGTGCGTCGTTGTTATGTCACTGGCAGAGGGTGTGCGGTGGAAAGAACGGAAAATATCTTAATATTAAGGTATCTTTTTTTTTTTTAATCCTGGAAGCCACAAAAAATAATATGGTCTGTTCAAGCTGGTCAACTCGTTATTCAAACATGAATAGTTATCTGTGAGACTATTTTTTTTTTTTTACATTCTTCAGTCCTTGTCGGGTAACTGGACACATTGTGTGTGTATGATAGGGACGACGCTTCAGACACACACACACACACACACACACCACACACACACACACGGACCAAGAGTTGTGACTCATCTCCTGCAACCACAAATAGACGAGTACACATCCAGATAGAGATACATAGATAGATAGATAGATAGATAGATAGATGAGAGAGAGAGAGAGAGAGAGAGAGAGAGAGAGAGAGAGAGACAGAGAGAGAGAGAGATAGATAGATAGATAGAGAGAGAGAGAGAAGAGAGAGAGAGAGAGAGAGAGAGAGAGAGAGAGAGAGAGAGAGAGAGAGAGAGACAGTGAGACAGAGAAGTTTAATATCGTCAGTGTATGTTGCAGAAGTGCTGAGAATTAACCCCAAGTAATATAAAATCACCGAAAAATTCAGTGAGTGTATACAGATGACAAAAAAAGCCACTATTACCTGGAGGCTCGTAAATATTATAACCAAGAAAATTAAAACTAATAAAATATGTTAATGAGGTAAAGAAAATTCTAAACCCTCATACCAGACGCATGAAATATACAAGGAACAGACATCAATTCAAGAAATGGCATAAAACTCAAAATATTTTCTTTGCATATAGAATCAACATAAATATATATATATATTTTTTAGAGGAAACTGTACGACTACCTGGAACTAGTTATATATTTGCAAAGTTGGGTCTGCCGCTGGCTGTAAAAGCCTGGTTAATCAAGCAGTCAACATGAAAATCTGGCCTCAGGCCGGGCTTCACGGTAAAAAGAACTCTCGGAACCGGTCATAGATACATCAAGCATGACTAGTGGATCCCTACTTAGAGGTAAATACACGAGTCTCATCCAAAATGAGCGAAATCCTGAGGGAATAACATGAATGAGCATTTAGCAGTGTAACGGAGACAGTGATGAAAATGTAGGAAACCCTGAGAGAGTTTTCATACACTTGCGTCACACTGTAGACTTCGAGAGAGAAACTGAGCATAGTCATGCGCACGCGGTCGGTCACTAATTCCAGAAACTATATAATATTTACAAAGAATGAGAAATGCTTTTAGTACACAGAACTCGACTTTGTATTAGATTTCAGAGACCTAAAACACTATTACTGCTGCCCCATAACCTCACTTGCATATCCACACTTCATAAAGGAGGTAGCCATCGGTTGTAAAACAACCCCCCCTCCAAAAAAAAAAAAAAATCAGACCGGCTACGTTAAACAACGCATCATAAAATCTGAGAGCGTATAAAAACAAAATATTTTGAAGTTTTATGGAAAAGATGGCGGGCCACAACTTAGGTAAACATGACTGGAAAAACAGCTGTACCATCTCTTTCGTAATTACTCGACAATTCATCTACTTCGAATGGAACAATACGAAAATTCAAAACGGATTCACGATACATGAAACAGTCTATTACTTTTACTGAACGAAGAGAACAGAAAAAATATCAAGAAGTGAGAATGTTAGACGACCTAACGATTACAGAGTACATCAAAATTACAGTGTGATTTATGATAGTCTTTAAACTAAAAAACGCCAGGTAAATTATTATACTTTCCTAGGGAGTATTCAGTGTCCACATATCCTTTCAAGGTATGCTAGTTATCGGAGATACATAAAAAATCCTTTACTGCTCGTATATATTTAGTAAATCATCTAAAATACTGGTATTGCCACACCGCCCACGACACTGACTCTACGTAGTGAGATATTTGGATACCTGGGACAGGATTCGCCAGGTCCCTAACCTGTATACTAAAGTTATAGACTAATAAAGATGTAAAATAAAGCAAAATAAAAATAGGGGGGGGGGAGAGAGTCTCATGAGCGCAATTAGAAGACAATGGCCACGACCATCTACCATCAAAACAAACAAACAAACAAAATTGTAGTCGGAACAATATGAGATAGACAATTTTCTACAGGAAGCGGTGCGAGCTGCAATAGCCTGAGTGATCAGGACGTCACGGTTATGCACAAATACATAACAAACATTAATCACTGTAATAACCGAGAAATATATCGATGTCACTTCCATCTGCTCAGAACTTCATCACCTTCCTGTTGGGAAACTTGGAGAGGGGAAAAACGGAGTGATTATTCTTTTCTTGGACTGCCGGTGTAAACATTAGTAATATTTAAAGGCAAGACTTACCAACAAGTGTGGAAAAAAATATTATCTAAATAGCAAGTCTTTTATTTACGCATTCCGTTTCGCTCTAACCTGTTTGATTTGTTATTAAGTCTTGTTAAAGCCCTACATAGAACGTTAATAGGCATCTATAAATCTCTAATAACAGCATTTTCTTTGATTATAAATTTATTTAGGCTTGATAAGGTGCTACGTAAAAAATTACTAAGACCTGATAACACTCTACTGAAAGCGAAACGTTATCTTTAAAAAAATGCGCTCAGCACAACGTTTTCTCCAAAGATTTCGTATGATAATTGCGGGCGTGAACTATAAAGTTGACTGCATTGACCTGCAACGCCTTGCACTGTCTGCATATGTAGAGATATATTTTGTTCAAGGTCTTATGTTCATCGTGAACAAGGACCGAACAAAAGTTGACATAGGTTAGTTTTATAATACTGTGAAAAGGCTAAACCCGTAGGGGGTACCACAGTGCCAGGGGAATGGGAGGTAATGAGGTTTGAAGGGGTTAGTAGCTTCAGTTAGTTTTTAAATCGGAATTCTTCTCAGGCATCGAGGTATCCCTTCCTCCTTCGGAGGGCGTACACATGGAACGTTCGAAGCTGATGTGTGGGCTGGTAAGTTCAGCGGAGCAGTTATGGTCGGATTTCTTATAGATTTTTGAGAGACTTGTGACTTTATTACTGTGACTGCTCACACACACACAGCTCATCGACTCCATCGCCAATAATTCCGGGTTGGAGATGATAATGACAGAGCATTTCGTGGTTATGGCTCAGTTACTCAGGTTATGGTAATGGTAACCCTTCTTCCACCACCCGGAAAATGCCATTCTGTTTCTCCAAACCCAACAGAAATCGCTGATGGCAGACTTAAGACCGTGTAATCCCAGCAATTACTTCAGAAATTACCATCTTTTGGATGTAGACTTGGCCGCCTCACATATTGGAGCCAGTGGGTAGAGTTCCCATCCAATTTAAATTGCAGTTTTTTTTTTTAAGATTTATGGACAGATATCGTATATAAATATGAATTACTGCACTAATGAGAATCACTGAAAATTTATTTCGAGTGCAAGATTGAGCGTAATATTTACATGGCACGTGTCTCAGCAATGTTACCTGTCCAGTTTTTAATGGATTTTATTTCCGGAATATTATTTTGGCTTGCGAATATACGCAGGGATGATTATATTATTTTTTTACTGTCAAAAGCGCCGAATTATTTTTTTAGGGCGATAGATCTTAGAAAGTAAATTTGAAAAAATCATACATTTATATTACTCTTATTTAAGGAATATAAAGTCCAAGTAGAGCTCAGTGTGTTGTCCATTATTGTCGACAGTGTGTCTTCCACTGTCGATGTTCTTCTCAGAGATAATACCTTGCATGAAGAAAATCCCGAGGATTCACTTTCTACCTGGAAGCACTTCTGGGAAGCAGTATTACATAGCTCTACACACGTCCGAACAACATCAGCCCCCCTCCCTTCCCTGCCTGGCTAAAGTTGCTCAGAGGTGTGGTAGGTCTGGTTTGTATAGCACAGAGACCTAGCTGGAGGCAAGGAGAGGGTCTGGGAGTGACACCAAGATACTTGTTTACATTCTCTGTATCACCACAATATATGTTTGTCTCTCGTGAGTCGTTTTTAAAGATTGTCGTAGTCCCTCACTTCTCTTAATCATTCGTTGCTTTTGTTTGTCATTCTTCCTTACTCGCTTTTTTATTTTCTTTTAATTCTCCTTGAAGCCTTACTGGCTGACCCTGTTCCAGGCTGCCACGGACCAATCACGGACGTATCTCATTTACTGTTATCTTATTAATTACCTTTCATTTCCCTTTCGTCTGCTCTCTCAGTTTCTTCCTTTCCTTCCCTCATTCTCATAGACCCCTGGTTGTCTTCAAGAGGGAGCTGGACAGATACCGAAAGTCAGTGCCGGATAAGCCTGGCTGTGGTTCGTACGTTTGACTACGTGTGGCCAGCAGTAGCAGCCTCGTTGATCGGGCCCTGATCCAGCAGGAGGCCTGGTCATGGACCAGGCCACAGGGACGCTGATCCCCGGAATGCCCTCCAGATAGACTCCAGGTAGACAAAATTATAATCAGGAAGAACAGTTGGTGTTGGTGACGTACTCTCTTGATTGTCGACTAGACTTGGGTTGTACACTGCTGCAAGTCTTCTGCCTCCACAATCTTTCATGTGGGGGCTTCTTATGACTAGTGAAGAGCTTTTTATCCAAGGGATGGGAGCTACTTTCCGATTCCTCGTATCAGAGCTGGTTACCTCAACCTGCCCAGGCGCTGTGTAACTGTGTAACTAGTTTCAACATTTTCATATGAATTTAATAAAAAACTTCCTCCTCTTCCATCCCCACCTCCTGTTCCTTCTCCTACGTCCTCCCACACCACCACTTCTCCATCTCTCTCATGCCACTTCCTTACCTTTCTCAACACTTCTTACCTCCTCTATCTGTCCCCCCCCTCTTCCCTCTCCCTACCCCTGAATCCATAATGGAACACTTGACGATATCCTCATTGCCCTACAAAAGTTTTCCAGCTCATACAGACATTTTTCAGCATTTTGTGTGTGTGTGTGTGTGTGTGTGTGTGTGTGTGTGTGTGTGTGTGTGTGTGTGTGTGTGTGTTCTGTTTGTACTCACCTATTTGTGGTTGCAGGGGTCGATTCACAGCTCCTGGCCCCGCCTCTTCGCTGATTACTACAGGTCCTCTCTCTCCCTGCCCCATGAGCTCTATCATACCTCGCCTTAAAACTATGTATGGTTCCCGCCTCCACTACGTCACTTTCTAGGCTATTCCATGGCCTGACTACTCTATGACTGAAGAAATACTTCCTAACATCCCTTTGATTCATCTGAGTCTTCAACTTCCAATTGTGACCTCTTGTGTCTGTGTCCCATCTCTGGAACATCCCGTCTTTGTCCACCTTGTCTATTCCGCGCAGTTTTTTATATGTCGTTATCATGTCTCCCCTGACCCTCCTGTCCTCCAGTGTCGTCAGGCCGATTTCCCTCAACCTTTCTTCGTAGGACAATCCCCGTAGCTCTGGGACTAGTCTTGTTGCAAACCTTTGCACTTTCTCTAATTTCTTGACGTGCTTGACTAGGTGTGGATTCCAAACTGGTGCTGCATACTCCAGTGTGTGTGTGTGTGTGTGTGTGTGTGTGTGTTGTGTGTGTGTGTGTGTGTGTGTGTAACTCATCCTAACTGATGGAATACGACAGGGAAACCCAGTTAGCATTTGTTACCACCGTGTAACTATCATATACAATAAGGGAACAGCACACTGCTGATATATCCATAACATCTCTCCAAATTTCTTCCATTCTCCTCCCACTTTCCCTCCCACCCTTTCTTCCTTATCTCTCATTCTCTTTCACTCTTTCCTTTCTCTTCCCCCCATTCCCCCCCCTATCTCACCACCTCACACGCCGACAGCGAGGGAGGCTGGAAAGATACCAGACATGACAGCCTCAAGGGTTTTAACATTACTTCCGTGACCACCGCCAGATGGGAGGATAATCGCTTTGTTTTGATAGCGAGAGATGGGGGCGATATACGTATGTGTATATGTGTGTATGCATTTGTATGCATACATACAGTACTTTAATAAATAAACGGAATACAAACGCTAAGAATGAATCAGATAAAATTTCCACGGAAACAATGATATAATAATTTTTAATAATTTTATAATAATTTTTAATAATTTTATAATAATTTTTAATAATTTTATAATAATTTTTAAAATTTTAATAATTTATAATAATTTTTTAATAAATTTTTAATATTTAATAATTTTATAATAATTTTTAATAATTTTATAATAATTTTTAATAATTTTATAATAATTTTTAATAATTTTTAATAATTTTATAATAATTTTTAATATTATAATTTTTAATAATTTTATAATAATTTTTAATAATTTTATAATAATTTTTATAATAATTTTTAATAATTTTATATAATTTTTAATAATTTTATAATAATTTTTAATAATTTTATAATAATTTTTAATAATTTTATAATAATTTTAATAATTTTATAATAATTTTTAATAATTTTATAATTTTTAATAATTTTATATAATTTTAATAATTTATATTTTTAATAATTTTATAATAATTTTTATAATAATTTTATAATAATTTTTAATAATTTTATAATAATTTTAATAATTTTATAATATTTTTAATAATTTTATAATAATTTTTAATAATTTTATAATAATTTTTAATAATTTATATAATAAAATTTTAAATAATTTTAATAATTTTAATAATTTAATTTTATAATAATTTTTAATAATTTATAATAATTTTAAAATTTAAAAAATTTATAAATAATTATAATAGTAATATTTTAAAATTTATAAGTCAATTTTAAATAATTAAAGATGAAACTAGAGAAGAGCAGACAGGAAAACATCAGGAAGAAACAGTGAAACGACCACTCATTTTCCGACGCATTCTAGCTCATGTCTAAACGGTCTTTAACAGAGAATAACACTTAGTTAGCGTCACATAATCTATCAAAAATAAAAGTTTTTTAACCACAAAGAGAAAATTAAAGATAAAAACCAGTGTGACCCGCCTGGTAGTACTCTCTCTTGGCGAAAATAAGCGAAGACTTAAAAACCCACTGAGACAGCTATACAACTGAAGTTCCAGCCTGAATTATATCACCTAACTCAATTATAGCTCCTCTCACACTTACACAAACGGGGTAAATTATAATGCCTATCATAAATGCACTAACTCAAATATCGGACCGGCTTGAGTTCGAACCCATGGCAGGTGACTCCTAAAACTCACAGGCCAGTGTTAACCCCTGGACCAGCTGACTCTTAGTAGGATTCACCCAACTGAGTATACTTCTATACACCGTCGTATAATTACGATTTCCTAAGGCAACTTAATTATAGTTTCGCAATTGCACCATCTAACTCATAATTCCTGTCACAATTGCACCAAATGACTCAATTATAGTTCCTGCGACAATAATATAAACTCAGTTATAGCCGAAATTATACTAACTTAATTTACTTCCTACAGAAAGAATGTCAGTTATAACTCACACCACAATCACACTTAACTCAGACGTAATTTATACTTTACGTCAACAAATGCTGCGAGAAATTAGGTAGCTGATAGTAATTCAAAGCGCGTCAAATAATGCATTAACATAATATTTTTTAATGTGGCAAATTGTATTCTTGATTTATGGCCGCCATCAGCAGCATAGTCCAGCAACAGCAAAGTTCGGCAGCAGCATAGTCTAGCAGTAGTATAGTCCAGCAGGAGCATAGGCTAGCAGCATCGTAGTCCCGCAGCAGCATAGTCCCGCAGCAGCATAGTCCAGCAGCAGCAGCATAGTCCCGCAGCAGCATAGTCCAGCAGCAGGATAGTCCAGCAGCAGCATAGTCCCGCAGCAGCATAGTCCAGCAGCAGGATAGTCCAGCAGCAGCATAGTCCCGCAGCAGCATAATCCAGCAGCAGCATAATCCAACACCATTATTGTCCATTTTCTAATAACCTTGCAGCTCATTGATATCTCTCGTTTACTTATATAACTCATCGCCCCTGTGTCTCGCATTTCAGAAAAGTTGTCTGTTATCTGTCCTGTCAGATCCTCTCAGTATCGTGTGTGTGTGTGTGTACTCACCTAGTTGTGGTTGCAGGGGTAGATTCACAGCTCCCTCTGTGTGTGTGTGTGTGTGTGTGTGTGTGTGTGTGTGTGTGTGTGTGTGTGTGTGTGTGTGTGTGTGTGTGTGTGTGTGTGTGTGTGTGTGTGTACACACACGTACACATCCTAGCAAGACCTGCATACGTCACATAATAAATTCCCGTCACTGCCTTACTCCCACACCAGATGCCCAAAATATGCAACATTCTGCTAGCCTCAGGGATCGTCAACATTTTAATGACCTTCTTTCAGCTCCTGTGAACCTCTGTCCTTGTCCTAATAGCTTTTTTCCTCTCTTTGCAGGTAATTACAGGTGTGGAGACGTACAGGTGTGGCGGACAGGTATAGGTGGCGTGCTGGCACAAGGTAGGAAGATAGCGGTACTTGCTCACTAGTGTTATTGACTGCTGAAGCAGCAGTATTATTATTATTATTATTATTATTATTATTATTATTATTATTAGTAGTAGTAGTAGTAGTAGTAGTAGTAGTAGTGGATAAATATTGTGTCTCTTGTTCGTGGATATAGTGAATAATTTTTTAGCAATTTTATATCAAAATTGAATACATCAGGAATGTGCTGCTAGTCCTTTTTTCATGATAGTCACGTAGTGGCATTAAACTCTAGCTATATTTCGCTGTCGTGTTCCATTACACAGCATGGCTGGCATACATACTGTTGAAATCTACGTCTGCCTGAGCTGAGAAACCTCAGTAGAGGCTTAGCAACTACGGGACCCTAAGGTTTTGTTCTGTCAGAGCTGAAGTTATTGGGTAGCATTGAAAATGGGTTGTGCAGATATTTTTGTTAGTGGGTTTAGATTTGAGAGAGACCGGCCTAGTATGGGCCAGTAGGCCAATACTAGGCTAGGTTCTTTTTGTTACTTCGGAATTACCATCTCCAAGGATCCCTTACCCATACACATGAGAAAATGGGATTTATGTTAAAATTTCTCCGTTATATATATATATATATATATATATATATATATATATATATATATATATATATATATTATATATATATATATTATATATATATTTATATGGGGAATAAAGAAAAAGCGGAAGATAGAGATGGAGACGAAGACTTGGTATTAATGGGATGTACTGATAATATCTTCAGGTCAGTACACAAGTTAACTGTTGGACAAGCTGAAATTACAGAAGTCTCAAGTCTGTTCTGATAATCAACGATTGGTAAGGAAAAAGAAACGGAGTGAAGGAGCGAAGATAAGTGAGAGACGAGAAAGAGGGATGGAGAGAGCATGAAGGAGGGACAAAGAGTAAGAGTCTACCTGCATTATATCTGGAGGTTGTTCAACGCCCCCGCGACTCAGTCTTCGACGAGGTCGCCGGTGGATCAGGGTCTGATCAACTAGGATGTTGCTGCTGGTCTCGTGCATTCCAACGTACCAGCCACAGCCCGGGTGATCGGGCACTGTCTTTAAGTATCCGTCTAGATTCCTCTTGAAGGAAGCCAGGGATCTATTGGTAATTCCCTTATGTATGATGGGAAGGTGTTAAACAGTCTTGGGCCCCTGACACTTATGTGCTTTCCTCTTAGTGTACTCATGGTGCCCCTGCTTTTCATTAGGGATATGTTGAACCATCTGCTTAGTAAGGAGTGCTTCCTGAGTACAGATTTGGAATCAGTCCTTTTAGGGCATACATAGGGAAAAAACATACACACAAACGTACAGAAGCACATACATTCAGACGGACGTGTACATAAACATAAACGTACATGAACATTCAGTGTAAACACGCCTACATGGCTCCCCTCATCCTCTCTCTCAGTCTCTCTCTCTCTCTCTCTCTCTCTCTCTCTCTCTCTCTCTCTCTCTCTCTCTCTCTCTCTCTCTCTCTCTCTCTCTCTCTCTCTCTCTCTCTCTCTCATTCACCCGTCGACAGATGTAAAATTTTTGGCTTGTGTCTTGAATATTTAGAATGAAGAGCTGCCTGATATCTTTTAATGCTGTGATGGGCAGAGGCCAGCTAGTGACTGCCTCTGATAAGACCACTTAAGCGAACAACGATAGTGGAGAGTGTGAGTTAGTGAGAGAACACTGTTAGTGTTGTGAGACCGGCGAAGATATGCTACGTCACAGAGGCGACTTAGTGTAAGGCGAGTGACCAAGCATTGTCGTAACGAGTTACTGAGTGCGTCACGTGACACAAGTCAGAGGATATTCTTGGCCAATTAAAATAAAAGCAATAACTAGTAGAATAATAAAATAACAATGACTAGAACAATAATAATTAGAACATCAATAACTACAACAACAATACCAAGAATAATAATTAGAACATCAATAACTACAACAATAATACCAAGAATAATAATTAGAACATCAATAACTAGAACAACAATACCAAGAATAATAATTAGAACATCAATAACTAGAACAACAATACCAAGAATAATAATTAGAACATCAATAACTACAACAATAATACCAAGAATAATAATTAGAACATCAATAACTACAACAATAATACCAAGAATAATAATTAGAACATCAATAACTACAACAATAATACCAAAGAATAATAATTAGACACAATAACTAACAATAATACCAAGAATAATATTAGAAATCAATAACTACAACAATAATAACAAGAATATTTAAATAAAACATAAAAAGCATAATCCTCGTATTTGTCTATATAAACATTTAGTGTATTGAACTAGAAATAGAAACATACAAAATAGAACTAGAACTCAAAAATCACCAACCAAGATAATTTGTATAACTTATTTCGTATTAATTAATTAGAACTCAATAACTACACAATAAAAAAGGATATTTTGTATTTCAACCTCAATCATTGCAGAGGATATAATTACTCATCTCAACAATATAAAGTAAAATGCATCAATAACTACAACTAATAATCAATTTTAATTTAGAACTCATAAATGCAACATGATTCAATTGAATAATAATTGAACATCATATACACATAAACAGATACCAGAATAATAATTAGAACATCTAACTACAACATATACTAAATAATTAGAACATCAATAACTACAACAATAATACCTAAAATAATAATTAGAACAATAACTAGAAAAATACCAAGAATAATTAGAAAAACAATAACTAAAACAACAATAACTAGAATATTAATAACATAATAGCCTGATCCTTCCGTTGTTTATAAAGACATTTGTGTGTGTTGAGACTAGAACAATTAGAAACACTACAAAATAGAACTAGAACTGCAACAATCACCACCTAAGAATTTGTATAACTTTATTTCGCTGTTTTTCTTGGGGGACGTGACTGCCCAGTAGTCTTTTTTGCAATGGGAAGAAAATGGTTTTATTGCTGGTGTTTTCAACCTCATGTCATTGCTAGAGGAATCTTCCTCTTCTTTACGATGAAAATGTCCAAAATGCTTCAAAAATACAACTAATAATTCTTTTCTAATTTTGAGTCGACTAAATGCGAACAGTGGTTCAATCTTCGAACTGCAGATTGAACCGCTGCGTTGTCCCACAGTGGGAGAACCAGTGAACCCGTCTTGGTTTATTTTGCAATTTTTTTGTTAATTCAGAGTTATGTAAACCTTGTAGATATTTTTACTTTATTAGATGGATATTATTTATCTATAAATGAGTATAACTGACAATAGCATGTCTGATTCAGTGCTAATATAAACCCACTAAATGAAAAAAAAAGCAGTTTCGAAGGTCAAACTAAGTATTTCGGGTTGCGTATGAGACCCGCTTCAGCAATTTATTAAGTTGCACTTGGGGGGCCGCCCTCATCCTTCCATGTAACCCACCTTAAATAACAATTGAAAACCTGGTTTACCACAACGAAGTTGATCCGTTTTTATTCTCTTGGTCAGTCTTTAATAAGAGCATCGAACAGGTATAATATTACTGACCCTAATGTGGCTTCTCACCTGATGCTTTATTTATGGTTTGTTTAAAGCCTTGTCAACTACACGGGAGACATTAAGGCTGAGACTTAATATGTAACCTGCACACGGTCAGTCAAGAATACTTCAAGCCCTAATACGGGAGTTAAAGTAAATTCTGTGTATATGCTCACTGATAGATGCACACCTCTCTGTGCATGTAAACTGAATGATACACACGTCGCAGAGTATATAACCTTGTCATGTCTTCTAACATGTAACGAGGTCATATGTTCTGAAGCTAATGGAACAACAGTAAAACAAGATGATATATTTTGAAGGTAATGAAACACCGCGAGAACGAGACCATATATCTTGAAGGTAATCCAAAGACACGGGAACGAGATCATATATTCTGAAGCTAGTGGAGGGACGTAAGAATGTGTTGAGTGTTTGTAATCAGTGAAGTCTGGCAACTTGAGAGTTGAGGTTAAGAAATTGGAACACTGGCGTCTTAAGTGGCTCTTCTATCTCACATGAATTGTCGTTCCATTCTACTGCAGGGATTGTTATAACGCAGATAAGTTGTCACTGCAACTTAGAGTGAATGTCGTGCCGAATTAGGTGTGTGTTAGTTACCATTTTGTCCTAGGCACATGTCGATTAGACACTAGGCCTGTTGTATGTGTGTGTGTGTGTGTGTGTGTGTGTGTGTGTGTGTGTGGTGTGTGTGTGTGTGTGTGTGTATTCACCTAATTGTGGGAGCAGAGCTCTTGGCCCCTCCTCTTAACTGGTCACTACTAGGTCTACTCTCTCCCAGCTCCATGAATCTTGTCATACCTCTACTTAAAGCTATCTATGTATGGATCCTGGCTTCACTACATCACTCTCCAGACTATTCCACTTCCCGACAACTCTATGGCTGAAAAAAATCTTCCTAATATCTCTGCAACTCATCTGAAGTCTTCAGCTTCCAGTTGTCACCCATTGTTACTGTGTCCCTTCACTGAAACATTCTGTCCTTATCCAGCTTGTCAATTCCACTCAGTATTTTGTATGTCGTTATCATGTCCCACAATCTGTCCTGTCTGCCAGTGTCGTCAGGTCAAGTTCCCTTAACGTTTACTCGTAGGACACATCTCACAGACCCAGGACTAGTCTTGTTGCAAACCTTTGCACTTTCTCTAATTTTTTGACGTGCTTGACAAGGTGTGAATTCAATATTGGTGTTGCATACTCTAATATGGTCCTGAAGTACACGGTGTACAGTCGTGAACGATTCCTTGCTAAGATGTGGAAACGCTATTCTTAGGTTTGACAGGCGCCCAAATGCTGCAGCAGTCATTTGGTTGATGTGCGCCTCAGGAGATGTGTTCGGTATTATACTCATTCCAAGATCCTTTTCCTTGAGTGAGGTTTGTGGCCCTCTAGCCTGTACGCTGTCTGCAGTCTTCTTTGACCTTCCATAATCTTCAAGACTTTGCACTTGGCGGGGTTGAACTCCAGGAGCCAGTTTCTGGACCCAGGCTTGCAGCCTGTCCAGATCCCTTATTACCTCTACGTGGTACTCATCCCCTCGAATTCTCCGCATTAGCTGTCACGTCGTCTGCAAACAGGGGCACTTCTGAATCTCTCCCTTCCGTCATGTCATTCACGTGTGTGTGTGTGTGTGTGTGTGTGTGTGTGTGTGTGTGTGTGTGTGTGTGTGTGTGTGTGTGTGTGTGTGTGTGTGTGTGTGTGTGCGTGTGTGCACGCGCGCGTACACAGACCTCCCGCCAGGCTCTGTCCTCGTAAATCAGTACCAGCATATGAAGAACTTTTTTTACTAATTCAATAGAATCTCTCTAATTTGTCTCTCGGCGCCAGAGTACGTGCTCATGCATGTCTAAAATACTTGAATTAGTGTTAATTTGCATTTTTTATTACCTAATCTCTGACAAATCTAATATTACCAGGGCCCTTCACACATTTGCAAATGATCAAACATATTCCGCATGCAAGCAACGACCCCAAGTCACACTGGCTTCACAATATACGAGCAGAGTATCTGCAGTCACAGGCGTGGTTCAGTTTCCTCAATACCCTCTCCACCCTTCATATTATCTAACAGATCCGAGACGCCAGGGAGTTACACAGACGCAGCCTCATCAATCACCCTAGAAGACAGAGACTCTCAGTTCAGAACATGCTTTTACTGAGACAGCGTTTTGCCCAATGTGGAGCTTAATCAAATCGTTGAACAAAGCGTTATCTTAAAAAAAATCTTGTTCTATCGTTTGTCTTCTTGTCAGCAATACTTCGTTTGTAAAGGAAAGTTCTTTAATTCATTATCACATCCATCAAAATCCACTCTAATCGGCCATGCCATGTTTAGCCTGTAAGGTAGAAGTGACCTTTCACCACAATCTTGTAGGAGCCTATATATATATATATATATATATATATATATATATATATATATATATATATAACAATCACATAATTCCTACCGTTTCTGTACTTAATACCTCATTTTGCAACCCATTATATTATTCTATCATTCTATTTGCCTTTAGCCTACCTTTAGTTTATTCCTAAGATCAATCAAGTTGTTGGTGTTTACAACACGCAGTCCAACAGTCCAGATGATCAAGCACTGTAGGTGACTACATGGAAGAGAAGAGAATGGGTCTCTGGTAACTTCCCTTACATATGCAGGAAAACTATTCTTATATCATTTATGACCTCTTTTTTTTTTAATATATTTCTTGTCCTCAGTTTACAGCCGTGATCTCTTAGGTGCTGCCAGAGACCGGGGACATAAGTAAAGTATTGTGTAAACAGTTTGTCGCAGTGGTCACGCTCCCGCCGTCTTAGTATTCTGAATGCGGGTGACAGAGATTGCTCCGGGCCTTGGGCAGGGCTTTTGTAGGGTAAGATTTGTGGGCTTGTGTAGGGTAAGATTTGTGGACTTGTGTAGGGTAAGATTTGTGGGCTTGTGTAGGGTAAGATTTGTGGGCTTGTGTAGGGTAAGATTTGTGGACTTGTGTAGGGTAAGATTTGTGGGCTTGTGAGGGTAAGATTTTGGACTTGTGTAGGTAAGATTTGTGGGCTTGTGTAGGGTAAGATTTGTGGACTTGTGTAGGGTAAGATTTGTGGGCTTGTGTAGGGTAAGATTTGTGGGCTTGTGTAGGGTAAGATTTGTGGACTTGTGTAGGGTAAGATTTGTGGGCTTGTGTAGGGTAAGATTTGTGGACTTGTGTAGGGTAAGATTTGTGGGCTTGTGTAGGGTAAGATTTGTGGGCTTGTGTAGGGTAAGATTTGTGGACTTGTGTAGGGTAAGATTTGTGATCTGTGACTGACTCTAATTAGTCCGGCTTCTGTGGCCGTCATGAGAAATGGTAAACCGAGAAAGTTTACTTACATAAGGAATGAAGATATAGACTGGAATGAAGATATAACAAAGGTAATGGGAGAGAGAGAGAAAGAGAGAGAGAGAAATAGACTTTTGACAAGTAGAGGCTTTCTACATCCATTACGGAGAAAAGAATAACGCAGGATATGTTTGTGAAGGAAGTTAGATGAGTTAGGTAGGGTCAGGTGCCTGCGCCTGCGCTCAATGCTCAAGTAGTGTGTGGTGGAGGCAGAATGAGCGTGGCGACCAATTCTGAGATGCTACGACTCTGAATTTTGAACTACTGTGTGAGAATCCTCTTTCAATGCAGCTACATTTCTCCAGAAGGTTTTCCGGAAGAGAAAAACTCTCGAATCTCACAAAAAGGTACATAACGAGCCTGAACTCTTTCTATCTATACATTACTGTGTACTGAGATTGTCCCCACTGGCATGTGTATTTATGTTCAAGACGCTGGTCCAAGCTTCTAGTTACCTCACCAACATGATACTTTTAAGTAGGATATATACAAGCAGGAGGAGGAAATACTCAAGTGTATATTTGAGCAAGTATGTATGATATAAGATACTGATGCGTCATGAAATGTATAATTGTTTAAACGTCGTGGTGTGTATGTGTACAGTAGTTACTCATTGCTGCAACACAACAAGGTCCTGATGATGTGTTCATCGCAACACGAAAGACCTAGAGATATTATTCATCTTCCCCTGTGGTTATTTTGCATGCATATATATATATATATATATATATATATATATATATATATATATATATATATATATATATATATATATATATATATATATATATATATGCATATATATATATATATATATATATATATATATATATATATATATATATATATATATATATATATATTGCAAGGATAAAAATAAAAAATAAATTAATCAGCTACAGTTTTTAGAAATGAAGAAATTAAGAAAGCTAACGAAAGAACAACTTAAAAAATGAAGTTTAATTACAGAATCTTAATTAAAACCCTGGCAGAAAGATGACTCAAAAATAAAAAAGACAGTCCCGGTGTATTAAATCCAGCATACCTATGAGGCTTTCTTGTTTTATTTAAGCCATCACAGGTTAATTAACATAGCTGTGTTTTTACAACCAGAGAAGTGAAAAGATGTCACTTGGTGCTCAGTCGTAATCTTGCATTTTCTTTAAATATTCCACTCGCTTCGTGACGTCGTTGATATATATATATTATATATATATATATATATAATATATATATATATATATATATATATATATATATATATATATATATATATATATGCAATAAGATCACAGTAAACAGGTGATTTCAGAATATGCAAAACAACCACTGTGAAAGAATAATGAAATTCCAAGCGCTTTCGGGACTACTCACATTATCAAGGAACAATAAACATTTTATTGGTCCTTGATAATGTGAGTAGTCACGAAAGCGCTTGGAATTTCATTATTCTTTCACAGTGGTTGTTTTGTAAACACTAGTCAGTTGTACAAGCAATCCCACATAGAGAAATCAAGACAGAAAATAAAAAAAAATTACTTTACATGTAGTCTTGACCTTGAGACGTTCATCATCATACTGATTATATATGAAATTTATTCAAAAAAGTCGAAATGTAGTAATCATTGACCATTTTAAATATTAAAAGGGCGTCTTAAACAATAGGAAAGACAAAAAATCAAAGCCAAAAATGTCAGTGTCGAATAATCTTCATGAAAAGTGGCAGGAATTTTTTGGGGTAATTCTTGGGTGCGCCGCAAGTTAAGGTAAGCGCTGAAGATTCCCTCTTTATAAAAACATATGAGCTGAGATTTGCATAATTAACTCGCTCCATATCGCTGAGCCGGATATTTGACCTTAAAAGTTGAAAAATCTCAGAACTGTGAATTTCAGAAGCAAGGAAGAGAGAGAGAGGAGTGTGTGTGTGTGTGTGTGTGTGTGTGTGTGTGTTGTGTGTGTGTGTGTGTGTGTGTGTGTGTGTGTGTGTGTGTGTGTGTGTTTGTGTGTGTGTGTGTGTGTGTGTTTGTGTGTGTGTGTGTTTGTGTGTGTGTGTGTGTGTTTGTGTGTGTGTGTTTGTTTGTGTGTGTGTGTTTGTGTGTGTGTGTGTGTGTGTGTTTGTGTGTGTGTGTTTGTGTGTTAGTTACCATTTTGTCCTAGGCACATGTCGATTAGACACTAGGCCTGTTGTATGTGTGTGTGTGTGTGTGTGTGTGTGTGTGTGTGTGTGTGTGTGTGTGTGTGTGTGTGTGTGTGTGTGTGTGTGTGTTTGTGTGTGTATGTGCGTGTGTGTGTGTGTAGCGGTAGTGGTAGTAGTAGTAGTATGTGTGTGGTGTGTGTGGTGTGTGTTTGCGTGTGTGTGTGTGTTTGTTTGTGTGTGTGTGTTAGTGTAGTGTGTGTGTGTGTGTGTGTGTGTGTGTAGTGGTAGTGGTAGTAGTATTGTGTGTGTGTGTGTGTGTGTGTGTGTGTGTGTGTGTGTGTGCGTGTGTATGTGTGCGCGTGTGTGTGTAGCGGTAGTGGTAGTAGTAGTATTGTGTGTGTGTGTGTGTGTGTGTGTGTGTGTGTGTGTGTGCGTGTGTATGTGCGCGCGTGTGTGTGTGTAGCGGTAGTGGTAGTAGTAGTATTGTGTGTGTGTGTGTACTCACCTAGTTGTACTCACCTAGTTGAGGTTGCGGGGGTCGAGTCCGAGCTCCTGGCCCCGCCTCTTCACTGATCGCTACTAGGTCACTCTCCCTGAGCCGTGAGCTTTATCGTACCTCTGCTTAAAGCTATGTATGGATCCTGCCTCCACTACATCGCTTCCCAAACTATTCCACTTACTGACTACTCTGTGGCTGAAGAAATACTTCCTAACATCCCTGTGATTCATCTGTGTCTTTAGCTTCCAACTGTGTCCCCTTGTTACTGTGTCCAATCTCTGGAACATCCTGTTTTTGTCCACCTTGTCAATTCCTCTCAGTATTTTGTATGTCGTTATCATGTCCCCCCTATCTCTCCTGTCCTCCAGTGTCGTCAGGTTGATTTCCCTTAACCTCTCCTCGTAGGACATACCTCTTAGCTCTGGGACTAGTCTTGTTGCAAACCTTTGCACTTTCTCTAGTTTCTTTACGTGCTTGGCTAGGTGTGGGTTCCAAACTGGTGCCGCATACTCCAATATGGGCCTAACGTATACGGTGTACAGGGTCCTGAACGATTCCTTATTAAGATGTCGGAATGCTGTTCTGAGGTTTGCTAGGCGCCCATATGCTGCAGCAGTTATTTGGTTGATGTGCGCTTCAGGAGATGTGCCTGGTGTTATACTCACCCCAAGATCTTTTTCCTTGAGTGAGGTTTGTAGTCTCTGACCCCCTAGACTGTACTCCGTCTGCGGCCTTCTTTGCCCTTCCCCAATCTTCATGACTTTGCACTTGGTGGGATTGAACTCCAGGAGCCAATTGCTGGACCAGTTCTGCAGCCTGTCCAGATCCCTTTGTAGTTTCTGCCTGGTCTTCGATCGAGTGTATTCTTCTCATCAACTTCACGTCATCTGCAAACAGGGACACCTCAGAGTCTATTCCTTCCGTCATGTCGTTCACAAATACCAGAAACAGCACTGGTCCTAGGACTGACCCCTGCGGGACCCCGCTGGTCACAGGTGCCCACTCTGACACCTCGCCACGTACCATGACTCGCTGCTGTCTTCCTGACAAGTATTCCCTGATCCATTGTAGTGCCTTCCCTGTTATCCCTGCTTGGTCCTCCAGTTTTTGCACCAATCTCTTGTGTGGAACTGTGTCAAACGCCTTCTTGCAGTCCAAGAAAATGCAATCCACCCACCCCTCTCTCTCTTGTCTTACTGCTGTCACCATGTCATAGAACTCCAGTAGGTTTGTGACACAGGATTTCCCGTCCCTGAAACCATGCTGGCTGCTGTTGATGAGATCATTCCTTTCTAGGTGTTCCACCACTCTTCTCCTGATAATCTTCTCCATGATTTTGCATACTATACATGTCAGTGACACTGGTCTGTAGTTTAATGCTTCATGTCTGTCTCCTTTTTTAAAGATTGGGACTACATTTGCTGTCTTCCATGCCTCAGGCAATCTCCCTGTTTCGATAGATGTATTGAATATTGTTGTTAGGGGTACACATAGCGCCTCTGCTCCCTCTCTCAATACCCATGGGGAGATGTTATCTGGCCCCATTGCCTTTGAGGTATCTAGCTCACTCAGAAGCCTCTTCACTTCTTCCTCGGTTGTGTGCACTGTGTCCAGCACTTGGTGGTGTGCCCCACCTCTCCGTCTTTCTGGAGTCCCTTCTGTCTCCTCTGTGAACACTTCTTTGAATCTCTTGTTGAGTTCTTCACATACTTCCCGGTCATTTCCTGTTGTCTCTCCTCCTTCCTTCCTTAGCCTGATTACCTGGTCCTTGACTGTTGTTTTCCTCCTGATGTGGCTGTACAACAGTTTCGGGTCAGATTTGGCTTTCGCTGCTATGTCATTTTCATATTGTCTTTGGGCCTCCCTTCTTATCTGTGCATATTCATTTCTGGCTCTACGACTGTTCTCCTTATTCTCCTGGGTCCTTTGCCTTCTATATTTCTTCCATTCCCTAGCACACTTGGTTTTTGCCTCCCTGCACCTTTGGGTAAACCATGGGCTCATCCTGGCTTTTTCATTACTCCTGTTACCCTTGGGTACAAACCTCTCCTCAGCCTCCTTGCATTTTATTGCTACATATTCCATCATCTCATTAACTGGTTTCCCTGCCAGTTCTCTGTCCCACTGAACCCCGTTCAGGTAGTTCCTCATTCCTGTGTAGTCCCCTTTCTTGTAGTTTGGCTTCATTCGTCCTGGCCTTCCTGCTTCTCCCTCCACTTGTAGCTCTACTGTGTATTCGAAGCTTACAACCACATGGTCACTGGCCCCAAGGGGTCTTTCATATGTGATGTGTGTGTGTGTGTGTGTGTGTGTGTGTGTGTGTGTGTGTGTGTGTGTAGTGGTAGTGGTAGTAGTAGTATTGTGTGTGTGTGTGTGTGTGTGTGTGTGTGTGTGTGTGTGTGTGTGTGTGTGTGTGTGTGTGTGTGTGTGCCGTGTGTGTATGTGTGTGTGTGTGCATGTGTATGTACTAACTCTCCTAGTCCTCTCTCTCCCTGCTCCATGAGCTGTATCATACCTCATCTTAAAGCTATGTATGGTTCCTGCTTCCGCTACATCACTTGCTAGACTATGAAATACTTCCTAACCCTCCTGTCTTCCAGTGTCGTCAGGCCGATTTCCCTTAACCTTTCTTGATAGGACATTACCCTTAGCTCTGGAACTAACCTTGTCGCAAACCTTTGCACATTCTCTAATTTTTTGACGTGCTTGACCCGGTGTGGGTTCCAAGCTGGTGCTGCATACTCCAGTATGGGCCTGACGTACACCGTGTACTGTGTCTTGAACGATTCCTTACTAAGCATATGCCAGGTGCCCATATGCTGCAGCAGTTATCTGGTTGATGTGTGTTTCCGGAGACATGCTCGGTGTTATACTCACCCCAAGATCTTTTTCTCTGAGCGAGGTTTGCAGTCTTTGGCCACCTAGCCTATACTTCTTTGTTGTCTTCTTTGCCCTTCCCTGATCTTCATGATTTTGCATTTGGCGGGGTTAAATTCGAGAAGCCAGTTGCTGGGCCACGTGTCCAGTCTGTCCAGGTCTCTTTGAAGTCCTGCCTGATCCACATCTGATTTAATTCTCCTCATTAACTTCACATCATCTGCGAACAGGGACACTTCTGATTCTATCCCTTCCATCATGTCATTCACATATACCAAAAATAGCACTGGTCCTAGGACCGACCCCTGTGGGACCCCGCTCTTCACAGGCCCCCACCGTGATACCTTATCACGTACCATGACTCGTAGTTGCCTCCCTGTCAGGTATTCTCTGATCCTCTGTAGTGCCCTTTCCGTTATACACTCCTGATCCTCTAGCTTCTGCACTAGTCTCTTGTGAGGAACTGTGTCGAAGGCCTTCTTGCGGTCCAAGAAAATGCAATCAGTTCCCCTCCCCCTCTTTCGTGTCTTACTTCTGTTACTTTATCATAAAACTCCAGGTTTGTGACACAGGAATTGCCTTCCCTGAATCCGTGCTAACTGTCGTTTATAATCTTGTTCTGTTCCAGGTGCTCCACCACTCTCCTCCTGATAATCCTGTCCATGACTTTGCATATTTTACACGTCAGTGACACTGGTCTATAATTTAGTGCCTCTTTTCTGTCTCCTTTTTTAAAAATGGGAACTACATTTGCCATCTTTCATACCTCAGGTAGTTGCCCAGCTTCAAGGGATGTGTTGAAGATTGTGGTTAGTGGCACACACAACGTTTCTGCTCCCTCTCTGATGACCCACAGGGAGATGTTGTCCGGCCCCATTGCCTTTGAGGTATCAAGGTCACTTAGCAGCTTCTTCACCTCCTCCTCAGTTGTGTGTATGTCACCCAACACTTGTTGGTATATTCCTTGTTGGTGCCTCCTCTGTTCTATCTTCCCAGAGTCCTTCCTGTCTCCACTGTAAATACTTTCTTAAATCTTGTGTTCAGCTCCTCACATACCTCTTGATCGTTTCTTGTGAGTTCCCCACCTTCTTTCATCATCCTGCGTGTGTGTGTAGTAGTAGTAGTAGTAGTGTGTGTGTGTAGTAGTAGTAGTAGTAGTGTGTGTGTGTAGTAGTAGTAGTAGTAATGTGTGTGTGTAGTAGTAGTAGTAGTGTGTGTGTGTAGTAGTAGTAGTAGTAGTGTGTGTGTGTAGTAGTAGTAGTAGTGTGTGTGTGTAGTAGTAGTAGTAGTGTGTGTGTGTAGTAGTAGTAGTAGTAGTGTGTGTGTGTAGTAGTAGTAGTAGTAATGTGTGTGTGTAGTAGTAGTAGTAGTGTGTGTGTGTAGTAGTAGTAGTAGTAGTGTGTGTGTGTAGTAGTAGTAGTAGTGTGTGTGTGTAGTAGTAGTAGTAGTGTGTGTGTGTAGTAGTAGTAGTAGTGTGTGTGTGTAGTAGTAGTGTGTGTGTGTAGTAGTAGTAGCAGTGTGTGTGTTAGTAGTAGTAGTAGTAGTGTGTGTGTGTAGTAGTAGTAGTAGTGTGTGTGTGTAGTAGTAGTAGTAGTGTGTGTGTAGTAGTAGTAGTGTGTGTGTGTAGTAGTAGTAGTAGTGTGTGTGTGTGTAGTAGTAGTAGTAGTAGTAGTGTGTGTGGGGTGTGTTGTAGTAGTAGTAGTAGTGTGTGTGTGTAGTAGTAGTAGTGTGTGTGTGTAGTAGTAGTAGCAGTGTGTGTGTGTAGTAGTAGTAGTAGTGTGTGTGTGTAGCAGTAGTAGTAGCAGTGTGTGTGTGTAGTAGTAGTAGTAGTGTGTGTGTAGCAGTAGTAGTAGCAGTGTGTGTGTGTAGTAGTAGTAGTAGTGTGTGTGTGTAGTAGTAGTATTAGTAGTAGTAGTAGTAGTAGTAGTGAGTATGTACTTACCTATTTCTGGTTGCAGGGGTCGAGACATAGCTTTTGGCCCCGCCTCTTCACTGGTCGCTACTTGGTCCTCTTTCTACCCTCTCCATGAGCTTTATCAAACCTCGTCTTAAAAATATGTATGGCCTTCTTGCAGTCCAAGAAAATGCAGTCAGTTCACCCCTCTCTCACGTGTCTTACTTCCGTTACTTTGTCATAAAACTCCAGTAGCTTTGTGACACAGGATTTTCCTTCCCTGAATCCGTGCTGGTTGTCGTTCATAAGCTAGTTCCGTTCTAGGTGCTCCACCACTCTCCTCCTGATAATCTTCTTCATGACTTCGCATACTATACACGTCAGTGGCAATGGTCTATAGTTTAGTGCCTCGTGTTTGTCTCCTATCTTAAGAATGGGGACTATATTTACCGTCTTCCATACCTCAGGTATTTGCCCAGTTGCACTGGATGTGTTGAAAATTGTTGTTAGTAGCACACACAGCGGCTCTGTTCTGTACTCACCTAGTTGTATTCACCTAGTTGTGGTTGCAAAGGTCGAGTCACAGCTCCTGGCCACACCTCTTCACTGGTCGCTACAAAGTCACTCTTCCTGCTCCATGAGCTTTATCGTACCTCTTCTTAAAGTTGTGTATTGACCCTGCCTCCACTACATCACTTCCCAGACTATTCCACTTCATGACAACTCTGTGGCTGAAGAAATACTTCCTAACATCCCTGTGATTCACCTGAGTCATCAACTTCCGACAGTGACCCCTTGCTGCTGTGTCCCATCTCTGTCCACCTTGTTGATCCTCTCAGTATTTATATGTCGTTATCATATCCCCCCTATCTCTCCTGTCCTCCAGTGTCGTCAGGTCGATTTCCCTTAACCTCTCCTCATAGGGCATACTGTGTGTGTGTGTGTGTGTGTGTGTGTGTGTGTGTGTGTGTGTGTGTGTGTGTGTGTGTGTGTGGTGTGTGTACTCACCTAGTTGCACTCACCTAGTTGTGGTTGCAGGGGTCGAGTCACAGATCGTGGCCCCGCCTCTTCACTGATCGCTACTGGGTCCTTTCTCTCTCTCTCTGCTCCATGAGTTTTATCATACCTCTTCTTAAAACTATGTATGGTTCTCGCCTCCACTACGTCAGTTGCCAGACTGTTCCATTTCTTGACAATTCTATGACTAAAGAAATATTTATTAACATCTGTTTGACTCATCTGAGTCTTAAGCTTCCAATTGTGACCCCTTGTTTCTGTGTCCCATCTCTGAAACATCCTGTCTCTGTTGTATTTTGTATGTCGTTATCATGTCTCCCCTAACCCTCCTTTCCTTTAGTGTCGTCAGGCCGATTTCCCTTAACCTTTCTTCGTGGGGCATTTCCCTTAGCTCTGGAATTAGTCTTGTTGCAAAATTTGAACTTTCTCAATTTTTTTGACGTTCTTGACGTGTGTGTGTGTGTGTGTGTGTGTGTGTGTGTGTGTGTGTGTGTGTGTGTGTGTGTGTGTGTGTGTGTGTGTACTCACCTAATTGTGGTTGCAGGGGTCGATACTCAGCTCCTGGCCCCGCCTCTTCACTGATCACTACTGGGTCCTCTCTCTCTCTCTGCTTCCTGAGCTTTGTCATACCTCTTCTTAAACCTATGTATGGTTCCTGCCTCCACTACTTCACTTGCTAGGCTATTCCACTTGCTGACAACTCTATGACTGAAGAAATACTTCCTAACGTCCCTGTGACTCGTCTGAGTCTTCAGCTTCCAGTTGTGACCCCTTGTCCCTGTGTCCACTCTCTGGAACATCCTATCTCTGTCCACCTTGTCTATTCCCCGCAGTATCTTGTATGTCGTTATCATGTCTCCCCTAACCCTTCTGTCCTCCAGTGTCGTCAGTCCGATTTCCCTTAACCTTTCCTCGTACGACATTCCCTTGAGCTTGTGTGTGTGTGTGTGTGTGTGTGTGTGTGTGTGTGTGTGTGTGTGTGTGTGTGTGTGTACTCACCTAGTTGTGGTTGCAGGGGTCGAGTCTTAGCTCCTGGCCCCGCCTCTTCACCAGTTGCTACTGGGTCCTCTCTCTCCCTGCTCCATGAGCTTTATCAAACCTTGTCTTAAAACTATGTATGGTTTCCGCCTCCACTACTGTGTGTGTGTAGTAGTAGTAGTAGTAGTAGTAGTTGTAGTAGTAGTTGTAATAGTAGTTGTAGTAGTAGTTGTAGAGTGTGTGTCGGCATAGGGGAACGGGGAGCGGGGGGGGGGGGTCCTACATACATGAATAATAAGGATATTCACCATCTGTGGATTATTCATTGAAACGCAAATTAAAAACAAAGATAACGAATTCCCGTTTATAAAGTAGAGGAGAAAACACTAGAGCGAGGACGAGAGGACGTAATGGAATCGTTTTGAGTATTCATTGTTTTCTGAATTTTTAAAACGCAATTGATTACATTTACCAAAAATAGTGAGGAAAAGATTTGCTGGAGGAGATCATACCCGACACTGCTGGAGGAGATCATACCCGACACTGCTGGAGGAGATCATACCCGACACTGCTGGAGGAGATCATACCCGACACTGCTGGAGGAGATCATACCCGACACTGCTGGAGGAGATCATACCCGACACTGCTGGAGGAGATCATACCAGACACTGCTGGAGGAGATCATACCGACACTGCTGGAGGAGATCATACCAGACACTGCTGGAGGAGATCATTACCCGACACTGCTGGAGGAGATCATACCAGACACTGCTGGAGATCATACCCGACATGCTGGAGGAGATCATACCAGACACTGCTGGAGATCATACCCGACACTGCTGGAGGAGATCATACCCGACACTGCTGGAGGAGATCATACCCGACACTGCTGGAGGAGATCATACCGACACTGCTGGAGGAGATCATACCAGACACTGCTGGAGGAGATCATACCGACACTGCTGGAGGAGATCATACCCGACACTGCTGGAGGAGATCATACCAGACACTGCTGGAGATCATACCCGACACTGCTGGAGGAGATCATACCAGACACTGCTGGAGATCATACCCGACACTGCTGGAGGAGATCATACCCGACACTGCTGGAGGAGATCATACCCGACACTGCTGGAGGAGATCATACCCGACACTGCTGGAGGAGATCATACCCGACACTGCTGGAGGAGATCATACCCGACACTGCTGGAGGAGATCATACCCGACACTGCTGGAGGAGATCATACCCGACACTGCTGGAGGAGATCATACCCGACACTGCTGGAGGAGATCATACCAGACACTGCTGGAGGAGATCATACCCGACACTGCTGGAGGAGATCATACCCGACACTGCTGGAGGAGATCATACCCGACACTGCTGGAGGAGATCATACCAGACACTGCTGGAGGAGATCATACCAGACACTGCTGGAGGAGATCATACCGACACTGCTGGAGGAGATCATACCCGACACTGCTGGAGGAGATCATAACCAGACACTGCTGGAGGAAATCATACCCGACACTGCTGGAGGAGATCATACCCGACACTGCTGGAGGAGATCATACCCGACACTGCTGGAGGAGATCATACCCGACACTGCTGGAGGAGATCATACCCGACACTGCTGGAGGAGATCATACCCGACACTGCTGGAGGAGATCATACCCGACACTGCTGGAGGAGATCATACCAGACACTGCTGGAGATCATACCCGACACTGCTGGAGGAGATCATACCAGACACTGCTGGAGATCATACCCGACACTGCTGGAGGAGATCATACCCGACACTGCTGGAGGAGATCATACCCGACACTGCTGGAGGAGATCATACCCGACACTGCTGGAGGAGATCATACCCGACACTGCTGGAGGAGATCATACCCGACACTGCTGGAGGAGATCATACCGACACTGCTGGAGGAGATCATACCCGACACTGCTGGAGGAGATCATACCCGACACTGCTGGAGGAGATCATACCCGACACTGTGGAGGAGATCATACCCGACACTGCTGGAGGAGATCATACCGACACTGCTGGAGGAGATCATACCCGACACTGCTGGAGATCATACCCGACACTGCTGGAGATCATACCCGACACTGCTGGAGGAGATCATACCCGACACTGCTGGAGATCATACCCGACACTGCTGGAGATCATACCCGACACTGCTGGAGATCATACCCGACACTGCTGGAGATCATACCCGACACTGCTGGAGGAGATCATACCAGACACTGCTGGAGATCATACCCGACACTGCTGGAGATCATACCCGACACTGCTGGAGGAGATCATACCCGACACTGCTGGAGGAGATCATACCCGACACTGCTGGAGATCATACCCGACACTGCTGGAGGAGATCATACCCGACACTGCTGGAGATCATACCCGACACTGCTGGAGGAGATCATACCCGACACTGCTGGAGATCATACCCGACACTGCTGGAGGAGATCATACCCGACACTGCTGGAGATCATACCCGACACTGCTGGAGGAGATCATACCAGACACTGCTGGAGATCATACCCGACACTGCTGGAGGAGATCATACCCGACACTGCTGGAGGAGATCATACCCGACACTGCTGGAGGAGATCATACCCGACACTGCTGGAGGAGATCATACCCGACACTGCTGGAGATCATACCCGACACTGCTGGAGGAGATCATACCCGACACTGCTGGAGGAGATCATACCCGACACTGCTGGAGGAGATCATACCCGACACTGCTGGAGGAGATCATACCCGACACTGCTGGAGGAGATCATACCGACACTGCTGGAGATCATACCCGACACTGCTGGAGGAGATCATACCCGACACTGCTGGAGATCATACCCGACACTGCTGGAGGAGATCATACCCGACACTGCTGGAGATCATACCGACACTGCTGGAGGAGATCAATACCAGACACTGCTGGAGATCATACCGACACTGCTGGAGGAGATCATACCCGACACTGCTGGAGGAGATCATACCCGACACTGCTGGAGGAGATCATACCCGACACTGCTGGAGGAGATCATACCCGACACTGCTGGAGATCATACCCGACACTGCTGGAGGAGATCATACCCGACACTGCTGGAGATCATACCCGACACTGCTGGAGGAGATCATACCCGACACTGCTGGAGATCATACCCGACACTGCTGGAGGAGATCATACCCGACACTGCTGGAGGAGATCATACCAGACACTGCTGGAGATCATACCCGACACTGCTGGAGGAGATCATACCGACACTGCTGGAGGAGATCATACAGACACTGCTGGAGATCATACCCGACACTGCTGGAGGAGATCATACCCGACACTGCTGGAGGAGATCATACCGACACTGCTGGAGGAGATCATACCCGACATGCTGAAGGAGATCATACCCGACACTGCTGGAGGAGATCATACCCGACACTGCTGGAGGAGATCATACCCGACACTGCTGGAGGAGATCATACCCGACACTGCTGGAGGAGATCATACCCGACACTGCTGGAGGAGATCATACCCGACACTGCTGGAGGAGATCATACCAGACACTGCTGGAGATCATACCCGACACTGCTGGAGATCATACCCGACACTGCTGGAGGAGATCATACCCGACACTGCTGGAGGAGATCATACCAGACACTGCTGGAGATCATACCGACACTGCTGGAGATCATACCCGACACTGCTGGAGGAGATCATACCCGACACTGCTGGAGGAGATCATACCAGACACTGCTGGAGATCATACCCGACACTGCTGGAGATCATACCCGACACTGCTGGAGGAGATCATACCCGACACTGCTGGAGGAGATCATACCAGACACTGCTGGAGATCATACCCGACACTGCTGGAGATCATACCCGACACTGCTGGAGGAGATCATACCCGACACTGCTGGAGGAGATCATACCCGACACTGCTGGAGGAGATCATACCCGACACTGCTGGAGATTATACTCGGCACCGCTGGAGATCATAATGTGGGATATGTGTACTGCTTGTGAAGGCTGGTATATCAAACGGGGAGTAGAATGAAAATAGCTCTGAGGTTACCATATTAACGTATGTCCTCGCATCATGAGGCAAGCTTAGTTCGCTAGGCTCATGATGTTTGTGGGATTGTTTGATCCAGTAGTTTAGAGCGTCGTGAGTTTTGACTTGCTTCCCACGAGGCGGACTAAAACAACACGGGATCGATCCTCCAAAAGTGAACTATTCTTTTCACAGTATTTGTTCTGCATATTGTGATATCACCTGTTTACTGCGATCTTATTGTACACATACACACACACACACACACACACACACACACACACACACACACACACACACACACCACACACACACACACACACACACACCACATTCCGATACCTTAGTAAGGAATCATTCAAGACACTGTACACCGTGTATGTCAGGCCCATACTGGAGTATGCAGCACCTGTTTGGAACCGCACTTGATAAAGCACGTCAAGAAACTAGAGAAAGTACAAAGGTTTGCAACAAGGTTAGTTCCAGAGCTAAGGGGAATGTCCTATGAAGAAAGATTAAGGGAAATCGGCTCCTGACGACACTGGAGGACAGGAGGGTCAGGGGAGACATGATAACGACATATAAAATACTGCGTGGAATAGACAAGGTGGACAAGGAAGGATGTTCCGGGAGGGGACACAGAAACAAGAGGCACAATTGGAAGTTGAAGACACAAATGAGTCAGAGAGATAGTAGGAAGTATTTCTTCAGTCATAGAGTTGTAAGGCAGTGGAATAGCCTAGAAAATGACGTAGTGGAGGCAGGAACCATACACAGTTTTAAGACGAGGTTTGATAAAGCTCATGGAGCGGGGAGAGAGAGGGCCTAGTAGCAACCGGTGAAGAGGCGGGGCCAGGAGCTAGGACTCGACCCCTGCAACCACAAATAGGTGAGTAAACACACACACACACACACACCACACACACACACACATATATATATATATATATATATATATATATATATATATATATATATATATATATATATATATATATATATATATATATATATATATATATATATATATATATATATATATATATATATATATATATATATATATATATATATATATATATATATTATATATATACATACCATATATATATATATATATATATATATATAATATATATATATATATATATATATATATATAATATATGTATATATATATATATATATATATATACCACCAGGCTCTGGTGGCCTGGTGGTTAACGCTCTCGCTTCACACGGTGAGGGGCCTGGGTTCGATTCCCAGCCAGAGTAGAAACATTGGACGTGTTTCTTTCAACCTGTTGTCTATGTTCCTCATCAGTAAAATGGGTACCTGGGTGTTAGTCGACTGGTGTGGGTCGCATCCTGGGACACTGACCTAAGGAGGCCTGGTCACAGACCGGGCCGCGGGGGCGTTGACCCCCGGAACTCTCTCCAGGTAAACTCCATCTTTTCATTCTTTTTTACCAATATGTACATTTTATTACATAATATGGTACAAAAGGTTTAAGAGATACATTGTTGATATAAAGATGGCATATACAATACATGAGATGTGAGAGATACATGTCTAGTACATATTGTTACGTGTTTATCACTGATTATAATGCGAAAATCTCATCCAGCTCTTCAGAACTGGGGTGCGTGCCCAAAATACATCAGGCATTACCCCTCTGAACAGCAGCGTTGAGTCGCTGGAACAGAAAACTAGCTGCCCTGGGATCCCTAGTTACCCTGATGAGTCTTTTGCCTAGCTCCTTAAGGAACTTAGATGCACTCTTTCCCCGTGAGCCAAGGGTTTCTAAGCCTATGGGAACAAACATATAATGATGGGCAAGTTCTCCATATTTTCTAGACTTTTGGGACTCCCTGAAGCTGATAGCTGCTTCTCCTTCCTCCCTGGTGTATTGGAGATAGGTATCAGCCAAGGTAGATGCACATGTGTAGTCCCACACCACCTGCTTACCTTCTGTCCAGGCTTGAAGTGTGATACTATCTGGACGCTTCTGGCTGCCATCAGATCTGCATAGTTGGGGTGGCTCCCTTACTGCTGGGCATCCGGCTGTTGTGAGGCTCCTCTTGATAATGTTATTAACCTCCTCATGTTTTGCAATCTTTTCCTCGGATTTACGGCACACAAGACCATGGTACCCGAATCGGTCTGCTACTTCACTGCCACAAATACACCTGTGTTCGGCGAGAATAGGAGCGGCAAGTCGAAGGGCAACACCGATGCAGATGGTCTGTGGGTCGAGCCGTGTGCCAAGGCATGAGTTGGAAACAACCAACAGAAAGTCCTCTGCATGAGGAGCTCTCGCTGCCAGGAGGAGGGCTCTATCCTTCCCTGACACATTCTGAAGTATTCGGACAATAGAATAAAAGTACTTCATTGAAAGTTTACAACTTTCATAATGACCTGACATTAGTGATAAAGTCAGTGAGCCTTTCATTTTTTGTTGAAATTGCAAAATATCTTACCCTATACACGAAAGGAGTTGACAGTCTCTCTCTGTCTCTCTGTCTCTCTCTCTCTCTCTCTCTCTCTCTCTCTCTCTCTCTCTCTCTCTCTCTCTCTCTCTCTCTCTCTCTCTCTCTTCTATTCTATTCTATTTATGAAACCAAAGGCTCTATTGAGGGCCGTAATTAGAGGTGGATGTGGACGTGGTGGGCGGGTCTGGCATAAGCTGCTTTCAGCATAGCACTCGTAAAGGAAGAAGACCCCATCAAAGTTTTTAAATCACGTCTGAAATACGAGGAAAATCGAGATGGTAGCGAAGGAGACTCAGGGAGCGAGCAGTGATGAAGTGGGTCATCTCACTGGTTTAGGGCGGTCAATGGTCGTATTTATATTTCTGACTCACCCAAAACGAGAGTCGAAGAGAGGGGAATGGAGAGTGATGGGAGAGGGATAGGGAGAAGGGGATCAGTAATAAGAGAGAAGGCTGAGGAATAATATGGACAGAGAAGAAAGGAATGAATAGGAGAGAAGATTGGTAAGGAAAGAGGCGAGAGGAACACTAAGGCTACAAGAGGGAAGAATAAATGGGGAGAGGGGAATAGTAAATCGAGAAGAATCAATAGGGATAGAACTGGTAAGAAGAGAGAGAGGAGAGAGAGAGAGAGAGAGAGAGAGAGAGAGAGAGAGAGAGTACAGTGTAAATGGCCCTCTCTGTGGAAAGAGGCAAATGTAGTCCCTGTTCACAAAAAGAAGAGCAGAACAGAAATCAGCAACTACAGACCATTGTCACTCCTGTCAATCACTGGTAAGATCCTTGAGACAATAATCTCAAGACAAATGACAGAGTTTTTTGACTACCACTTTATGATCGTCAATATGGCTGCTGATCTGTTGTTAAATCTCTCCACTAAGTGGCACAAGTCACTGGATGAATCCAAAGTCAGCTGTGTGGTAGCACTGGACATTGCTGGTGCTTTCGACCGGGTGTGGCACCAGGGCCTCTTACCAAAACTTCAAGCACTGGGAATTGCAGGCTCTACGCTATGTCTCCTCAGTGATTACCTTCATGGTAGATCTCTAAGGGTAGTTCTCAATGGAACGGAATCAGCAAGACATCCTATTGGGGCAAGTGTTCCACAAGGAAGCGTGCTGGGACCATTGTTATGGAATGTCTACTTCAGTGACCTTCTTCATCTCATCCCAGAATCCCATGCATATGCAGACGACTGTACACTGACATTCACTTATCCAAGAGAATAAATGCCAGCTGCTCTAAGCTATATCAATCACCAGCTAAGAACTATATCAGCTTGGGGAAATGGATGGCAAGTAACATTTTCACCTGAGAAAACGCAAATGATGATGGTCTCTAGGCACCATGATGGTAATGCTGGTGCAGTAGTAAGGATGAATGGGAGGGTGTTGGCACCTGGAGAAGAAGTTGATATCCTTGGGGTGAAATTTGACTCCAAACTGACCATGAAGAACCATGTTGTAAATCTTGCAAACAAGGCAGCCAGGAAGCTTATAGCACTTCGCCGTATCTCGCATCTGCTTGACAGTAGGGGCTGCAAGATTATATACGAGGCACAAGTACGCTCACACCTTGAGTATGCTCCACTTTCTTGGTTTGCCTGCTTGACAGAGTAGAGAACAGAGCAAGACGTCTCATCTCTCGCCTGGACCCATCCTGGATAGATCTGTCATTTCAGCAGAGCCTTCAACATAGGAGGGATGTGGGTGGCCTTACTGTTATGTACAAGGCCAATATTGTCAAAATACCACACTTGGATCCACTTCGAGGACAGCGTGAAACAAGCTTTTATGCCACAAGACGGGCAGAAAGCAGCAACTTCACTCTGGCTGTACCCTTCTCCAGAACATCACTCCATCTGAGATCATACATACCCAGGATGACTCGAGTATGGAACACATTCGTACAGGATAATGATGTCAACGAGATAAAGTCAGTTGATCAAATGAAAATGCTGGCCCACAGATGGCTCCAACTTCATCCTGTTTCCTACTTGTATGTCTCATAACAATAAAAATGCTTTCAAATGAGCTGATGTAGGTAACAGCTCTTAGCTTGCCAATAAAGTTAGGAATCCTTAACCAGTAAATAGCTGTCAATAAAGCTAGGGATCCTTAACCTTGTCAAACCCTGTGTAAAAAAAAAAAAAAAAAAAAAGAGAGAGAGAGAGAGAGACAGACAGACAGACAGACAGACAAACAGATAGAGAGTAGAGTAAAGATGCAACTAGGTTCTGAGAGGAAGACCGGTGGACGTCGTAGAAGGGGAAAGAGATAAAACTTCGCTGCGGGAGGCTAATGATTCGAGATTAGAGGTGAGGTCAGGTGCACTGATGACAAATAGCTTCTCTCTGAAGTGCATCAATAATTCTGGCAGAGGAGGAGCCTTCCTTGACACGGGAACAGTACTCGAGGTTAGAGGCAAGTTGTCTTGAGTTGAAGCTCAGAGAATAAGGGAAAATGTCTTTGTGGCATTTATGGAATTGGAAAAGGCGTATGACAGGTGGATAGGGGGCAATGTGGCAGATTTGCAATGTAGTTAAGGTAGGTTGCTCCTTTTTCCCACCCGAGATTATGTTCATTTCTTTTTATACTCTCACTCCAGTAGGCTGTTTTTGTCCTTTAATTTTTTTGGTGGGTAGGACAATCTGCTTTAGTTTGGCATCTTCCTTATCTTTCCTGTCACCTTCGTCCACGGGGACACATTTTTCCACTAATTGTAACCCACTTACGGTGTGTGGAGTTTGGGGGACTACCCCCCTTGAGTATTTTCCAGGTTTATTTTATTAGGTCGTATTCCTTCTCTCTAAGAGAATACAGTGCTCTGAGGTTTTCCCATATTTCGATTTTAAATTTTAATTCTATGCGGGCAGTAAAGGGCCTCTAACATTTTCCGCTCTGATATATGAGCTCCCAAGAAACCGAATTACGAACCGATCACGGGCAGTCTGGGGAATATCTGAAAAAAAATCCTTTTGACACGGGAATCTCTGTAAATGGAACAAATTTGTTACCCATGATCGTGGTATCAAGTTGCAATTGCTTAATATTAATAAAGTTTTACCTGGACAAAAAAAAATGAACTGTTTTTTTCTAATACCCTCCGCTTCCCTCCCCAAAACATGGGGCCAGCCTCCCATTCCCCGACTAGGTCTTGCACTCCCCCCCTTCCCCTTCCTCTCCGCCCTCCCAGCCCCCATTTACGGCATCAATTTTTTTTTTTTTATCGTATTGCAAATCTAGTTAAAAAAACTTGGATTAAAAATTTTAAAAAAAATTTGAGAACTTGTAGAAACTTCATACCACAATATTAAACTTTTGAAGAAAAGGGGGCCCAAATTTGTGAGAAAAAAAAAAAAATTTATTCTCGCAAGTTTGGGCTTTTTAGGAAAGGACTTTTTTGAGGTTCCAAATGACGTTTTGTGTCGTTGTTGAAACTTCTTCCCCGCGGTGCTGTATTGTTCCAGGGAATACTGGTTTTTTTTCCTTTCCCCCCCCCCTCTCTTAATCCTAAATCCCGGCCTCCTTCCCTCTTTTCCTATATCCTCCTTTATCCCCCCATACCTCTCCTACAATCCTTCTTTTTCCCACGCCCTTTTCCCTTCCCTCTCTCCCCCCCTCAGTTTCAAAAGCCAGGATGGATACATGGGGAGGGAAAAAGGGGGGAGAGAGGGGGGGGGGAATTAAAACGGGGAGAGAGAGAGGATGGAGAAAAAAAAGAGAGAGAGAGAGAGAGAGAGAAGAGAGGGAAAAAAGAAAAAGAGAGAGAGGGAGAGAAGAGAGAGGAGAGAGAGAGAAGGGGAGAGGGAAAGGGAAACAGAAAATTAATGTTCGTATTGTCTGACCTATACATACAGTAAAGCGTGACACCCAAAGTGGAAGTAAATTTGATTGCAAAATGGCAACACGAACTTATTAATCAAATGTCAGGCATTTACAGAATATCTTGGTACCTGGAAATTAGCTGTAGTTGGCCAGTCTTCAAGGAGAAGGGAAGTCAGTCTTTAGGGAGAAGGGAGGTCAGTCTTCAAGAAGTGAGGCCAGTGTTCAAGAAGGCCAGTCTTAAAGTTCATCACGGCATGTCATGGCCCGCCATGGTCCACTACGATCTGTGGTTCACCATTATTTTCCTTGTTCCACCATGGCCTTCCATGTCTCTCCCATGACCTTACATGTTCCACCATGACCTTCCATATCTCCCGCATGAGCTTCCATGGCCCACCATGGCCTTCCATATCCGTCATAACCTATTACGCGGTCGTAAGTCCAAATGTAACCCTACAACTCTTCAAATTATCTCTTAGCAAACTCGCCAGCTTATCTCTGCATTCACACTAAATATATCTCTCCTCTCTTTTCCTTCTGCTATGATTAATTGTACAAACAGTAACACTGATCGATTAGGTAGTCGAGTAACCCGGGATGATTGAGGGCAGTGAACTGACCATGAAGCTAACCCCAGGGAGGCTACATAAACGATCCAGTGGGGTTCCACGTGGGTCCTTTTGGGCTCTAGGTTTATTTCCAGAGAGAGCACTATGGGGCTGGGAGCTCCAAGGGAAGCTTCAAGGGGATCCAGTGACCTGCTGTTGGTGCCATCTAGTATGATGAAGTGGGATAAAAAGAGTTCAAATTCATTTTTGGCTGTGTAGATAGTAGATTCCGGAGGCTCATCACCTTCTCTCATGGCCACAGACCAGGCCTCCTGCTTAATGGCCTGATCAGCCATGCTGTTTATGCTAGCGGTGTCTGACTTAAGAAGCATATTCCTACTGATTAGGAAGTATCTCAAGAAACTTACCCTAGGTAATTTTATATCCAAATTCGTAAACGAGACCCATCAATGTAATGTTATACAATTCCCCAGTCACTCCTGGATTCACAAGAACGAGAGGAGTGAGTATTCCAGTCACTACTTGATTTACAAGAACAAGAGGAAGGGGTATTCTAGTAACTCCTGGATTCACAAGAAAGAGGGAAAGAGGTACTCCAGTCACTCCTTGATTCACAAGAACGAGGGAAAGGAGTATTCCAGTCACTTCTGGACTCTCAGAAGCGAGGGAGAAGTGAGAGGGTACTGTGTTCAGAAGAAGAAATGGAAAAAATGTCTATGGACGCAAGACTTTGAAGATTTTGTTCGTTTGATCAAGGTCTTCCACTGATTTACCGGTCTTGTTCACACAAAAAAAAAATAAAGATAGCGTTATAAGACTTTATCTTTCTCAGGGCCCAGTAAATAACATTGCTCAGTGTACCGTCCCATCCGTAGCAGATCTCAGTTTGAGTTAAGTTTAAGAACGACGGTGTGCTAGCCACTGGATTTCGGAAATTCGAGGACTTTTGATTCATGGAGTCAGCGTAAGTGGTTTTGGGACACAAGGTGTGCGTCAGTTTCTCAGCAACTAACACTTTTAGAGTTAGTCACTAGACGTTAGTAGTTCTGCGTTGCCAAATGTCCAACCATTCGGTTACTCTGAGTTCAGTTTTCAACGAATCCTAATTTTACGTTGTTAAATTCTTAACGCCCCCGGTAAATCTTCAGATGCTTTTATTTTACGTTATGTTGGGTTACGGCACGTTACATATTCCTGTAAAAAGCGTATATTTAGCAACAAATAAAGAAAATAAAAAAAAAGGTCACAGGTCTGGAAAGGAGGTAGAATAATCAACAAGGAAACGTAGAAATTTGACAGTTTATCTCTTGCGATGGTAGACTGACCTACTGTGTTCTTCATTACGAAGTTCGTCAGAGCCTGCTCGTCAGGTGCTGTGCTTCCTGGTGAAAATTGCGTTACCGCTCCCGCCATTGCGTCACCGTTGCTGCGTCAGGTACTTCCGCAATATCGTCACCAGTGGAAAGGTCAAGATCGCGTCTAGATTGCGATGACCTTCGCGTGGCTTGACGCTAAGGCAAAAACTTTTCTTGGATTTTATCGAGCGAGATGAATCCAGGAGATCAAGATAATGTCTGCACTGGAGGTCACATCTTGAAATCAAGTTGTGTTCTTGTTGCTATTTTTTCAATCAACAGGTAAGCTGAGTTCCTGTTTTTGTATTTTTTCAATCAACAAGAAAGCTGTCTTCCTGGTTTTTTTTTTAAACCACAAGTAAGTTGTCTTCCTATTTTTTTCCACTTACTGGCGAGTTTAATTCCTATTTTTCAATTTAGAAAAGAGTTATTTGTATAGAAAACAAAGATAGTATGGAACTTTATGTTCCACAACGTTTAGTGTTTACTGCGGAGATTTCCTTACCGAGACTCAGTAATCCGGCCACACCTGCCGAGTCTTATCTTCTGGATTTGATCTACCAGACTTAATCTACCGTAGGTGACTGGCACAGCTGAAATTGGCTAGGGTGACCTTAGGGAGTTGTCAGGCAGTATGCAGTATTCAGGCCAATGGGTGGGCAGGGTGTAATTATCTCAGCGTCTCTCACATCCTCTCTCTCTTTCTCTCATTTTCACTTTACAAGCTAGCAATTATCTACTCCATTATATATATATTATATATATATATATATATATATATATATATATATATATATATATATATATATATATTATATATATATATATTTGTACTTTTATCCGTCTGTCTTTATCTTAGCTGGCGGAGGATTGAGCCTCCACGCCTTGTGGGGACGGACTCATGCGAGTTTAGTACCCCATATATTGTGAGGACCTATTCCACACACGAGTGATTAGAAAAAGAAATACTGTTTATTAAACAAGGTGCCTGGTCATTGCGTTAGGCAGAATGAAAAGATTAATGGCTGCCCGTCTTGTAGTATAATTGCTGTCTTTTAACTCTGTATTTGTTAAAGCTGGGTGGATAATCCTCATAACAAGGCTACTGTACAAATAATAATAATAATAATAATAATAATAATAATAATAATAATAATAATAATAATAATAATTAAAACAATAATAATAATAATAATAATAATAATAATAATAATAATTAAAACCATAATAATAATAATAATAATAATAATAATAATAATAATAATAATAATAATAATAATTAAAACCATAATAATAATAATAATAATAATAATAATAATAATAATGGCCAGTGAGTTGGTTACCCGAGGAATAGTTTACACAATACAAGAAGAACAGCGGAGTGCTGGTGGTCTTGTGTGGTTTAGATAGTTCAGGATTTTGGGTTTATGTTTTTCTCACTCGACCCAAGTATTAGAGAAGAAACTAAATGTGTGTGTGAACTTGTGCCGAACTTGTGTGTCTACCTGGTGCTTACCTGGTCTCTACCTAGTGTTACTTGTTACATACTTGTTTTTTTACCTGATACTTTTCTGGTGTCTACTTGTTGCTTTTCCGGTGTCTACCTGTTGGTTTCCTGGTGTCTACCTATTGCCTTTCTAGTGTCTACCTGTTGCCTACCGGGTATCTACCTGTTGCCTTCCTAGTGTCTCCCTCCTACCTATCTTGTGTCTGCCTGTGATGCAGGTAACCAGGCTGGTGTCTACCTGTTGTCTTCCTAGTGTCTACCTGTTGCCTTCCTAGTGTACTCTTGCTACCTCTCTGGTGTTTACCTGTGATGTAGTTAAACAGGTCGATGGTCTGGTAACTCAGGTTACTGGTGCTAGCTTCAAGCGCTCCAACTAAACATCACAGCTCAGGCAATCAGGAACTGCCTCTAGGATCTTTTAAGTTTTTCCCGTGACAGGCAGTGATGGACGTGATGGCTGGCAACCCTGAGGAGAAAGAAAGAAAAACTACACAACTAAATAAAATTAAACTATAAAGCTACTTGCAATTTTCTTTTTCTTGGTTCATTCGGCAACTGAGTCTGTTTTTTTCTCCCCTTGGGTATCTGATTAAGTATTTGGCGGACGACAGCAGTGATTTGTTCGTCGGGAGAAATGTTCGTGGGCGTTCAAATTCAAATTCACGTTTATTTCCTGATGATGTATTGTTTATACAGGAATGGATGACACTTGCATGTATGCAAAAGTCCATGGCTAAGCAATCGCTGGCGGCGTAACGGAGCTAGGTTTCCATCCCCTTACGAAAACAAAAAGCATTCAGCGACTACTTCTCGAAGAAGGGAGAGAGAGCTGAAACAGGAGGAAGCTTGAGCCTCCTCCTTCCGTGAATACCGAGACGTATTCCCGGCCACACTAACGATGGGACTCTGCCTGTCTGTCTGTCGGTCTCTCTCTCGGTTCTCTTATATTTCTTTCTTTCTCTCTTTCACACACACACATAACAGAACACTCACAACGTTACCTAGTACTATAGTTGCCCGAGCTTAGAGTGCCAGCCGAAGTGTTCTCAAAATCAGGTTGGTATCTTACGATCCTAATAATCACATTAACACGGATGTCTTCTAGCAGAGTTGACTACTTGTCCTTGAAGTTCTTCATGATAAATGATACTCAGTCGTAGATACGTGTCATAGCTCGCTTTTGTGGACGAAGATAATTCCAGATCCAATAGCATGGTTGTCCATCAGGGAACAGGAAAAAAAAATCTCTGGTAGAGGATGCCAGGAGTGTTGGATAATATCCTAGTCGTCACTGGTTACTCTATGACTCTTGTTTAGGAGAAGGGAAGGAAGGAGGTTATTATCTTCATCTTTTTCCACTTGTTATCGTTATTCTCGTTAGTTTTTCACCCCTGGGCAATAAACTCTCAGGGGTGAATATAGCTAAGAACGGCTCTTTTCACTAATTATCGCCATCATCACCCCGACCACCACTGTGAGGGCTTCCCTTTCTATCTTTAATTATTTTCGGTTTTCGCCGTCCCTACTGTTCCTCGGAGGGGGAGGGGAAAAAAGGTGTTCGTAGGGAAGGAACAGACCGGTAAGAACCTCCCAGACCGTAAACTATTGGTATATTAAGTTAATGGAGGAGGAGCAGGCACAGTCACCTCCGACGAACAGGAGAATTAGACGTTGCTGCAGCTGTGTCCCCCCCCCCTCCCTCCCGGCGGAAAATCAGACTCTTTTGCTTCTTGTGCTGCCCTCGGCTCCTCCAAATAGTTTCTGATTACCTGAATGATCAGATCAGCACCCAGGCCAGCATCAAGGTCAGCATCCAGGCCAGCATCCAGATGCAGGACCGGGCAGGAAAAAAGGGGACAAGCAGTAACCCCTGAAGCCATCAACAGGTACTGTCTTTCTCCGCGTCATGAATATTCGACAGGGTGTGTTTATGCAAAATTTAGTCCTCTAGGCGTTTGTGGACATTTTAATCAGACCCCTGTTTTGTTTGGAGAGTGCGAGGTGCTGTGCTGTGCTGTGCTGTGCTGTGCTGTGCTGTGCTGTGCTGTGCTGTGCTGCGCTGCGCTGCGCTGTAACAGTGTTTAAGCGGGCTTGAGTTGTGAATGTGTTCTCGCAGAGTTGTACTCAAGAGTGTTATTCAGAGAGTTGTACTCAGCAAGGTATTCAGTGGTGGTGTTGTTTGCGGGGATAATAGTGAGCTCTCTGGTCACGCCATTGTATCTGTCTTGACTGAAATTATGGCCTCACGGACGCTGTCGTATCCATTCTTAAAGCTGTGTATGGCATTTATCTTCATCGCCAAATTTATTTGATTTCTCTAACCCCTGAGACTCACATTACCCTATTTTCCGAAGCTGTCTTAACTTTGTCCACCTCTTTCTTATTTTTCTTTATTGTTTCTCTTCAGTCCTCGACCACAGCCTCAAACAAGTGCCAGATCAACTAGGTTGTGAGGGGTTATATAACCCTACAGACTGCTGGCAGCAATAGTCTGGTTTATACCTTACCTATGATTGACCAGGTAGTCTGGCCACAGGCCTGGCATCGCATGTAGGATTCTCGAAAATGGTCAATGGTGTGACACAGGTATTTTTTAAACAGTGGTCTCTCTTTTTCTTCATTTTTTACTCGGATCGATGTCGATCTCTATCCCACAACTACAGTTCTGATACACCACGTCGAGCATGTGCTGTGAACCTTCTGGTTCTCCTTACCATTGTGCTTCCTACCGGTCATTCACCAGTTCTTCATAGTCCCCAGTATTAAACTTATGTTCACTAGGCTCATTATTCTCAGTTTTTTTTTATCTAACCTGTGGAGTTTACATAGAACTGCGTGCAGCGAGAACAAACAACCTGAGTGATTAAATCTTCAACAGGGAGTTCTGATATGGATCCGGGCTGTGGGGGCGATTATACAATTGTGTCATTCCATGGAGGTTCATCTTCTTTCGAAGAATTAAATCCCGCGATGGCGATAATCCCAGGAAACAGTTTACAAGTAATTAGTGTTTCCTGAAGTGTTCAAAATTTTATGCTTCATGATCGCTGCCCCATAACTGCTCTCCTCTTTATTTGATTGTCTCATGTCAGTCTCACTAAGTGTGAAAACGAGGTTCAGTCTCTCAGGCACATCCTCTCTTCGCATTCTCGTTGTTTCCTTTACACTGGGACTCAAGAAGCTTCTCAGTTGCTGCCTCTTAAATTGTTGCCCTGCACGTTTACATCTCCTTATGTGGGTCCCAGTTTACAGACCTCCATGAAGGTGTGCGTGTGTGTGTGTGTGTGTGTGTGTGTGTGTGTGTGTGTGTGTGTGTTTGCGCACGCACTGACACACACGAGTTTTATCAAATTTGTGGAGTTACTTGGTATTATTGTGTGTGCGTGTTTTCCATACGTCTGTAGAGATACTGGTCAGTTTAAGGTGTTTGTGTGTGATTTTCATTACATTTGCCGAGATACTTCGGTGTTCAGTGAGTGTGTTACGTCGAAGGTGACGACCACTGCCTTCGGAGAGGAAACTACCTTTGGAGGAGGGAACAGCTGGAGCGGAAGGGGCTTTCACTGTTATTGGTTGCTATTGTGCGGCTAGAATAGCCTTCGGGTTTAAGGAAACACGACTTGTGGCGATGTTATGCGACGTGAAGCTCCAGTTTGATAACAAATGTGTTTGAGCCCTTACCAGCGTTTATATATTTTAGACTTAGCGAACAAAATACTGGGTAGTGTGGCATACATACATATATATATATATATATATATATATATATATATATATATATATATATATATATATATATATATATATATATATATATATGTGTGTGTGTGTGTGTGTGTGTGTGTCGTGCCGAGTAAGCAGAACTTGAGATCTTGGCTTAAATAGCAACGCTCATCTTGCCATATAGGACAAGCGAAAATTTGTGTATGCAATAATTTCGCCAAAATCATTCTGAACCTAATGAAAATATATACATATATATATATATATATATATATATATATATATATATATATATATATATATATATATATATATATTGTGTGTGTGTGTGTGTGTGTGTGTGTGTGTGTGTGTGTGTGTGTGTGTGTGTGTGCGTGCGTGCGTGTGTATGTCGTGCCTTATAGGTAAAACTGGTCAATTAGCAAGATCTCATTTAAAATTAAGTCCATTCTAAGATTTTCTCTTATTCGTTTAAAGATATATTTTTTCATTTATGTTAATGTAAAAATTAATAATTTTGTACCAAGAGAACCTTAGAAAACTTACCTGTCCTTATTATAACAAGTGCATTTAATATAGCCTAATCCAACTAAATATATATTTTAGATAAGTTTACAATAATTTAATAATAAACAAACACAATGAAATATATTTTTTTAGTTAGGGTCAGAATGGTTTTTGCGAAATTATTGCATGCACAAATTATCGCTTGCCTTATTCGGTAAGACATTATTTATATATAATATATATATATATAAATTATATATATTATATATATTATATTATATATATATATATATATTCGTGCCGAATATGTAAAAACTGGTAAATTAGCAAGATACTCATTTAAAATTAAGTCCTTCTAATAAATTTTTATATAGTTTATAAAGATATATTTTTTTCATTAATGTTGATAGTAAAAATTTATAATTTTGCAACCAAAAAGAACTTAGAAAACTTACCTAACCATTGATTATAACAAAGGAAACAATTTATTTTAAGCCTAACCCAACTAAATATATTTTAGATTTGTTTACAATAATTTAATGCTAAACAAACACAGTGAAATATATTTTTTTCGTTAGGTTCAGAATGATTTTGGCGAAATTATTGCATACACAAATTTTCGCTTGTCCTATATGGCAAGATGAGCGTTGCTATTTAAGCCAAGATCTCAAGTTCTGCCTATTCGGCACGACATATATGTATATATATATATATATATATATATATATATATATATATATATATATATATATATATATATATATATATATATATATAATATATATATATATATATATATATATATATATAATGTACAGTAAACACTTTACGAATCATAAGTCTCCTAGCGGGACTTGCAGATTCAACAATTCATTTTGAAATATGCTCCAGATAGACTCGTGGCTGGAACCGGTTTGACCATCAGTGCACGACTCGACCTCTCTCTCTTTCACACACATACACACACACACACACCGGCCCACTTTCTATGCAACAGAAACTTCATTACTGTTGCAAGTTACTGTAACGTCGGACCCGTTGGTGGTGCTGGCCACTAGACTTTGCCTGTTAATCTCAGACTGGAACCTTTGTCCGAAAGTCTCCAACCTGGAACTTGTACCTGATAGTCCCCAGACTGGAACGTTTATCTTGCTTCTCTCAACTACTAAACCACTATGACAGAATTACGGAGGCGATGGATGAAAACCAAAATGCAAATTTACACGAATTTTGAACACGCTTATGGCAAATGTGATCGTTGGGGTTATTGTAAACAGAATACGACCGGAGGTATAGCGGGGAAAGTAGACAAGTAGCTATTCAACTTTCTAACAGACAGAAGACCAATAGTGGAAGTAAACAGAGCAAATCCAGTATTAGTCAGGGAGAAAAGGTCATTACATCATGACACAATCTTTCTTTACTGCTTCTTATCCAAATTATGGATAGATAAAAACCACAGTTTTCTATCATCTGGGAAGATACCAAAATATGCATGAAAATCACCTCTGTAGAAAACACAGAAAAACTGCAAGAAGATACAAGAAAAGTATTTCAGTGAGCAGTGGAAAATAAAATGACTTTCGATGGTGAGAAATTCTAGTTCCTTAGATATGGAATGAATGAAGAAGTCATAAGGGGAACTAGAGATAAAATACACAACAGAAATACCAAATGGAACGAAATGTACACGTGAAAGATCTGGAAGTAATAATGTCAGGTGACTTTTCTGATAGATAACACAATAGAGCAAATGTTACGACAGCCAGAAAACGACTTGGTGGTGGGTAATGAGGACTTTCATTACAAGGGGAACAATGACATTGGTGGCACTTTTCAAATCGCTTGTTCTCTCTCGCTTCGAGGACTGTTCAGTGTTGACGGCAACCGTTTAGAAAGGACAGACAGAGCCGGAGCAAATCCACAGATAATTAATTTATGGACCACATAGAGCCAATACAACATTTACAAATACATGATGATATATACGAGGAAAGTACTTGAGGGCCTAGTCTCAATTCCGCCATAGCATACTAGATTGAAAGATATGGGAAAATGTGTTGAGTCAACCCCACGAAAAGCAGGGGCGCCGTGGGCACAATAAGAAAACATTACATCGACATATGTGGCCTGAGTAGTGTTTCTGATATCTTCTTACCAGAAGATATCAGAAACACTACTGAAACAAGTGTAGAAGCCTGCAAGAGGAACCTGGACAAATATCTCCACCAAGAGTCGGATCAACCAAGCTATCACCGATATGTGGATCAGCTGGCCGCCAGCAGCAATAGTTTGGTTGACCAAGGCAGTACCTGAGAAACCAGGTCCAGGACCGGACTGCGAGAGTAGGAAAACTCTCAAAACTCACGAAAAGTATATCAAAGGGTATCAAGGATGGTCCCATTACTGGAACTATCATCTCATAGTCTTCTGACTGGAGCTTTAGTCTCTTAAGTTTCAACTTGGAGACTAACAGGTGAACAACTGAAACTTGTACTAGAAACTTTCTCTTCTTGTTCGTGTTGATTATCAGATACCTGCCAATTAGCATCTCTAGTAGTGAGAGATCATGTTGTTAATGTTGTCGATACAAACATGTCAGTACATGACTGTATTAAGACAGGTAAGCATGTAATATGACAGATACACATGAAAAATAGAACAGGTACACACAAGACAGGTATGTATGTAATATAGCAGGTACACATGAGAAATAAGACAGGAACACATGTAAAACAATACAGGTACGCGTGTAATAAGACAGGCATGTGTGCAATAAGACAGATACACCTGGATTACGACAGACAGAGATGTAAAGAAGGCAGGTACACTGTGACAGGTACATGTATTGAAAGACAGGAGTAACTTAGTGGAGGGGGGAGGCAACAAGACTATGTACACAGTACCGTAAATAGAAGAGAAGACACACGATTACGGTACACCACCAGCTGATGTAACCTGAGGTGCTGTGGAGGCTGGTGGGGCTTCCGGCTCTGCTCTCTCAGGAAGCCCAACACAGCCGGGTCAGCAGTGTGTTAAACTCGCACAGCATATACGACTTTGTGAACCTCTCTCTCTCTCTCTCTCTCTCTCTCTCTCTCTCTCTCTTCTCTCTCTCTCTCTCTCTCTGGCATAACGGCAGTCGAGGTGTATATAACGTAATACCTTAATAATTATGATATAATAATTTATTATTATTATTATTATTATTATTATTATTATTATTATTATTATTATTATTATTATTATTATTTACCGACGCACAAAACTATGCTAAAGAACAAAGAGGCACAATAGCGTGACTGGAAGCTGACGACGAAGTGTCGGTCCAACTTGGGCCATTTACAAGACTTCTCCGTTACCATTTTACAAAGGGAGGAATCTTTTTTTTAACACTCAAACCAAGACAAACAAATAAGCAGAGAATCGGCAGAGAGTAGATCATACGAGAAGCAGATGAAACGAGCTGCTAACAGCAAGCAGCAGTAGTGTTGACGGCAGCTCAACACCCAGCACCACTAGGACTCCCCTGGTCCCAGCGTTAGTAACAAAGACTTAGAGAAATTATAACCCTCCTTCTCTGGGCTCGGTGGGTCCTCTCGCACCATTTAATCCATTCACCGAAACAAAATCATTCCGAGACGGTCGACGAAGGGAATTTACGGCGAGAGACCGTAAAGATTTTGTTCCAAACTTTTATTTTACTCATGAGAGAATAAACTACACACGTAATATTATATATATATATATATATATATATATTATATATATATATATATATATATAATATAACCACGACGAGTGGTATTTAATCAATAACAACACTGCGACTAGCCGGGGGATCGAACCCGTGTTGTTTTAGCCCGCCTCATGGTGAGCGAAAATTCACGACGCTCTAACCCACTGGACCATACAATCCTACAACAATCACGCACCCGGCAGAGCTAGGTGTTGTACTGTGATCCGTGGACATACGATGATGTGGGTGCCTTAGAGCTAATTTCATTCTACTCCTCGTTGGGTGTACTGGCCTCCACGAGCAGTATATATAGTACTGTAACCACGAACGAGTGTTGTTATTTATTAAATACCACTCGTTCATGGTTACAGTACTATATATACTGCTCGCGTGGGGGGGGGGCAGTGACAGCCGAAACAGACTTCAGGTAAAAACCACTGACTTTCCTAGAGGAAGATTTAGCTTCTGCAGACCCAGAGACAAAATTAGATTTGATCCTGGGTAAGGAAGGGTAGCTCTATTTACCCTGGACTAAGAGCCCTTCATTAGCGTAAAGGCTCTCCTCTCTCTCTCCCTTCCTTTGAAGGGAACACAATTTGTGGTAACTAGAACGACGGCGTTCAATTTCCCTAGCGACGTCAGGCTGTGTAGGGTAATTCCCCCAGACACCCAGGACCCCTCTCATTGACTGTCTTGCTGCCCTATCTCTCTCTCTCTCTCTCTCTCTCTCTCTCTCTCTCTCTTGCTCTCTCTCTCTCTACGTCAACATGCATCTTTAATTTTACATCAACATTTAGTTATGCATCTACTACATGTTTAGTTCTACATCACACATGTTTAGTTCTACATCACACATGTTTAGTTCTACATCACACATGTTTAGTTCTACATCACACATGTTTAGTTCTATATCACACATGTTTAGTTCTACATCACACATGTTTAGTTCTATATCACACATGTTTAGTTCTACATCACACATGTTTAGTTCTATATCACACATGTTTAGTTCTACATCACACATGTTTAGTTCTACATCACACATGTTTAGTTCTACATCACACATGTTTAGTTCTACATCACACATGTTTAGTTCTATATCACACATGTTTAGTTCTATATCACACATGTTTAGTTCTATTTTTAGTTTTACAAGAACACAAATTTTTATCTCTTCATTACTACCCAGGTTTAGTTGTACATCCACTCACATTTTCAGTTCTGTATCAACAGACAAGTTTAGGAGCAGCAACAGCAGCAGCAGCATTAGCAGCACAAAAACAGCAGCAGCACCACCACCACCACAACCACCAGAGCAGCAGCACCACCACCACCACCACCACCAGAGCAGCAGCAGCAGCAGCAGCAGCAGCAACACCACCACCAACACCAGAGCAGCAGCAGCAGCAGCAGCATTAGCAGCACAACAACAGCAGCAGCAGCAGCACCACCACCACCACCAGAGCAGCAGCAGCAACAGCAGCAGCAGCATTAGCAGCACAACAACAGCAGCAGCAGCACCACCACCACAACCAGAGCAGCAGCAGCAGCAGCAGTAGCAGCAGCAGCACAACAACAGCAGCAGCAGCACCACCACCACCACCACCAGAGCAGCAGCAGCAGCAGCAGCAGCACAACAACAACAGCAGCAGCAGCAGCAGCAGCAGCAGCAGCACAACAACAGCAGCAGCAGCAGCACCACCACTACCACAACCAGAGCAGCAGAAACAG
>NC_069422.1:43894395-43929395 GCF_026875155.1 Cherax quadricarinatus
GCTGCTAAAATAGTTTATTTTTAGGGAAGTGGAAAAGAATCCTTCCTCTGTGAGCCATACGTGTCACAAGAGGCAGCTAAAATGTCGGGAGCAAGGGGCTAGTAACCCCTTCTCTTGTGTATGTTACTAAATGTAAAAAGAAAAACTATTTTTTTTCTTTTTAGGTCACACTGCCTCAGTGGGAGATGGCTGGTGCGTTAAAAAAAAAAAAACAGGAGCTGGCGTCCACTTCTAGTGCAAACTGTGGGTAGCAATAACCTCGGTGAGGTAGATAACGGAAGACTTCGTGGAGAAATATTTAGATTTGTCCCAGAGGCAGCTTGAAAATTCAACTTTCCCTACCACCTCATGTTATCAATGAACGAATAGGTATACTTCATTATGTATTACGGTACACAAAGTTTAACGGTCGCATTGGAGGTACAAAGGTATTAGTTATGAAGCTGCACATGTGATCATGTAGTTAGTATGTTTAATGACTGTTCGGAACGTTACCCGGTTAAAGCTTATTCAACAGGTTGCGTTTTTAGAATATTTAACACTTTCGTTGTGAATTTTGTGGTGTGTAATTTAAGGTAATTTGGTTACTGGAGAGTAATTATTATTCTTGAGCTCTGAGTGATGTGTCGTGTGTGTAGTAATAATTGTAAGTGAATTAGTATAGAGCCTCGTTAGTGTCTTGCATCGTGTCTCAGCAGCCTCTTTCAGTATCCATGGTGCAATTTTATCTAGTTCCATTACCTGTGATGTGTTCAGCTTATGTTAGTGAAAGGTTCTTGATGCGAGGAACTGCAGTTAACCGCTCCTTACTCGGATAAAATCGGTTTGCCTCCTATTCCTCAGGAATTTTATTAACACACCGGCAGTCTCCCACTGAGGCAGGGTGACCTGAAAAAGAAAACATTTTCACCATCACTCACACTATCAGTGTCTTGTCAGAAGCACGCCGATACTTCAGCTCAAACGCCCCTCCAAACTGCAAATATCCTCACTCCTCATTAAGAGTGCAGGCATTATACTTCCAACCTTCTTGGCTAAAGTCCGGCTAACCGGTTTCCCTGAATCTCTTCATAAATGTTACTTTGCTCACACTCCAGCAGCACGTCAAGTCATAAAAACCACTTGCTTCCACTTCTATGTACACTCTCACACACGCTTGCTGGATGTTCAAGCCCCTCACATAACAAACCTCCTTTACCCCAGCACTCCAACCATTCCTAGGCAGAACCCTACCCCACCTTCCCTCCAGTACAGATTTATACACCCCTCCAAGTCATCCTGTTTTGCTCCATCCTCTCTAAATGTCCAAGCCACCTCAACCCCTCTTCAGCCCTCTGGATAATATTTTCAATAATCCCTCACCTCCTTCGGTATATAACCCATAAAGGTTTAACGCTTCCCGCGAACCTATAATAATAAGATACCAATCTAAAGACGGCACTTTTAACTATGTCTAAACTGTTGTGTTTGAGCAGGTGCGGGCTGGACGAGGGTACTGCGTATTCAAGGACTGGTCATGCATGTTATGGTCTTTGCTACTTGCTTGTGGTGCCGCTAGTGAGTGTTACTGGGTTAAGAGAGGCACTCTGGTGTCGATCTACGTAATAATACTCGACTCGGCATTATTGAAAATTGCGCCTCGGCTTTGCTTGTAGTCATCGGGGATGATCTCACTTCAAGTTGCTTTTCTGTAGTTAACTGACTTCGGAGGTGAGGAAGTACTGAGGGAAGAAAGGGAGTAGGGAAAGCAGGAAGAAAGGGAGTAGGAAAGCAGGAAGAAGGTAGGGGTAAGGAAGAGGGAAGGGAATGAAAGGGAAGAGGAGAAAGGATGAGAGGGGGAGGGAAGTAGATGGGCACTTACTCTCACACTCACCAAGTTTACAGTTGCATTTCGTCACATTTGCATAAGCTGCCTCTAATCAGATACGTTGTATAATATTTCAGAGTTGAACAGTGTTTTGCAGATACGCTTTTTACTCAAAATATTTACTCGACCTTTACATTTTTCTCAGGTTCACCTTAGTGCTTTACACATTATATTCTGCTGAATTGTTTAGTTAAGAGTTTTCACAGTTCTCACTTCACTCAAAAATATATATGTCGTGCTGAATAAGTAAAACTTGCGATTTTGGCTTAAATAGCAACACACTTCTTGCCGAATAAGACAAGCGAAAATTTGTGGATGCAATAATTTCGCAAAAATCATTCTGAACATAACAAAAAAATATATTACATTGTGTTTGTCTTATTAAATTATTGTAAACTTATCTAAAATATATTTGGTTGGATTAGGCTAAATTAAATTGCGCTTGTTATAATAAAGTTAGGTAAGTTTTTAAAGGTTCTTTTGTTACAAAATTATTAATTTTTACATTAACTTAAATGAAAAAATATATCTTTAAACGTATAAGAGAAAATTTTAGAAAGGACTTAATTCTAAATGAGTTCTTGCTAATGGACCAATTTTACCTATTCGGCACGACATTATATATATATATATATTATATATATATATATATATATATATATTATATATATATATATTATATATATATATATCATATATAATATATATATATATATAATAAATTTATATATTATTATTTTATATATATATATATATATATATATATATATATATATATTTATATATAGGGGATGGGGTCCACCTCTGGCGTAAATTGTGGGACCCATAGCCTCGGAGAAGTGGATAAAAAGGCTTCAAGGAAGAATATTTGGATTTCTTCCTGAAGCCGTTTGAATATTCCACTTCCCCTACCTCCCCATCTTTTCATACATATTTTTTTTTTTACCAATAGGAATATTTTATTACATAATATGGTACAGAAGATTTAAGAGATACATTGTTGATATAAAGGTAGCATATAAGGTACATGTTGTTACGTGTGTATCACCGATTATAAGGCGAAAATCTCATCCAGCTCCTCAGAGCTGGGGCGTGTGCATTTGTGAAGCAATTTTAAGCAGGACTGACAAGTACGAACAAACACGGATCTAATTCGGCGAGAAAAAAACAGAAAAACATTAAAAGCCCGTTAAAGATAATTGGAATCTGATTCAATATTAAACATAATTAATCAGAAATAATTGCTAAAAGTTCAGTTCACTGCGTACTACAGCCTCTCACGCTTGGGTACAAGATGGTTACTCATCTGGGTATCATCTAACAGCGTAGGAATCTACCAGCGCTGTTTTCTTTTTTTTTTTAATACACGAAGAAGTACTGACCTTTTCAAGGCGGTATTTATTAGAGGAACTTTTCTTCAGAGACACCATCCTTAAGATGCACCATCCTTCATACTGCACTCTCCTTCAGAGGCACCATCCTTCATACTGCACAATCCTTCAGAGGCACCATCCTTTAGAGTGCACTATCTTTCGGGGGAAACAATCCTTTAGCTATGAATACCTTGTGGTATTCACTGCTTGTCTTAAGTTAACAGTAAGACTTTCTCGTTGAATACAGTTAGGTAGCATGTGTGTCTACGAGATTTGAAGACGATGGATCGAGCCCCCAGTCACTTCTTATGCTGTGTGCTGAATGACCCACATGGGTGTGGCTCTTCACACGCTAGTAAACAGTGAAAGCTTGAGGATCCGTCAGAGAATCAGCGTACAGAGTGCAGAAATGAGTGACAGATCACATTAGAGGAGGAGGGAATGATTGATGGAAAGTTTTGCAGCTCTGAGATGCCAGTGATCATTGCACAAGATGCTCTTTGTTGCACATGTCGAGTTAAGGTGGAGTTGCACTAGCGGGAGTGTACCTTCTCTTCCACCGAGTCCTCCCCTCTAGTTCGCTTTCTTCAGTTAATTATCATGTCTTTGCGCTTAATACGTACAAGTATATATAGTAATCGAATCAGGTGCTTTCAGAGAGAGAGAGAGAGAGAGAGAGACAGACAGACAGACAGAGACAGAGAGACAGACAGACAGACAGAGACAGAGAGACAGAGAGACAGACAGATAGAGACAGAGAGAGATAGAGACAGAGAGTATTGCTGATATCCACACAGCCTAGACCGGACTGCGAGGGGCAAAGAAACCCTCGAAACTGGTGACAGATATATCACAGGTATAAACAAGGTGAAGGGTGATGCATATGGGGCTGGACAGAGACCTAGTAGGCAGTAACTGACAGTCGGCTCTTCGATTACAATCTTGGTTTTTAGCTGAACTTTGACAAGTAGAACTGAGGAGATATGGGGATGCTCCATGACCCATTTGTCATAGCTGGGGTCTTTGTGAGGGGTGATGGGGTGCGCCTTGACCCCCGTGTGATGGCTGAGGTCTCTGAAGGGTGATGGGTTGTGCCTTGACCCCCGTGTGATGGTTGGGGTCTCTGGAGGGTGATAGATTGTGCCTTGACCCCCGTGTGATGGCTGGGGTTTCTATGAAATGTGATAGGGTGTACCTACCTCAGTATTCCCCTATACAAATATTGCACCAAAATATTACGCAAGATTTCAAACTATCATAGCTCATATACAAATCTTCTAAAGTATTTAAATGTTAAATCTGGTAAACTCTAGCAATCTAGTAAACTCCTATATTTATCTCGCTGTCTAATAATTATAAGTTAACTTCAAAACTGGCCTAAGTACACTGTACATAGCAAGGGGGCTTTCTTTATATTTTATAAGTGTTCAGTTACTTCAGTGTCAATTATATGTCGTACTCCACTTTACAGAAATATAGTTCCTTGTTTATATGTAACTATTGCGGTTTTTATGAGAGGGTGATGGGAAGCGCCTTGACTCATTTGTGATAGATGTGACTCGCATGAGTGGACCTCTGTACAAATCGACCTTTATCGGCAGAAGAAATTGAAGAAAAGTGAGAATTTTATTCCTGGTGGAATGCTGGAGTGTGAGTGAGGTAACATTTGTGAAGAGATTTAAGGGAAACCAGTTAGCCGGACGCGAGGCTTAGAGGAAGTCAGTGTCTGCACTCTAAAAGAGTGACGGTCTGGAATTTTGAGACTGACCGCGGGATCAAACCCCACCAGTGGTATGGTTTGTTTGCAATCGTGTCATTACGATTTCGTGAGTCATGTTAACGGCTTTGAGGGGACTTGAGCTAGAGTTCGTCACGGCCACGCTAGCTGGAGATTCGTCTGTAAAAACTTGCATTTGTGGTCACAGTGGTGCCTATGCTAACCTTACTATGGTGTAGAAATATACCTATTTGGACGAATCTTATTGTGGCTAGCTGGTCCAGTGGCTAACGCGACGGTCTGGAGTTTTGAGACTCTCTGACCGCGGGATCAAACCCCACCCGTGGTATGGTTTAGAGTGGAGATATCTGAAGGATACTAAAAGTAGGCTTCTGGGAGTCAGTGCCTCCGTGGCCTGGTCCCAGACCAGGCTTCCTGGTGGAACAAAGCCTGATCGGCAGATTGTTACTGGTAGCCTCACGTAGTCCAGATTGATCAGACCGTCGACCAGGATTCAGGCCAGGGACGGAGCCGCTTGGAGCAGTGAACTCCGGAATTATCTATATGTAATCAACAGGTCCAGTGAACATGCATACAAGCTGCACCCATCAATAATTTGTTTGATCAGGCCGTCATTAACCTGTCAACAAGAAAAAGCAATTCCCGACATCACAGATTTTTTTTAATCGGATTTAGCAGCAGATGCGGCTAATTTATTATGCTTCCCATATCCTTCCCGTGGATCGATGCCAAAAAAAAAAAAGCCTTGGAACTAGGATCCAAAAGAGTTAACAGGAGTACATCTGGATTTATATCTACAGTTATCTTATCTGTTGCAAGCAATTTTACGATATTTGCTTAATATATCTGGTATCTCACAAGGCAGATGCAATCTGTTTGATGTTTATCAGTGTTCTTAAGATTTAAAGGTTTTGTATTCGACTTAACGATCATTGAGGCTAACTTCGCAGACCTCGATCTTACCTGGTTACCTGGAGGTTACCTGGAGGTTATTCCGGGGATCAACGCCCCCGCGGCCCGGTCCACGACCAGGCCTCCCGATGGATCAGGGCCTGATCAACTAGGCTGTTACTGCTGGCCGCACGCAGTCCGACGTACGAGCCACAGCCCGGCTGATCCGGCACTGACTTTAGGTATCTGTCCAGCTCTCTCTTGAAGACAGCCAGGGGTTTATTGGCAATTCCCCTAATGCTTGATGGGAGGCTGTTGAACAGTTTTGGGCCCCGGACACTTATGGTGTTTTCTCTTAGTGTACCAATGGCGCCCCTACTTTTTATTGGCGGCATTTTGCATCGCCTGCCCAGTCTTTTACTTTCGTAGGGAGTGATTTCTGTGTGCAGATTTGGGACCATTCCTTCCAAGATTTTCCAAGTGTAGATTATGATATATCTCTCTTCATTAATTTTACGTAATGTTTAAGCAATGAGCGAAGATGGAAAAGAAAGCAAAAGAAAGGAGAAAGTTAAGATGGAAAATTTTAAATACATAAAAAAGATTTGCGAAGAAGATTGGTGGGAAGGAGTGAAATGGAAGAGCAGCGAAAGATAGAACGGAGGGATTATTAGATTTTTGCCGCCGAAGCGGCTAGTTTATTGTGCTAACGGGAATAAAGTTAAGTGTGAGAGGGAAAATGAGAGAAAAAGTGTGGAGAAAAGAGAGATGGAAGAGAGAGCAGACGAAATAAAGATAGAGAGAGAGGAAAGAAAATGTGAGATGGGGTAAAAGCCTGAAGAGGACAAGAAAAACTGAATGTAAAGGAAGAGTAAGAATTTAAAATGAGAAACGAGAGAGAGAGTGAGAGTAATTTTAGAAAATGAGTAGGAGAGAGGAAAAGAGAGAGCGATCAAGTGAGGAAGAGAAGAAGGAGAGGATGAGAGAGAGACAGTAAGGAGGAAGGACACGTTCGGAGAAGAGAACAGAAGTTTTCTACGTTGGGACCATAAAACAGCAGCCAGACAGGTTGAGGGGTCTAGGTGGAAGCAGGACACACGTGTGTATACGTGTGTGTGTGTGTGTGTGTATACTCACCCAATTGTACTCACCTAATTGTGGTTGCAGGGGTCGAGACTCAGCTCCTGGTTCCGCCTCTTCATTGAGTGCTACTAGGTCCTCTCTTCTCCCTGCTCCATGAGATATATCATACCTCATTTTAAAGCTGTGTATGGTTCCTGCCTCCACTACCTCACTTGCTAGGCTGTTCCACTTTCTGACTACTTTATGGCTGAAGAAATACTTCCTAACATGTGTGTGTGTGTGTATGTGTGTGTGTATGTGTGTGTGTGTGTGTGTGTGTGTGTGTGTGTGTGTGTGTTAGTTACCATTTTGTCCTAGGCACTTGTCGATTAGACACTAGGCCTGTTGTATGTGTGTGTGTGTGTGTGTTGTGTGTGTGTGTGTGTGTGTGTGTGTGTGTGTGTGTGTGTGTGTGTGTTTTGTGTCTGTGTCTGTGTCTGTGTGTGTATGTGTGTGTGTGTATGTGTGAGTGTGTGTGTGTGTGTGTGTGTGTGTGTGTGTGTGTCTGTGTGTGTGTATGTGTGTGTGTATGTGTATGTGTGTATGTGTGTGTGTGTGTGTGTGTCTGTGTGTGTGTATGTGTGTGTATGTGTGTATGTATGTATATGTTTGTATGTGTGTGTGTGTTAGTTACCATTTTGTCCTAGGCACATGTCGATTAGACACTAGGCCTGTTGTATGTGTGTGTGTGTGTGTGTGTGTGTGTGTGTGTGTGTGTGTGTGTGTGTGTGTGTGTGTGTGTCTGTGTGTCTGTGTGTGTGTTTGTGTGTGTGTCTGTGTGTGTGTGTCTGTGTGTGTGTGTCTCTGTGTGTGTCTGTGTGTGTGTCTGTGTGTGTGTCTGTGTGTGTGTCTGTCTGTGTGTGTGTGTGTCTGTGTGTGTGTGTGTGTGTGTGAGTGTGTGTGTGTGTGTGCGCGTGTGTGTGTGCGTGTGTGTGTGTGTGTGTGTGTGTTACCCAGAAGGAGCACCAGGAGGAGGCTTGGCAAGGGAAAATAAGTTTATTTAGGTACAGGTACAGTTATCATACGTAGTGTAAATTGTAGATAAATGATTCAGAGAACCAACACATGTGTAACACTCGAGTATCACTATTATAGAAACGTTTCGCCACACACTTCATCAGTGCAGAAGAGTCGCGGCGCTGAGGGAAGTGCCTCTCACGCGAGGCGGACAGTGGCTTGGGAGGATAAAGGAATGATTTAAATTTTAATTTCATGGGTTTATTATGCACTCCATGACTATTTTTCATTTCATAAGGGAGCATTACATCGTGTTTGTACACACTCCAGTCACCTTGACCAGCTTGTGTGTCCGCTAAGTTCTTGTGTTGCTAGAAAGTGCAGGCACCACGCTAATTTAACGAGCCACGGGTACATTTGCTTTTTTTTATTCAACTTTATGATAGTTTTACATAATCGCTGTCATGCGTTTTGTGAAACCTTGCATTTCAACCCCATTCTCTCTCTATCTCTCTCTCTCTCTCTCACATGCGCACAAAGGCCAAGTGTCCGCCGTCAAATGCCTGCGACAAATGGCGTCGAACACATTAACTAACATGCACTTACACTGATGTTCCTTGGGACGAAAAGCTTTTAGACTGTTTTTCACTGTGCTTTTATTATTATTATTATTATCACACTGGCCGATTCCCACCAAGGCAGGGTGGCCCGAAAAAGAAAAACTTTCACCATCATTCACTCCATCACCGTCTTGCCAGAAGGGTGCTTTACAATACAGTTTTTAAACTGCTTATCTTGTATATTTAATACGTGTTTATTGTAATTATTTATATATATATATATACGTATAAAATAATAATAATAATATTAAAATCAGCAAAACGTGACTATAACAATCTGACAATGAAATTATACTAAACGAATCAAATCCATTTTAATTTTTTCGGCAGACTCAGTGTCCAATATATATAAATAATATAAATTGACATTTTTATAACTTATTTCAAGCAAGGAAGGGTATATACGCTTTCTCATCCCTCTTTTTTTTTCTGTGGGTACACAGCCCAAGCGTATAACAACTCATTTAATTCTGGGCGTGCGGCGAGGTCAGCCAGCGCAGACCTTATATAGCCATTCTGAGGCCAGGTTGTGTTCATGCGTTTTAATGACTTGTGTGCTGGGATGTCCAGGTGGCAGATTCACGGCTTGAGACTCAGACCTTTTTTCAGTCTCTCGGGAAACTATTTGATGGCTCTTTAGTAAATCTCAGTCACTCTCGTAATAAAGGCATTTGAATGCAGATGCAGGGCGCCCTTGTACTAGTTGGTATTGGCACAGCAGAACCTGGAGCGATGAGTTAGTGGTCGATTGCTTCCTACTTGTGTCCTCAGTGTCCGGGTGTAGAGGAGGGCAAGGAAGGGAAGGAGGGGGGAAGACAGTAAAGAAGGAACTTCACAAAATTGAGTTATCAGGAAGATTCCTTGCTAGTCGATGCCCCTCAAGGGAGTGCCTTGGTGTTGGTGACGGGCTCCTGGTGCAAGGAATTGAAGCTACCTTTCCCTTACCTCAGACTCAGTTACCGCTTTCTTAGGCTCTGTATAACCCTTACGGGTTAATTGGTGAGCGGTTGCCTCTTCCCTATATAATCAGCGTACACGTGTGGAGGAGGTAAAATAGAGCAGAAGTTGAAAACCTTATGAAAGGAAAGATGACTGTAAAGAAAGTGGACTAAGAAAAAATACGTATGAAGTGGAAATAATGGTTGGTAGTTTAAATCAGATATTGATAATTGTGTATACTGTTGTACGATGATATAGCAGAAGCCAGGTAGAGTTGATTGAGGGTTTATACAGTGGGTGAGTTGAGGGAAGAGTAAGGGAGGAGGTGCACAGGACTAATGTGTGTAGGTAGGGGACTGCAAGAGATACCTGAGAGTGTGTGGGGGAAGAAGAGAGGACTGCAAGAAGCAACTGAGAGATGTGCTGGGGAGAGATAGGACTGCATGAGGCACCTAAGAAAGGGTGTGGGAGGGAGGAGGAGGAGAGAGAGAGAGAGAGAGAGAGAGAGAGAGAGAGAGAGAGAGAGAGAGAGAGAGAGAGAGAGAGAGAGAGAGAGAGAGAGAGAGAGAGGATGGGGGGACTGCAGAAGATACGTAAAAAAGATATGTGAGAAAAAGAGAGGGCTGCAAAAGGCACCGGAGAGCTTGCGATGTTTCTCATACCACCTTGTACACTAGTGAAGAGTGCTGAACCACAGATGTTGCCACAGCGTTCTCTGTGCCTCCAGCACTCACCTCTACTCCTGTGTCTCTCCAGCAAGTTACAACTTTCGTGATGTCAATTAGGGATCTAATCTTACAGTGTTTTCATGTTGTGCGTATGAGATTTCTCGTGTTCATTCTCTTCACAGAGGATGCTTTGATTCTGGTGAAGGGCTCTTCATCCAAGGAGATGGAGGCGCCCTCCACTTCTTAGATCAAACATAATTAAGTTCCAGTTCCCGGGAAGTTTTTAGATTAGAAAAGGAGTAGTAAATACTAAATTTTCGCAGAGAAATTTAGCTAAGGTGAAATAAATTTTGTAAATAAACCAAGTCAAAAGAAAAGTTTGGTTTCCAACGATTTAAGTGATTATGTCTCTCCTCCGCTGCCAGACATTAGTTTCTCGTTTATTTACTCCACTTATTGTATGTAAATTTAAGCTAATAAATATTAAACTAAGCAACCATAAAGCAACTAATTTTTATAGGTGCTTAGGTGGTTGAGAAATGAACGCACGTGCGTGTGTTGGAAAAGGAATGGTATAATTAGAGGAACGTGTAACAAACTAGATCAGCCAGTCTGATGGATATGTGGATAGGCGGACCAGCAGCAGCAACAGTTTGGTTGATTAGGCAGTCAGCAGACGAGCCTGGACTATGGCCGGGCTGCGGGATTATAAAAACTCTCGGAAATCATCAAAGGTATATCAAGGGTAAGTTTATGCAGCAGTTGCTTCACATCAGGAGCAGGAAAACTCACGAGAAGATCACAGGTAAAACAGAGAAGTAAATTCATCAACAGTGCTTCAGCACACTAGGAGCGAGGAAAAGGTTACTCTCATCGAAAAGGGGATGACAAAAGAGGGTTAGTTTTATTGCAAGGGAATGCATAGGGTTACTTTCACAGAAAATGGAGTGAATAAAAGGTTAGTTTCAACGCAAAGGGGATGAATAAAGGGTTAGATATTTGGGTGGTCATCCTGCGAAAGCTACAAGGTTAGGACTCGCAGGAGGGAAGTAAGAGACAGGAGGGGCAGAGGTGAACACAGGAGAGAATCTTAATGCAGGGACATCACCCACCTGGTAATTAATTCCCTATGCTTTGTTCAACATTCATCTTGGTGACGTTTATGACCGGAAAGATGAGAGTTGGTGGTGCTTCGCGAAGCGTGTATGGTAATTTTGAGAATGGTGGTGGTAGTGATTGTGGTGGTGGTGGTGGTGTGGAGATGATAGGAACAGTGGTGGAAGTCGTGGTGGCGATGATGGAAGTGGGGGTTGTGGTGGTGAGGATGCTGGGAATGGTGATAGTACTTAGAGAAGTCAAAATGATAATTTTGAGAGTGGAGGAGAAAGTGGTTGTGGTGGTGGTGGTGCTCAGGGAGGGATGGGACCAGACCGCGGGGGCGTTGACCCCTGACACATCCTTCATTTATTCTTCAGGAGAAGTTATGCATGATATTTTTAAGGTAAGGTAAGGTACAAGACACAGATGCGTTACAAATGGCGATGGTTATCATGCTGGCAATAAATTCTTGCTGACGAATGAAATGATGACAAATATGCTAATGGAAATTATTACTGAGGTCACTCAGATATTACCCGAAGTCAAGCCAGACCATATGGATTTCGCAGGACAATAATGAAAACGTTACTGCAACGAAGGCAGAAGTTTTCAAGTAGGAATTGGAACATTACCTGTTACAGGTGCTAGATCAACCAGGCTGTGATGGTTATGTGGAACTATGGGATGCTTGTAGAAGGAGTCTGGTTGAGGAGAACAGGATGCGAGACTAGAAGAACCCTCGACTTGTCACAGGTATGTAGCAACCACTACCGCCAACTTGGGAATATCTTACATCACTAGAATCACCCCAGCTGCCTCAAGAAATACCTGGAAGAAAGTTCCTAAGAAATTACTGTTATGTTTTTCCCTTGGGATGCAAGATCTACTATCTATATGTTTTTGAAGAATGAAAAGGTAAGCGAACTGGAAATCTCGATCAGACGATGAAAAATTCTGAGACTAATCCGAGTCCGGAGAATTTTTTCTTTTTCTCCAGATAACCAAAATACCACCGCCACCACCTGGAATCACCTACCAGGAGCCGGAACCACTTAAAGAAGCCCTTTAGTCACATCCACGGCAGGTATTCCTAGCAGCTATTAACCCAACAAGCCATTTAATTGGCGGCGACCACTGGAGCGAACGTGTTGATAGCTTTACAAATTAGGTATGTATTGCTGGTATGGGCAGCCCCAGTACTCTTGCCTCTCCTACCAGAGCACGATCCATTGGTTCACTTCTTGCGTGCCAAGCATCTCTATTACGAAACCTCGGTGGGTTGGTGATTGTTCTTAGGGTCAATTTATAAGACGTTCTCGGCAGGACCGGTAAGTATGGACAGCTATGATGAGGTGGGACTCACAGACGAGTTTTACAGGTAGTTCAGGACAGCCTTGTGGGTACTGTTTAAAAACCACAGTATTTGAAAATCGGCTATGACGAATAAAGTGAAATATTTTCATGTATTTTTATAAATAATAATAATAATAATAATAAAGATATTATTATAAAATCATGAATGATATTAACCATTTAAAACAAACCCAGAAAGTAAGAATATTTGAACTACAAATATATACGTATATATACTGGCTCCCTTACCTTCTTGTGTTAGTGATACTAGTAAATAGTCCAATTCGGAGCGAAACGTCGTCATAAGTGTCTTCCTCGTATGTGTGTGGGTTGTGTATCGAATCTGTTCATTAACAGTCGCCCTTAAACATTTTAAATGACAACTGGATGACCGTACAGAGACCGGGAGGGAGGAACCAGCAGACACAAGCTCACCCATCAGATGCCTTCTCATAAGACAGAAGAAATTCTGCCACTTTGGGAATGGAAAAAAAAAAGAATAATTACACCGCACGTGGGTGAATAAATTATAATTTCACCGCACGGGGGATGAATATAGAAATAATTTCACTGTACTGGTGCTAATTTCACTGAGCTGGGGACGAGAGAAGGGATAAGTTCACCGCGCTGGGGGAGAAAAAATCGAATAATTTCCCCTTACCTGGGGCGAATAAATAAATTTCACCGCACTGGGGACGAATAAAGTGATAATTTATCCAAGGTGGTAGCCAACACGAGGTCCACGCATAACTCCACCCAGTACTGGTGTAGCCTAATTAGTAAGGGAGGTTGCCAAGGTTACTTGTGTCTTATGAGGTGATGAGAAGCAGCGGTGGCGGTAGCAGGGGAGTGGTGGTAGTAGCAGGGGAGTGGTGGTAGTAGCAGGAGAGTTGTAGTAGTAGCAGGGAAGTGGTGGTAGTAGCAGGGGAATGGTGGTAGTAGCAATGGAGTGATGGTAGTAGCAGGAGAGTTGTAATAGTAGCAGGGAAGTGGTGGTAGTAGCAGGGGAGTGGTGGTAGTAGCAGGGGAGTGATGGTAGTAGCAGGAGAGTTGTAGTAGTAGCAGGGAAGTGGTGGTAGTAGCAGGGGAGTGGTGGTAGTAGCAGGGAGTGATGGTATTAGCAGGAGAGTTGTAATAGTAGCAGGGGAAGTTGTGGTAGTAGCAGGGGAGTGGTGGTAGTAGCAAGGGAGTGATGGTATTAGCAAGAGAGTTGTAGTAGTAGCAGGGGAGTGATGGTAGTAGCAGGGGAGTTGTGTAGTAGCAGGGGAGTGGTGGTAGTAGCAAGGAGTGATGGTATTAGCAGAAGAGTTGTAGTAATAGCAGGGGAGTGATGGTAGTAGCAGGGGAGTTTTGTAGTAGCAGGGGAGTGGTGGTAGTAGCAGGGGAGTGGTGATAGTAGCAGGGGAGTTGTGTAGTAGCAGGGGAGTGGTGGTAGTAGCAGGGGAGTGGTGGTAGTAGCAGGGGAGTGGTGATAGTAGCAGGGGAGTTGTGTAGTAGCAGGGGAGTGGCGGTAGTAGCAGGGGAGTGGTGATAGTAGCAGGGAAGTTGTTTAGTAGCAGGGGAGTGGTGGTAGTAGCAGTTGAGTGGTGGTAGTAGGAGGGGAGTTGTAGTAGTAGCAGGGGAGTGGTGGTGGTAGTACCAGGTGAGTGGTGGTAGTAGCATTGGAGTGGTGGTAGTAGCATGGGAGAGGTGGTAGTAGCAGGGGAGTGGTGGTAGTAGCAGGGGAGTGGTGGTAGTAGCAGGTGAGTAGCGGTGGTAGCAGGGAAGTGGTGGTAGTAGCAGGGGAGTGGTGGTAGTAGCAGGGGAGTGTGGTGGTAGTAGCAGGGGAGTGGTGATAGTAGCAGGGGAGTTGTGTAGTAGCAGGGGAGTGGCGGTAGTAGCAGGGGAGTGGTGATAGTAGCAGGGAAGTTGTTTAGTAGCAGGGGAGTGGTGGTAGTAGCAGTTGAGTGGTGGTAGTAGGAGGGGAGTTGTAGTAGTAGCAGGGGAGTGGTGGTGGTAGTACCAGGTGAGTGGTGGTAGTAGCATTGGAGTGGTGGTAGTAGCATGGGAGAGGTGGTGTAGCAGCAGGGAGTGGGTGGTAGTAGCAGGGGAGTGGTGGTAGTAGCAGGTGAGTAGCGGTGGTAGCAGGGAAGTGGTGGTAGTAGCAGGGGAGTGGTGGTAGTAGCAGGTGAGTGTTGGAAGCAGGGGAATTATGGTGGTAGCAAGGGAGTGGTGGTAATAGCAAAGGAGTTGTAGTAGTAGCAGGGTGGTAGGTAGCAGGGGAGTGGTGGTGGGATCAAGGGAGTGGTGGTGGGATCAAGGGAGTGGTGGTGGTATCAGGGAAATGGTGGTGGTAGCAGGGGAGTGGTGGTAATAGCAGGGGAGTTGTAGTAGTAGCAGGGTAGTGGTGGTGGTGGTAGCAAGGGTATGGTGGTAGCAGGGGAGTGGTGGTGGTAGCAGGGGAGTGATGGTAGTAGCAGGGGAGTTGTTGCAGTACCGATGGGGAGTGGTGGGGGTAGCAATGTCTCTAAATTTTTTCCAGGTGTAAATTAGATGTATTTGTATCGCCTACATTGCAGGGAGCACAGTTCATGGGACTTAGAGCAATCCTAGTAATTAGGTTCTAGGTTGAATTTATGCTTGTAGTAAAAGTTGTAATAATAATAATAATAAATAATAATAATAATAATAATAATAATAATAATAATAATAATAATAATAATATATAATAATAATAATAATAATAATAATAATAATAATAATAATAATAATAACAATAATAATAATAATAATAATCTTTATTTCTACAAGTACATGGTACCAACAACGTATACAGACCATAGCTGACATCGGTGACATACTATATAGAAAGTCCCTCGTTATTAAGAGCATTTCGGGCAAATTAGGTTAATTTTGTCCCCAGGATGCGACTCACACCAGTCGACTAACACCCAGGTACCTACTTACTGCTAAGTGAACAGTGATAGCAGGTGTCTTAATAAGGAAACACACCCAAATGTTTCCACCCGTACCGGGGATCGAACCACGGGCCTCAACGTGTGAGCAAAAAGCGCTACCAACCGAGCCACGGAACACCTTTCTGCCGCTTGGCAGAAATAAACTTTTTTATGTACACATCAAGAATTAGTTTCAATTTCCCTTTTCTCCATTCCTCATTACCTTCCTTTCTCCCCATCCCCTCCATCTCCCCATTCCTCTTTACTATCCCTCATATTTTCCTCTCCCCATTTCTCTTTACCATTCTCCCATCTCCCTCTAATCATTCCTCTGTTTTATTCCCCTATTATCCTCTTCCCATTCCTCTGTACCTTCTGTCCCCCCTCCCCCCCATTTCCCTCTCTCCATTCCTCTATATTCTCCCTCTTCTCTCTTCCCTTATCCTCTTCCCCATCGCTGTCGTTTAATAAAAAAAATTTTCTCATCCTCCCTTTCTCTCCCTTCATTTTTCCTCCCCTTCACCTCTCCCTCTTCTTCCTCCATTCTTCTCCTTTTCTCCCTCTTTGTTCTTCCCCCCACCAACGTCTGTTCCTCTCCCCGCCCCCCCGTCACTCCCATCCTTCTCCACCACCCACTTCCTCCATCCTACCCCCCTTCCTCTTCCTCGACCGTCCTCCTCTTCCCTTCTCCATCCCCCTTCCCCCTCCCCCGTACCCCTCCCTTTCCCCATCACCCTCCACCTCCCCCTTCCCCCTCCCTCCAGACAATAACAAGGCGGCTCGTTAATGACCAAAATATATTCTGGCAAATATTTATGCGCCGTGTACCGCCATCGTGTACACGAGGAGCCGCCCACCAGGACTGTCATCCTTGCGGCGGGGGGCGGCAGAGCCTCTTATTGCTTGTCTCTTACCCACCCCGGAGAGAGAGATCCTTAAGGCCCAGTGATCGGCTTATTTTCGGGAGTGTGTGTGTGTGTGTGTTAGTTTGTTCCAGGGTGGCGGAGATGTTCTCCTGGTGGTGGTGATGTTCTCTCCTGGTGACATTGTTCTCCTGGTGTTGGAGAATTTGTTCTCTCTCGGTTGGTGGTCTCCCTTTTTCAGGTGGTCTCCCTTGGTTGTGGTCTCCCTCGATTGGTGGTCTCCCTTGCTTGGTGGTGTCCCTTGGTTGGTCTCCCTTGGTTGGTGGTGTCCCTTGGTTGTGGTCTCCCTCGATTGGTGGTCTCCCTTGCTTGGTGGTGTCCCTCGGTTCGTGGTCCCCCTTGGTTGGTGGTCTCCCTCGGTTGGTGGTCTCCCTTGGTTGGTGGTCTCCCTCGGTTGGTGGTCTCCCTCGGTTGGTGGTCTCCCTTGGTTGGTGGTCTCCCTCGGTTTGTGGTCTCCCTCGGTTGGTGGTCTCCCTCGGTTGGTGGTCTCCCTCGGTTGGTGGTTTCCCTTGGTTGGTGGTCTCCCTTGGTTGGTGGTCTCCCTCGGTTGGTGGTCTCCCTTGGTTGGTGGTCTCCTTTGGTTGGTGGTCTCCCTTGGTTCGTGGTCTCCCTTGGTTGGTGGTCTCCCTTGGTTGGTGGTCTCCCTCGGTTCGTGATCTCCCTTGGTTGGTGGTCTCCCTCGGTTGGTGGTCTCCCTCGGTTGGTGGTCTCCCTCGGTTGGTGGTCTCCCTCGGTTGGTGGTCTCCCTCGGTTGGTGGTCTCCCTCGGTTGGTGGTCTCCCTCGGTTGGTGGTCTCCCTCGGTGGTGGTCTCCCTCGGTCGGTGGTCTCCCTCGGTTGGTGGTCTCCTTCGGTTGGTGGTCTCCTTCGGTTGGTGGTCTCCTTCGGTTGGTGGTCTCCTTCGGTTGGTGGTCTCCTTCGGTTGGTGGTCTCCTTCGGTTGGTGGTCTCCTTTGGTTGGTGGTCTCCTTCGGTTGGTGGCCTCCCTCGGTTGGTGGTCCCCCTCGGTTGGTGGTCCCCTTCGGTTGGTGGTCTCCTTCGGTTGGTGGTCTCCTTCGGTTGGTGGTCTTCCTTCGGTTGGTGGTCTCCTTCGGTTGGTGGTTCTCTTCGGTTGGTGGTCTCTTCTTTTCTGTTGGTGGTGTCCCTTCGGGTTGGTTGGTCTCCTTCGGTTGGTGGTCTCCTTCGGTTGGTGGTCTCCTTCGGTTGGTGGTCTCCTTCGGTTGGTGGTCTCCCTCGGTTTGGTGGTCTCCTCGGTTGGTGGTTCCTTCGGTTGGTGGTCTCCTTCGGTTGGTGGTCTCCTTCGGTTGGTGGTCTCCTTCGGTTGGTGGTCTCCTTCGGTTGGTGGTCTCCTTCGGTTGGTGGTCTCCCTTCGGTTGGTTGTCTCTTCGGTTGGTGGTCTCCTTCGGTTGGTGGTCTCCTCGGTTGGTGGTCTCCCACGTTTGAGATGTGTTCCTCATTTGTGGTCTCTCGGTTGTGGTCTCCCTCGGTTGGTGGTTCCCTCGGTTGAAGTACCCTCGGTTGGTGGTCTCCTCGTTGGTGGTCTCCCTCGTTAGGTGGTCCATCGGTTGGTGGTTCCCTCGTGGTGGGTCTCCCTCCATGTGGTCTCCTCGGATTGCTGGCTCCCTCGGTTGGTGGTTCCAACCGTTTTAGAATAACATATTAACCCATTTTTTAGCGTGTGGAAAAATTCTTTGGATTTCAGGGAAGACCTTGATGGTGTTTTTGAGCGGTCAATCTTTTCTCGAGGCCGGTCCCAGACCAGGGCCCCGGTGGATCAAGGCTAACCCAAAGCCAGGTCATTGATATACTTCTTTTGACGACATTATACCGAAAAGGCCTCGAGATCTTCATATATATATATTTATAATGTAGGGGTGGTAGGGAAAAATTCTCAAACAGCTTCAGGTAGAACCTTGAGTTTTCCCTTGAAGCAAGTATATTCTTTTCTCTGAGTGAGGGTCCCCAGGACAGTATCATAGAGGTGGTACTCTATAATTATTATATATATATATAATATATATATATATATATATTTATATATATATATATATATATATATATATATATATATATATATATAATTGACATTCACGAGTTTGAGTCGATCGTACTGTTTTTGAGACCGTCGTTCTCTAGGGGACATCACTCCCATTTACCGCAATTTAGTACAGAAATTTGCGACCAATTATTGAATTTCCGGCGTATTGTTAATGACCAGTCAAGAGCAATTAATTCCGAACGCTTCGCGCTCGTTAAGAATTAGCGGGACGGACCAGAAAAAGCGACATGCGTATATATCACGCTAAAGAGGATTGGGTTTCCAGCATGATGTATAATTACTACATAATTATACAGCTGGTTCGGTGTTAGCTGTGATTATGTTACCAGTAAATTATCTTGCAGGTCATATAGATTATGTTTATTGAAGACCGGCCACGAATTACCGGCTCTTTGAGTCCCGTTAATGTAGTCGTTGTGAGAGCCATCGCTGGTAAGCTGACTCGTAATGTAATCTGTAATTAGGAATATTCTATTTTTTAAACACAGTTGTGGTATTGGTAATACTGCCAAAACCAACTGTTGTGGTATAGGTAATACTGCCAATAACAACTGTTGTGGTACTGGTAATACTACCAATAACAACTGTTGTGGTATTGGTAATACTACCAATAACAACTGTTGTGGTATTGGTAATACTACCAATAACAACTGTTGGTATGGTAATACTACAATAACAATGTGTGGTATTGGTAATATACCAATACAACTGTTGTGGTATTGGTAATACTACCAATACCAACTATTGTGGTATTGGTAAACTACTAATACCAACTATTGTGGTATTGGTAAACTACTAATACCAACTGTTGTGGTATTGGTAATACCACAACTCATAATACTATTATTAGCATTGCAACATGTACATATAAACCCAGTGAAAAGCAAAGTTACCCATGAGAAGAGTAAGAGAACATTGTGTCAACATCCGTGGAAGATATCAGAAACACTGCTAGAACAAGTGTAGATGTCTTAAGGAGGAAATTTGACAAGTACTCCCATCAGGTGTAAAATCAATCAAGCTGTGATGGACAAGTGGGCCAGCGGATCACCAGCAGCAACAGCCTGGTTGACCAGGCAAGCACCAGACAGACCTAGCACAGGACAGGAATGCGGGAGTAGGAAAACTCTCGAAACCCGTCAAAGGTATACTACTGCTACTACACCTACTGCTACTACAGCTACTGTTGTTGCTTCTACTACTACTATTACTACTACTATACTACTACTATTACTACTACTACTACTACTAATAATAAAAATAATAATTTTTTAATAATAATAATCATAAATACTAATAAACACACCTTCTGAGGCCAGTCACATAAGCATAAATACTGAATTAGCTATGTATATTAAAAGATATAAATTACGTATGTAAATTATGCATATAGATGGTACCAGGAACGCCTCTTTTGGCTATATATTATCAAATTTCTATTCCGTTTTCAAAACCTCGCTTCTCTCATTGCGCATGACAGTATTGCCAGATTTTGAAATAAATCCTCCACCTTTCAGTTCATGTAATTTATTTCACTGTAAGATCCCTCTTGCTGGCAACGCATTTATAGGTTAATAATGCGTATTTGTAATGCATATTGAGAGTTGCGGATCGCCAGAGTATAGCATTCATTACTTGTGACTGAAAGGTAGCCTCGCGGGGGATGGGACATGGCTAGACTGCAGGATCCAGCCTCATCGATACGGGGGAAAAATTTAATGAGTTTTAGTGGTCAGTTTACGGTTAATAAGATAGCTTTATGAGCCTTATGAGCTTGCTTTTATGGCTAATTCCCGTTTTATTTTGGGGGTGAGGTGAGTTATAGTAAATGGAAGGAAGTTGAAGACCCATTCTCACTCCCTGGGAGGAGATAACTGGGTGTTCTCACTCCCTGGGAGGAGATAACTGGGTGTTCTCACTCCCTGGGAGGAGATAACTGGGTGTTCTCACTCCCTGGGAGGAGATAACTGGGTGTTCTCACTCCCTGGGAGGAGATAACTGGGTGTTCTCACTCCCTGGGAGGAGATAACTGGGTGTTCTCACTCCCTGGGAGGAGATAACTGGGTGTTCTCACTCCTGGGAGGAGATAACTGGGTGTTCTCACTCCCTGGGAGGAGATAACTGGGTGTTCTCACTCTTTGGGAGGAGATAACTCGGTGTTCTCACTCCCTGGGAGGAGATTATTGGGTGTTCTCACTCCCTGGGAGGAGATAACTCGGTATTCTCACTCCTTGGGAGGAGATAACTGGGTGTTCTCACTCCCTGGGAGGAGATAACTGGGTGTTCTCACTCCCTGGGAGGAGGTAACTGGGTGTTCTCACTCCCTGGGAAGAGATAACTGCGTGTTCTCACTCCCTGGGAGGAGATAACTGGGTGTTCTCACTCCCTGGGAGGAGATAACTGGGTGTTCTCACTCCCTGGGAGGAGATAACTGGGTGTTCTCACTCCCTGGGAGGAGATAACTGGGTGTTCTCACTCCCTGGGAGGAGATAACTGGGTATTCTCACTCCCTGGGAGGAGATAACTGTGGGTGTTCTCACTCCCTGGGAGGAGATAACTGGGTGTTCTCACTCCCTGGGAGGAGATAACTGGGTGTTCTCACTCCCTGGGAGGAAATAATGGGTATTCTCACTCCCTGGGAGGAGATAACTCGGTGTTCTCACTCCCTGAGAGGAGATAACTAGGTGTTCTCACTCCCTGGGAGGAGATAACGGGGTGTTCTCACTTCCTGCGAGGAGATATTTTCACTCCCTGGAAGGAGATAACTCGGCGTTCTCACTTTCTGCGAGGAGATAACTGGGTGTTCTCACTCCCTAGGAGGAGATAACTGGGTGTTCTCACTCCCTGGGAGGAGATAACTGGGTATTCTCACTCCCTGGGAGGAGATAACTCGGTGTTCTCACTCCCCGGGAGGAGATAACTCGGCGTTCTCACTTCCTACGAGGAGATAACTCGGTGTTCTCTCTCCCTGGGAGGAGATAACTCGGTATTCTCACTCCCTGGGAGGAGATAACTGGGTGTTCTCACTCCCTGGGAGGAGATAACTCGGTGTTCACACTCCCTGGGAGTAGATAACTCGGTGTTCTCACTCCCTGGGAGGATGTAACTCGGTGTTCTTACTCCTAGGAGTAGATAACTCGGAGTTCTCATTCCCTGGAATTAGATAACTCGGCGTTCTCACTTCCTGCTGCTAGATAACTCGGTATTCTCACTCCCTGGGAGGAGATAACTCGGTGTTCTCACTCCCTGGAAGGAGATAACTGGGTGTTCTCACTCTCTGCGAGGAGATAACTCGGTATTCTCACTCCCTGGGAGGAGATAACTCTGTGTTCTCACTCCCTGCGAGGAGATAACTCGGTATTCACACTCCCTGGGAGGAGATAACTCTGTGTTCTCACTCCCTGCGAGGAGATAACTCGGTATTCACACTCCCTGGGAGTAGATAACTCGGTGTTCTCACTCCCTGGGAGGAGGTAACTCGGTGTTCTTACTCCTAGGAGTAGATAACTCGGTGTTCTCATTCCCTGGGAGGAGATTACTCGGTGTTCTCACTCCCTGGAAGGAGATAACTCGGCGTTCTCACTTCCTGCTAGGAGATAACTCGGTATTCTCACTCCCTGAGAGTAGATAACTCGGTGTTCTCACTCCTTGTTAGGAGATAACTCGGTGTTGTCACTCCGTGGGAGGAGATAACTCCGTGTTCTCTCCCTTTTCTCTACCTTATTCCTCCCTGCCATCTCTCCCCTCGCTGTCTCTCACCGTTTTCTCTTTCCCCCGCCTCCCTCTCTCTTCTTCGTCTCCGCTGGCACAATGAGCAAGCAATGTGCGAGTGATCTCACCCTGTCTTGTATCGTAAAGCGGTACAAGACACTGCTGTAGTGGGATGAGAGAGGACGTAGCATGTGCTACTAGCACTACAAGCTGAATATATATTGAGAAACCAAGTATTAGACACTGGATATCACTTCTTGTATTTAAGTGTGAGTAATCACAAATTAGCGATCTCTCTCTCTCTCTCTCTCTCTCTCTCTCTCTCTCTCTCTCTCTCTCTTTCTGCATTCAACAAGCGACGAACAAAGATCCATTTTCCAGACTGTCATCAGAGCAATAATTCAGTGGCTGAGGACGGTCTTGGTCCTGACCCACTGGCTTGTACATCTCCCACTTGTATAAACTTTGTCCACCCCCTAAACTATTTGCACAAGCCCCTGGCGTCCCAGTGTCTCTTTCAAGAGGGAGGGACATCAATACGGATTATGTTCCCTTACACCTGGAGCTGCGCAAACCTCCTTTATAACACCTATTTGTCACTTCTGCTTTCAGTTTCTGTTATAAGTGGCAGGAAATGGAAAATGGAATAAGAATGTTGCTCTTGGACCGGGATCTCCAAGTATTTGGTAAGAAGGTTGGCCATCTGGAAGAGGTAGGGTGAGACGAGGATGGTGTTGTCTGGTCCGGGGGCAGCAGGACTGCTGGATAAATAAAGCCTTGTTTTTTCTTGGGGACAATTTCGTCACTGGGATGATATCAAACGCCAAGCCGACGTGATCCTTGGGAAGCCTCCTCCCCTCCCTTCCTCTCTGCCTCCCCCCTCTATCTTTCCCTTACTCCCTTCTAGCTCATCTGTCTCATCCTTGCTTACCTTCCCAGGAGCCCATTTACGTTCTCAGAGTCTTCTTCTAACTCTTCCCAGCCTCTTCCTCCAACCTTTCTTCTTAGCCTCCTCTTCCAACTCTTTTTCTCAGCTTCCTCCTCCAGCTCTTCTTCTCAGCTTCCCTCCTTTCTCTCGTCCCAAGTCTTTTTTCCAAGCCTTTTCCTCCCAGAAAACTTGTTCTTCACATATCCTCCACACTACTTCCCCTCATTCTCAAGTTTGTCTCCATAAACTCTGTCGTCCAGCCTCCTTTTTCTATTCTCCCTTTCCTGTTTTCCTCTCCTACTCTCTCTTCCCCCATTTTCCTCCCTTACTCTCATTTTCCAGCTTCTTTCAATCGTCTCTATCAGTCTACATCCCCAAACATCCTGTCTCCTTTTCGAACATCCTATCTCTTAACGTTCTCTTTCCCCTTTTATAATATCCTGTCTCTTTTTCTAACAGTCTGCTCTCTAACATCTTTCTCGACTCAACCTATTTTCCTCCAACTTCCTTCCGTAACCTCCAACTCCACCATATTTATCCATCATCCTCACCTGATTTTCCTGAGTATCTGCCCTGTGTGGGTGACAGTACTGCAGATGGTAGGGGCCAAGTCTGTCTGGGTAGAGTAACGTGTGGATGACGGGTTGTTACGGTTGATTGTAGGGAAATTAGTGAAGGAAGTGCTTTATAAAGTCTGTCTACCTTTTCTATCTTTCTGTCTTTGTCTGTCTGTCTGTCTGTTTCTCTCTCTCTCTCTCTCTCTCTCTCTCTTTCTTTCTTTGCCAGAAAGGATTTACTGAAACGGAGGATGTTGCAGGAGGCTGTCCTGGCTTAGAGAGAGGGGAGTGGTAATTGTGTTGGTGATGTGGCTTAAGCAGTAGGGGTTCAGGGACAGGGAGGGTTGTAGGACCTTGGGAAATACGGGGGTCAGGGTAGGAAGGGTGACTCTCTTATTTTTTTATTAACCAAAACTGGATACATCAGCAATGTGCTGCATCCCTATTATGTATGGCAGTTATAGTATATAGTGGGGAGAGAAACTAGCTATATTCCATCACACACAATGGTATTCTTACATAGTAGGTGAAATCTGTCATCGTGAGCTAGTAGACTTCAGTAGGGAAATGAGGGTACCATCACGTATTTCATTCAAGATTCATCAGCTACAGCAGCTTCAAAGGTTTCCTTCCAGTAGAGCTGGAGTTACTATTACTTAGGAATTACCATCCCCCAGGATGGCTTTTCCATGCATTGTCTCTGTATATATATATTATGTATGTATTCTTAGATTATGTTAAATAAACCAAATTTCCTCGTCCCCTCCTCCCCTTCTTTTCCTTTTTTATGAAAAGTTCTCCATCACAGATCGGTTCAATAAAAATTATATATTGGAGAGAAAAAGGAAAAGAAGGGGAGGAGGGGAAGAGGAAATTTGGTTTATTTAATATAATCTAAGAATACATACATAGTATATGTATACAGAGACAATGCAGATTCGTTGTTGCGAAAGTTTCTCGACGTTTTCAAGCTATTATGTTCCCAAGAATGTGTACCTGCAATAGCATTGCGACAGTCAGCTTGACCGTCATGAAATAAACTCCAGCATGAAGAGTAGGTGTCTCGAGGGAAGAGTAGGTTGTTTTGGCTCCGGAAGTAGGAGGTTAGGGGTAGTGGGTGCTGTGGCTTGGAAACTAGGGGGTTAGGGGTAGTGGATGCTGTGGCTTGGAAACTAGGGAGTTAGGGGTAGTGGATGCTGTGGCTTGGAAACTAGGGGTTAGGGGTAGTGGATGCTGTGGCTTGGAAACTAGGGGGTTAGGGGTAGTGGATGCTGTGGCTTGGAAACTAGGGGGTTAGGGGTAGTGGATGCTGTGGCTTGGAAACTAGGGGGTTAGGGGTAGTGGATGCTGTGGCTTGGAAACTAGGGGGTTAGGGGTGTGGGTGCTGTGGCTTGGAAACTAGGGGGTTAGGGGTAGTGGATGCTGTGGCTTTGAAACTAGGGGGTTAGGGGTAGTGGGTGCTGTGGCTTGGAAACTAGGGGGTTAGGGGTAGTGGGTGCTGTGGCTTGGAAACTAGGGGGTTAGGGGTAGTGGATGCTGGGCTTGGAAACTAGGGAGTTAGGGGTAGTGGATGCTGTGGCTTGGAAACTAGGGGGTTAGGGGTAGTGATGCTGTGGCTTGGAAACTAGGGGGTTAGGGGTAGTGTATGCTGTGGCTTGGAAACTAGGGGGTTAGGGGTAGTGGGTGCTGTGGCTTGGAAACTAGGGGGTTAGGGGTAGTGGATGCTGTGGCTTGGAAACTAGGGGGTTAGGGGTAGTGGATGCTGTGGCTTGGAAACTAGGGGAGTTAGGGGTAGTGGATGCTGTGGCTTGGAAACTAGGGGGTTAGGGGTAGTGGGATGCTGTGGCTTGGAAACTAGGGGGTTAGGGGTAGTGGTGCTGTGGCTTGGAAACTAGGGGGTTAGGGGTAGTGGATGCTGTGGCTTGGAAACTAGGGGGTTAGGGGTAGTGGGTGCTGTGGCTTGGAAACTAGGGGGTTAGGGGTAGTGGTGCTGTGGCTTGGAAACTAGGGGGTTAGGGGTAGTGGATGCTGTGGCTTGGAAACTAGGGGGTTAGGGGTAGTGGATGCTGTGGCTTGGAAACTAGGGGGTTAGGGGTAGTGGGTGCTGTGGCTTGGAAACTAGGGGGTTAGGGGTAGTGGTGCTGTGGCTTGGAAACTAGGGGGTTAGGGGTAGTGGTGCTGTGGCTTGGAAACTAGGGGGTTAGGGGTAGTGGATGCTGTGGCTTGGAAACTAGGGGGTTAGGGGTAGTGGATGCTGTGGCTTGGAAACTAGGGGGTTAGGGGTAGTGGTGCTGTGGCTTGGAAACTAGGGGGTTAGGGGTAGTGGATGCTGTGGCTTGGAAACTAGGGGGTTAGGGGTAGTGGATGCTGTGGCTTGGAAACTAGGGGGTTAGGGGTAGTGGATGCTGTGGCTTGGAAACTAGGGGGTTAGGGGTAGTGGGTGCTGTGGCTTGGAAACTAGGGGGTTAGGGGTAGTGGATGCTGTGGCTTGGAAACTAGGGGTTAGGGGTAAGTGGATGCTGTGGCTTGGAAACTAGGGGTTAGGGGTAGTGGAGGTGCTTGAATAGGGTTGGGGTGTGGTGCATGTACGGCTTGGAAATGAGGGGTACGGTAGTGGGTGCTGTGCTTAGAGAAACTAGGGTTAAGGTGGGACTGCTAGTTTGGAAATGGAGTAGGGATATGGATGTGGGCTTGGAAAATGGGGGTTGGGTTGTGCTGTGCTTGGAACCTAGGGGTTGGTAGTGATGCTGTGGCTTAGGAAACATAAGGGGGGTTAGGGTATGGATGCTGTGGCTTTGGAACAGGTGGGTTAGAGGTAGTGGGCTCTGTGGGCTGGAAATAGGGGTTAGGGGTAGTAGAGTGATGGCTTGGAAACAGGGGTAGGGATAAGGAGCATGTGGCTTCGGAAACTAGACGAGGTTAGGGAGATAGTGCTGACTAGAAACTAGGGTTAGGGTATTAAATGCATGCCAGCAATTTGAAACTAGGTGGTTAGGGACTAGTGGGTCTAGTGCTTGGAAAATGGGGTTAGGTAGTGGGACTGTGGTCTTGGAACTGGGTCATTGGGGTCGTGCATGTTGGGCTTGGAAATAGGTAGTTAGGGTAGTGTGCTTGTTGGTCTTGGAACTGGGGGTTGGTCAGTGGTGCTAGGACTTGAAACGGGTTCAGGGTATGGATGCTGTGGTCTTGGAAACTAGGGGTCATAGGGTAGTGATGCTGTGGCATGAAATAGGAGGTTAGGGGTAGAGTTGTACTGATGCCAAAGGTGCGTAGGAGTCGCGATGCTGTGGCTTGCGAAACAGGGAGTTGGTAGTATGCTTGTTGGAAACTAGGGGGTTAGGGTGTATGTCATGTGGCTCTGGATAAACAAGGCAGGTTTGGGGTACGTGAGTGCTGTGGCTTGAAAATAGGGGGGTTGGGGTATTGGAATGTGTGGTCTGGAAACTAGGTTAGGTAGTGATGCTGGCTGGAACTAGGGGGTTGCGGTAGTGGATGCTGTGGCTTGGAATAGGGAGGTTAGGTAAGAAGCATGCTGTGGCTGGAAACTAGGGTGTTAGCGTGTAGATGCTGTGGCTTGGAGACCTAGGGGCTAGGATATGGATGTTGGGCTCTGAAACCGCGGGTTAGGGCCTAGGGGTGCCGTGGCTTGAAACTGGGGTCTAGGGGTCAGTGTTGTGTGGTCTTGGAAACAGGGTATGGGGATAGTGGATGCTGTACGTTGGAACTGGGGTTTAGGGCTAGTGGATGCTGTGGCTTGGAAACTAGGGGGTTAGGGGTAGTGGATGCTGTGGCTTGGAACTAGGGGGTTAGGGGTAGTGGATGCTGTGGCTTGGAAACTAGGGGGTTAGGGGTAGTGGATGCTGTGGCTTGGAAACTAGGGGGTTAGGGGTAGTGGTGCTGTGGCTTGGAAACTAGGGGGTTAGGGGTAGTGGATGCTGTGGCTTGGAAACTAGGGGGTTAGGGGTAGTGGATGCTGTGGCTTGGAAACTAGGGGGTTAGGGGTAGTGGATGCTGTGGCTTGGAAACTAGGGGGTTAGGGGTAGTGGATGCTGTGGCTTGGAAACTAGGGGGTTAGGGGTAGTGGATGCTGTGGCTTGGAAACTAGCGAGTTAAGGGTAATGGAGAGTGTTGTGGCTTTAAACAAACTAAAGTTGAGTAGTTAGCTTCATGAGAGGCAACGGCCGTTGTGTTTCGTGATGAATAATAGATGACGGCTGTTTCATATGAGGGATAACGGATAACGGCCGCTTGATCTCGTTCAAGAGAAACCAGTTAAGTGCGCTAGTTTGGAAAGTGATCAGATACCGCAGTGGGCATAAAAATGGTTGGCGTCTGTCGTGATCTCGAGGTTGATAATGTGTTGTGGCTTAAGGAACAAAGTTTTGAACATCGAGTTTGTCAGGTCTGGGCAGAATGAGATAGGCGGCTCTGGAGGCTGTGATAGTAGAGGGTGTAACGATAGCGACAACATGGATGAAAGGACACAAGTGCATATCCCAGAAACATACGACAGGATGGAGAAGTGCTGACTAGAACAAGGGTACTTAAAAATGAGCATTCCAGCAAGTGTTGAAGCAGCACTGGTCACAGAACCAGTACTACACCTGCCCATAAAATTTATTCAAATCAACTGATGTAAATTAACTTCCATTTCTTGTGCCAGTATACGAGGTCTTACAATAATGATACACTTAGGATACTTTTATTCGATATTTCGGTCCTGGGAGTTTCCAATTTCTCAGGACCGAAACGTATCCCATAAATATTACGCACTAGTGTCTTCTCGTCCATAGAGGCTGTATATAAACCTGGGATAAAATTTACGATGGGAAGAAGAAGTTTACGATGCCAAAGTCGTCAAGTCGCCGATGTTTCTCGCCTGCAAAAAGTGTAATGCAATTATGATGGAGGGAAAGGCTTCGAGAGTTTCATGTCATTTCTTCCTGGCATAAAAAAGCAGTTTGGAAACCATCTTTGACTTAAAAAATGTGATGATTAATGTGTGTCTACACAATATATCCCCGATTCCGTTATTTTGTGAAGTACAGACTATAAGAAGCAACAGCCTGGCTGAGCAGGTCGTCTAACCGTGAGCTATGTCTGCTGTAGGTAGACTCCTACCTGGAGTCTGCCTGGAATGGATTTCGGAGATCACTGCCCCCCGCGGCCTGGTCCCAGATCAAGCCTCCCGGTTGCTAGCCTGATCTATCAGGTTGTTGATCATCATCATCATGGAGAATATAGCGCCTCTTGTACCGGTTACCCCCTCTGTTTCTGACGACCTGCTCAACCAGGCTGTTGCTTCTTGTAGCTTGTATTCCAGCCTAAGTGTTTTACTTATTCGTCCATCTCTCTTTCTTTTTTCTCCTTATTTCTCCTCTTCCTTTTCTGTCTGTCATGGTAGAGCGTAACTCAAGCTTTGCTGGAAGGAAACCCTGGAAGCTTCCGTAGCTAATGAGCCCTTACTGGAATACTTACCTGAAGTGTACGTGAATGACGTTTCCGGGGTTCAACGCCCATGAGGCCCGGCCCAAGACTAGGCCTCCTGGAGGATCAAGGCGTTATAAGTCAGGTTGTTATTGCTGACCGTACACAGTCTAGCAGACAAACCACAGCCCGGCTAGTCAGGCACTGGTGTGAGGAACTTATCCAGTTCCAACTTGAAGATCGCCAGAGGTTTGTTGGTAATTCCTCTTATGCACGGAAGGAGGGCGCTGAAAAGTCGGTGACCTCTGACACTCATCGAGTTCTCTCTTAGTGTTCTCGTCGCGCCAAGTGTACTCGTCTGCAAAGTCTTTTATTGTCATACGCAGTGATTTCAGTGTTTAGGTTTGGGACCAGTCCCTTCAGGAATTTCCTAATGTAAATTATGTACCTTTCTCTCCTACATTCCAAGGAATACGGTTCAACAATGTCGCCTGTGTTGTATGAGGCCGTAAGTATACAGCAGATATTCCAGCCTGAGAGAATAAGTACACCTCACTAACATTAAAGGGAATTATCAGTCGCTCAGCGTCTCTTGTTTTGAAAGTTCTAGTTATCCAGTCTATTATTTTCCCAGTAGCATGGCAACATTATTGTGATCCTTGAAATGTGAGCTCTTCCGACATCGGTACTTTTAAGTCTCGCACACGCGACTTTCTCTTTATTAAAGGATTCGAGTTTGTCCTGTACTTCGATACAGTTTTACTTCCTCCATTCTTACACAGTGGAACATTTGAAATTTGTCCTCGTTAAGCATCATAGTGTTACCCGAGACCCACTGAAAGGAGACTTGAATATGCGCCTGAAGATTCGCTGTCTTCGACGGACGCCACTCTCATAGAGATTCTGGTGTCATCGGCAAAGGACTGCTGTGTTCTTGTCAATGTCGGATATGAGAATGAGAAACAGAAGTGGGGCGAGTACCATGCCTTGAAGAGCAGAGCTTTTCACTGTGGCAGCCTCCAACGTCGCTCTATTTATTACTGCTCTCTGGGTTTTGTTTGTAAAGAAGTCAAATATCTATCTGTCCACTGCCCTCGAGGGGTATAGTGAACAACGGTGAATGAAGGAAGAGTTGAGAGTGCAAGCTCCGAATGAACATATTGCCAACTAGTACGAGCTCTTGATTGAACGTTCTGGTGCTCCAAGTTCTGACCGAACGTGCTGGTGGCTACTACAGGATATCAGCTGATGATATTGGCAGAAAACATGGGTAAAGGTGAGGAGGGAGGGGACAGGGGGATTCAAGGACGGAGGAACACGGACAGAAAAACAAAAGAACTTAGGAACACGGACAGAAAGCAAAAGAACTTAGGAACACGGACAGAAAGACAAAAGAACTTAGGAACACGAACAAAAAGACAAAAAGAACTAGACACGGAACAGAAAGTCAAAATTAACCTAGGAACAACGCATAAGACAAAAGAACATTAGGAACACGGACATAAAGTCAAAATTACTAGACATTACTGATGAAAGACATTTGCATCCCGGGAACTTAGGAACACGGACAAAATTTAAATGTAACCTAAGTAATAACGAGAATGAAAGCAAAAGACTTAGGAACACGGACAGAAAGCAAAAGCAACCCTAACACGAACACACAGCGACAGAACAACACAAAGAACTTAGAACACGACAAACAAATCAAAAAACCTAGGAACACGGACAATACTAAAAGAACTTAGGATAAGTATATATATATCAATATGAACCTAGGAAACGGACAGAAAGACAAAAGAACTTAGGAAACGGACAGAAAGACATAAAGAACTTAGTATACTGACAGAAAGACAAAAGTAACTAGGAACCGGACAGAAAGACAAAAGAACCTAGGAACACGGACAGAAAGACAAAAGAACCTAGGAACACGGACAGAGAGACAAAAGAACCTAGGAACACGGACAGAAAGACAAAAGAACTTAGGAACACGGACAGAAAGACAAAAGAACCTAGGAACACTGAAAAATACAAATAATAACAATTAAAAAAGAATCAACACCAGCGGCCAGAAAGTCAAAAAATTACAGTGAAAACAATCCTTCTTATCACCAGTGAAATCTCGCGGAATAAATTGGTGAAGATTTATACGACCAATTTATTTTATGAGGAGAGTCTCGTGCCGTCTCCCCGGGGGCTATAAAGCCCAGCTTTCTTTAATCTTCACTCATGTGAAATTATGTAAATGAGATATTTTGGGAAGAGGCGAACTCTGCTGGTCCTGGAGACACACACACACACCACACACACACACACACACACACACACACACACACACACACACACACACACACAACAACTGTGATGACTTTACCTCTCATATTATTATTATTGTTATTATTATTATTATTATTATTATTATATTATTAATATTATTATTTATTATTATTTTATTATTATTATTATTATTATTATTATTATTATTATTATTATTATTAATTATTATTACTGGGAAACGATAATACAATACGGGTTATAAAGCTCCTAGCCTGTGATAGGTTTGATCCGAGGAAGGGGAGAGTGGCTTCAAAATGTTAGATCAAGAGCCCTTCCCTAGCATCAAGACACCTCTATTACTTTTCTTTGATGAATACTCCCATCATAGAGGTGTTCCTTGATGCCCATGGAGGGCTCTTGATCCAAGAAATTGAAGCTATCCTACTCTATAACCCTTACAAGTTTAGCAATTACAAATGACAATAATAATTCGTACGAAATGCATATGTATTTGTTTTCTTTTTTTTTTTTATAAAAAATCACATACAATGATTATTTTTTAAGTAAATCTTGAACATATGTTAAAATGGTTTCTCTAAATCAATGTTTCTCAAACAGTGGGTCGCGGCCCCCCTGTAGATTGCAAACTTTTCATGAAAGATTACAAATATCTTTGTTCATGGTTCTCCTAGATTCAATTGTAACGTTGGATATTTGATATCTACTGTTATATTATATATATCTTAATATTTAAAAATATAAATCTTAATATAGTATTTATATATAATATATATTATCTTCCTTCAAGAAACCGGCCGTATCCCACCGAGGCAGGGTAGCACAAAAAGAAAAACGAATTTCTCTTTAAATTTAGCAATGTATACAGGAGAAGGGGTTACTAGCCTCTTGCTCCCGGCATTTTAGTCGCCTCTTACAACACGCATGGCTTCGGAGGAAGAATTCTGTTCCACTTTCCTTTGGAGATAAGAGGAAATAAACAAGAACAAGAGCCAGCAAGAAAACAGAAGAAAACCCAGAGAGGTGTGTATATATATATATATACTTGTACATGCATGTGTAGTGAGACCTAAGTGTAAGTAGAAGTAGCAAGACGTACCTGAAACCTTGCATGTTGTATATGAGACAGAAAAAAGACAACAGCAATCCTACCATCGTGTAAATCATTACAGGTGTGTGTGTGTGTGTGTGTGTGTGTGTGTGTGTGTGTGTGTGTGTGTGTGTGTGTGTGTGTGTGTGTGTGTGTGTGTGTGTGTGTGTGTGTATGTCGTGCTAAATAGGTAAAATTGGTCAGCAAGAATTCATTTAAAATTAAATCCTTTTTAAAATTTTCTCTTATGCATTTAAGGATATTTTTTTTTCATTTATGTTAATGTAAAAATTAATAATTTTGTACCAAAATAAAAAAAATTAGAAAACTTACCTAACCTTATTATAACAAGCGTAATTTAATTTAATCTAATCCATCTAAATATATTTTAGATAAGTTTACAATAATTTAATAAACAAACATAATGAAATATATATTTTTCGTTAGGTTCAGGCTGATTTTGCGAAATTATTGCATACACAAATTTTCTCTTGCCTTGTTCGGTAACAAGAGCGTTGTCCCCGCCGACCGTTCCCAGACCAGTTCTCCCGGTGGACGGCGTGATCAACACTCAACTGGTGTTAGCTGCAAAAAATCTAGAGTAGGCACCGTAGCCTGGCTGATCACCAACTGACTTGTTGAACTTGTCAGGTGTCCTACAATCTATCGCATTTTGGCAGGTCCTATGATAAATCTGGCTGAGAAACATGGCTCTAAGTTGATTGTGTCAACTATTTGTTTTGATAGTCAATTCCGAGGTTATGGCCTCCACCACTCGGGTCTGGACCACTCATGGAGTGAGTTACGGAGTGAGGTAACTGCGTTAAGGATAAACTACATAATTTACTGGGCTGTGATTAATGACTCCTGCCATGATACACAGTAGATGAGAGATCATCAGTCTCTTCTGGGCGACGGCATGATTCACTACTAGTGACTTACGCGGTGGAGCAATACTAGTCTGGTTGAGCATGCAAGCACCAGACGAGTCTCGTCCAGAGCCGGGCTGTGGGAGTAGGAAAATTCTCGAAACCGTCAGAGGTTTATCAACGCTATATGAAAGGGATATCAAAGTTAAATAAAAAGTATTACAAAAGTATATCAAAGGTTTATACAAGGGGTAACTCTTGAAATCAAGTACCTTGATGCTAGTGAGGACTGTTGATCTGCATGAAATTTGAGGTATGCTTCCCTGCCATGAATCAAACCTGACGTCTCGCATTCTGACGTCTCGCATTCTGACGTCTCGCATTCCCCAGGCACTTTATGATTCCAAAGAATTCAATACTTCCTTATAAAAAAAATGATGGAGTGGGTAAGGTCGTGGATCCCTGAGAGGAATACAATGCTCTTAGTAATTATCAATGACACTCGGTCTCAAAATTCTTCGTTTGTTTCCCAACGCCTTTCACTTTGTCTTTTTCGGAATGCCACAAGTCACTAGGTAAAAAATATAAGTTATTTTAGGTATGGTTCATTTACGTTTCATTACGTTAGCATTAATTAATAAATCTACTCCCTTTCCCTCTTCTGCCACTAGTTACTCTCCCTACTTTCCACTTCCATTATTACTTGTACTACTACTGCAGTTACCAGCCTTACCACTACCACTACTTTTTCTTCCTTTCACGGTATCGTCCCTGTCCCCCCTCGCCTATATATACATTGGCTCCCTCACTCTTGCGTTTGTGTGACTTTGTAAATGGTCCAAGCCGGATCGAAACGTCGTCGTAAGCTTCTCTCTCCTGTGTACGGGTTAATTGTGTACATTTACATATATTTTACTTAAAATTTAGCCTCTTCTCAGCGATGGGGGTGTCACTCTCCCAACAGGGTGCTTGCCTGACTGAAATCCCAGCTCTTTTTCGACAGAATTATTGGGGATATTTCCCCTTTCGTCTAAATTTCCTAAAACGGCCGCTGACACGGAACGAATTAGGGATATGAGTTACTGAATATTAATGTGAAAATATGAAAAAAAAAATAGTTTTACCTGCCTTGTCATTATGATTAAAAAAAAAAAAAAACTATTGGACATCTTTTCATTGCATTTTACATAGAAGATTTTGGCTTCAGAAGAAATATGTAAATTATCTACTATAATATTTGTAGTCAATGCATTGAAAAATATGTTATTTACTTAATGATTTATAGTATAAAATTAAGATACAGTATATCTGTGATGAGTTGAAAGGGTTGGCGTGCAAGCAGCTAGCAGCAACAGCCTGATTGACGTATGCGGTCAACATCTCGAGAAAATAAATGTATATGCAACATCTGCGTATCTTTGTTTGAAGACGTTTCATCAACTAGTGACTTCTTCAGTTAAATGCAGAGATATATGATGAGAGTCGAAAATGAGGTAATCAGTCCCCCAGAATTGCAGAACTGGACACAGACGCCAGTGTAAGATTAGGTAATCAGTCCCTCAGCCTGGAAGCCAGTGTTCAGCAT
>NC_069422.1:43934395-44016895 GCF_026875155.1 Cherax quadricarinatus
TAACATCAAAACTAAATTGGGCCTTTTTCCCTAGAATTTTTTTAAATTTTTAAAAAGGGTAATAACGAATTAAAATTTTTAAAATTTACAAAAAACCTAAAATAACGTTTCCCCCCCCCAAATGTCCACTTTTAATTTTTCCGCGTCAAATAAGCCCAAACTGTTTTTTTTTCTCATCAATGTTTTTGGAGAGTTTTTCGAATTTGTAGCCCCTGGTTCATAGATGGGGAAAATTTACCCAAATTTTTTATAAAATAGGTAATGTTTTTAAAATCCCCAAGAAATGAAATTTGAAAAATCTTTTTAAAGTTTTTTAAAAAATATTTTTTTAAAAAACCCAAAAAAAGGGACAACCAACCCCTTTTTCAAAAAAAAAGTATGTTTGATTTTTCCCCTTTACCATAAAACTGGTTGATATGCCTCCCCCTTTTTTAAAAATTTTTAAAAATTAAATTTTTTCAAAAATCTTGATACAGTAAAAAAACTTTTAAAAAAAAAACCCCCCCAAAATCCCGGGGATGGTTTGTGTCTAAAAATTTTTTTCCTAAAATTTCCCGATAAAGTTTTTTTAGGGTTTCAAACGGGAAAAAAATTCCTTTTAAGATTAAAACAACAAAAATTTATAGCTTTAGAACGGCAAGATTCTAATGTTTCTATTTATTCATGTAAGAGTTTTTAACCAAAAAATTGGGATTTTCAAAAAGTTGAAAAAAGTAGTATCAACAAGTCCATGGTCGAAAAGGAATAAAAATTGAATCTTTTTTTCATAAAAAGCAGTTTTGCAATAATATGAATTTTTTCCTTTTGGTTTATATAAATTAGATCCATTTAAAATTTTAAATAGAATTTGGGAAAATTTAATAAACATTTGGACAAATAATAATTTTTAAAATTTTCTTGGGTAGAATATTTTGGGGGTTTGCGAAGGACCGGGTCCAGTTGGGCCGGCGCACGCAGGTGTTTAACTTTTGGGGGTTCCCTATATGAATGTTGGCCAGACCCCTTATATCCCTTTCCCCTTGACTTTTTTTCCCTTTTAAATATTTTTCCCTTTAAATAATGTGAGTATTTCACAAAAAGGCGCTTGGAATTTCCTCTTTTCTTTCACGTGGTTGTTTTGAATTTTCTGAAATCCCTTTTATTTGTGACCCTTTATTGCCATGTATTTTATATATATATATATATATATATATATATATATATATATATTTTAAAAATATAATTTATATATATATAATATATATATATATACAACATATATATATATAATATTAAAACCAAACATAATATAAAAATAAATATATATAATTAAAATAAATATAAAAATATAATATATATTTTTTAAATATATTTTAATATAATATATAAAATAAAAATAAATTTTTTTTAAATTTTTTTAATTCCCCAAAACCCCGGCCAAAATTTCCCCCCAAAGGGCAGGGGGGCCCCGAAAAAGAAAAACTTTAAACCATCATTCACTCCACACTGTTTTTTGGGCCAGAAGGGTGTTTTTCCCATTTACATTTTTTTAAACTGCAACATTAACACCCCCCTTTCAAGTGCGGGCACTGAAATTTCCCCATCTCCAGGACTAAAGCCCCGGCCTGCCTTTTTTCCTTTGAACCCCTTCATAAATGTTTTTTTTGCTAAACACTCCAACGCCGTCAATTTTAAAAAACCTTTTGTCTCCTTTCCCCTCCTATAAAACCCCACCTCAAGCATGCCGCGGGAAAAGTCCAAGCCCCTGGGCCACACAAAACTCCTTTTAAAAAACCCCCTCCCTCCCCCCCAACCCTTCCTGGGGCCCCCCCACCCCGCCTTCCTTCCATTTACGGGACTGATACACCTTAAAGGGCTTTCTGTTTCGCTCCATTCCTCAAATGTCCGAACCACCTCAACAACCCTTCCTCACCCTCCTGGAAAACCCAATTTTTTGGGTAACCCCGCCCCCTCCCTCCAAAATTTTCCAAACCCCAAAATTTCCTCGGGTTTTTTTTTTCACACCACCCCGGGGCCCTCAAAACTGAAAATTCCCCACTCCCCTTCCAGCCTTCCCCTCGCGCAAAAATTCATAAACCCACGTTTCAAAACCCATATAAGAGCGTTTGGTTTAAAAATATACTCTCATACATTCCCCTCTTGCCCCCCCAAGGGACAAATTCTTTGCCCCCCAACAGACTCCTTTAAATAAATATATATAATATATAAAAATATTATAAAATTATATATATATATATATTAATAATATATTATATATATATATATTTATATATAATATAAAAGTATTATTTATTATATATATAATAATAAAAATATATAAAATATAATATATATATATATAAAATATATATATAAATATATAAAATATTTTATATATATATATAAAATATATATTATATATAAAATTTTATAATAAATATATAAAATAATATATTAAATAAAGTTATATTTTATATAAAATAAAATATTCATATAATTATATAAAATATTATATAAAATAATTTTTATAATATAATATATTAATATATAATATATATAATTTTTGTAGTATATGTATACACAAGGGGAAGCAGTTGTGGGCCCCCTTAAAGAAAAGTGGTCCTAAATAGCATGCGTAAAGAAAAAAATTTGGGGTTTAAGGGAATTAAGAAGGTAACTTTTGGCGCAAAACGTTGCTGACTTTTGATGAAGCATCAATAAACACCCCGGGAACCCCTCTACAAATTTTTGGGGAAATCGCGAAGCGGGGGGAAAGGGGGCCGATGCCCCCCCCCGGGAATTCTGCAATAAAATAAACGTAGCAAATTTCCCCAAAATTCCCTGGGTGCCCTGCTAAAACCCTGTTCGCTCAGCCGTCTGCTCCTCCTCTCGTAGCCCCCGCCCTCATCTGCCGTTCCCTCTCTCTTCTATTTTCCATTTTTCCGTTTTTCCCTGCCCTCTTGCCTCTCTTTTTTAAATGGCCTCAAGGTTCCCGCCCCTTTTGTCTGTTGTCTTTTCCTGCTCTAAAAATACGTCCCCCCCAAAGGGGAGCGAGGAGGCTTTAGCACCAAAAAGGGATACAACAAGGGGTTTTTGAAAAGCCCCATTTTTATCCCCTCCTCCCTCTCTTCCCATCCCCTTCTCTTTTCCCCCCCCACCCCCTCTCTCCCCCCCCTTTTCTCTCTCCCCCTCTCTCCCCTTCTTCTCTTCTCCCCCCCCTGTTTCTCTTCACCCCCTATCTTCTGTTCTCTTTACCCTCTCCTCTTTTTTTCCCTACCCCTTTTCTGCCCTCTTTCTCTGTCACCTTTTCCCCCTCCTCCCTCTCTTTGGTGTGTGTGTGTTTTGTGTGTGGGGTGTGGGGTGTGTGTTTTTTTGTGTGTGGGGGTTTTGTTTTGCGTGTGTGTGGTGTGTGGGGGGTGTGTTGTGTGTTGTGTGTGTGTGTGTGTGTGTTGTGTGTGTGGTGTGTGTGTGTGTGTGGGGTGTGTGTGTGTATTTTTCCTGACATCAAGAAAAAAAAATCCAGGCGAGTTATGTTTGTTTTTCCCTGAAAAATTTCGAACACAAAGATATGGTAAACAGATTTAAAATCGGAGGCTGCCAAAGTGAAGAGCTCTTTTTCCACAAGCACAGTACCGCCCCCCCCCCCTTATTCCTTTTTCCCTCAAATCAAACTTACCGGGATTTTTACCCTGGAAGATTTTTCCGGGGGGCAAGGGCCCCCGCGGCCCGTCGAAAACCAGGCCTCCTGGGGATCAGAGCCTGACAACCAGGCTGTTGCTGCGGGCCCTGCACGCAAACCAACATCGAGCCACAGCCCGGTGGGTCCGGAAATGACCCTTTTGGTGCTTTTCCAGTGCCAGCTTGAAGACTGCCAGGGGCCGTTTGGAAACCCCCCCTTTTTGTGTGCTGGGAGGCAGTTGAACAGCCCGGCCCCCGACACTTTTTGTATGGTCTCTTAACGTGCCCCCTGACACCCCCGCTTTTCATTGGGGGGATGGTGGGATCGGCTGCCAATCTTTTCTTTTTTAGTGGGTGGGTTTTCGTGTGCAAGTTCGGGACTAGTCCCCCCTAGGGTTTTCCAGGGGTATATAATCATTATCTCCCCTCCTGCGTTCCAGGGAATACAGGGTTTTGGAACCCAAGCGGGTCCCCAAAAATTGAGGTGGTTTATCTCCGTTATGCGCGCCGTGAAAATTCTCTGACATTTTCTAGGTCGGGAATTTCACCCGCCTTGAAAGGTGCTGTTTTGTGGCAGCAAAATTTCCCGCCTAGATAGAAAAAAGTGACCTGAAAGTGTCATCCCTGGGCTTTGGCCCCCCCTGTTTTGAAGGTTCTCATTATCCCCGCATTTTTCTAGCCCAAAGCGATTGAAAAACAAAGTTATGGGCCTTGAAGGTGAGATCCCCGACCCCCATCCCCCCAGGGCTTTGACGTTGGTGTTTCGCCTATTTTGTGGCCCCGAATTTGTTTTGTACCTGATGAAATTTAATTTTCCCCAGGGTTTTCCCTACTAAAATTGAAAAATTTTTCCCTCGTTGAACCATATTGTTTTTTTGCACCCACTGAAAGATTTTGGTTTATGCTGCCCGAGCTTTTGGGAGTGTCCCCAATGGAAGACACGGGCATTCAGATTTGGGGGTCATCTGCAAAGGAAGACACGGGGCTGTGGCTGACACCTTTGTCTATGTCGGAAAATAGGATAGGGAAAAAGATGGGACGAGTACTGTCCTTGTGGAACGAGCTTTTCACCGAAAACTGCCCTTTGGACTTTACCTCTGTTGAAAGCCTTTCTCCCGGGTTTTGTTATGAGGAAATTAAGATCCATCGACCGACTTTTTCCTGTTATTCCTTTAGCACGCAAATTTTTTGCCTATTAACCCCCAAGGTCACACTTGTCGAAGGCTTTTGCCCAAAATCTGTAAATATTAAAATCTTCATTCTTTTTGGCTTTTAGTGGGATTTTTTGGACCTTGTCGTAGTGGGCCAATAGTTTTCCCAACTTAGTGGGGAAAAAAATGGGAAAAAAAAACCGACACAATGGAAAAATAAAAAACAATGCATATAAAAGTGATCCTTTATTGACAAAGTTTTCCCACCCCACAGTGGGGTTTTTTAAGTCACACACGGATCTAAACCGGGGTTGGGGAAAGGGACGAAAATTTTATATCAAAGTTCCCGAATGTTTTAGGGCAGGGGGAAAGCTGCATCGAGATCCCCGGGGGGTTATAAATCTTTGGGGGACTTGGGAGGGGAATTGGGCAAGTTTTTGAGTAGACCTTCTGCAGTGTCAAAGTTTTTTATGTGGGAAAAGCGAAAGAAAAAGTTTTTGGGGAGTGGTTCAAACTATGTTTTAGAAGCCCTTTTTCGGGTTTAAATTTTTGGTTTAGAGATGACGATGAAATTTCCCGGATTTTTTCTGTAATTTAGGTGTCTTCTGTGGCATAAGTCTTGGGGTTTCGGATTTTAAAAAAATGGTTTGTTTAAATTTCGATGTTGTACACCCGGCATTCCTTGTAAACGTCATTTCCCGCTTAATTTGGTTTTTCTGAAATTTCGGTTTGGAGGGCTCCCTTTTTATTTTTTTTCGCCCACATAAAAATTTGTTTCAGTCATTACAAAGGGGGTTATGTTCCCCCGCAGAGCAAGGGGGGCTTGTCCTGTCTACTAATGGTGAGCCCCTTTAAGGTCGTGGTTGTGGGGGTAGAAACTTTTAATAAGTTTTTTGGGAAAGAGTTGGAAACAAGTTTGGCAAAAGGAAATTTGGGTTGGGGGGACTATGTATCTCTTCCGGGAGTGTTCTCTGGTGTGTTGAAGATGTTTAAAAGCCCCGTCGCAGTCTCTATGAAGTTCCCAGGATAAAATGGAGTTTTTGAAAATACTTTTTTCCAATTTTAGTGGGAATTTTTTTCCTCAAGGGAACCATTGGGGCAGATTCCCGAAAGAAAGATTTTCCCAAAGAATACAAAATCCTCCCAAACCCAACCCCCATTGCCCCAAAAATGTTTTTCCCAAAATCTTTTCCAAAACATCATTCCAAGTATCTCCTCCACAACCCCGACCATCAAGGGGCATCACCATAGTAGACAGGGCAAGCCTCCATGCCTCAGGGGTTTTACATAATTTCCCCTTTTAAATGACTGCAACAAATTTTAGGGGGGCGAAACTCAAGAGACCTCCAAAAAAACGTATTTCCCGAACACCCAAAATTCAAGCGGACTGACGATACAAGGGAAACCCTGGGGTTAAAAACATCCCAATTCACACAACCATTTAAAACTACAAAACCAAACTTTAGCCACAGAAACAAAACTCAAAACAGAAAAACCCGGAATCATCGCTCATCTCTACAACCAACAAATTTTTAACCAAACAAAGGCTTCTATAACATAGCGAAAACCCCTCGCCAAAAACTTTTTCAACGCCCTCCCCCCTGCCCCAAAAAACCCCCCTGGGGAGGTCACCCCACCAAATTGTCCAATAAAACCCCCGCCAACACCCCCAAACCCCAATAAACCCCCCCCCCCAGATCATCAAAGCAGCCTTCCCAACCGACCAACCTTCCCCAAAATGCCCAAAAACCCCTCTAAACCCCCAAACCCCCCCGGGGGGATCCGGGTGACTTGAAAAAACCCCCCTGTGGGGGAAACCCCTTTTCCCAAAAAAGGATCACCTTTTCCCGCATTTGTGTTTAAAAATTTTCCCAAAACAGACAAAGCCCGAGATATAAAACCCAGCAAACCCAAACCCTTTTGGGGGATGATACTAGGATCTGCATGAAGGGCTGTCATCTGCGGGGAACGCGGTTTAAACCCTTTTAGAAAAATAAACAAAGTTTTCCAGGGGGAACGGTAAACAATATGATGTTCAAAAGAGGAAAAAATTTCCCAAAACCTTTCCCGTTATGGAAACGGAGGAGATAATAAATAAACAGAGTAATACAAAAGAATCGGCCCCATTAAGCGGGAAAAAAAATGTAAGGGGCCCCGGGGGTAAATAATGTCTAGGATCTCACTTTCAAGGACACAACAGTGGCACGATCGCACTGCAAAGAAAAGACAGGAAAGGATAAATGAACTTTTAAACCCAAGATTTCCAAGCCAAGATGATCCTTTTCAATCCCCTTGTTCTTCTAGGCTGGGAAACGCTGTACATTAAACCCCTCTCCCTTCAAAGCAGGTGAAAACCCCAAAATCTAGAGAGGTACAAAAATCCTTTTCTGCACGAAAAAGTTCTTTCGCCCTTTAAAATACTGGGAACGCTTGGGAAAACACTTGACTTGGGAAATCGTTGGAAAAGCAGGAGGGGGGAAAATCATAAAACACTTTGAAAATCTTGGAAAAGGGAAAGGTCCCAAATCTGCACACAGAAATTACTCCCTACAAAAGTAAAAGACTGGGGAGGGGGATGCAAAAAAGCCCCAATAAAAAGAGGGGGGCCATTTTGGGACACTAAGGGAAAAAAACCATTTAAATTGGGCCGGGGCCCAAGCCCGTTCAACAAGCCTCCCATCCCCAAAAAATTAGGGGGAAATTTCCCAAAAAACCCCCGTCCCGCCTTCAAGAGAGAGCTGGACAGATACCAAAGTCAGTGCCGGGAAACCGGGCGGGGGCTCGTACGTTTGGGCTGCAAGCGGCCCGCAGTAACAGCCTAGTTGATCAGGCCCGATTCATCGGGGGCCTGGTCCCTGACCGGGGCCCCGGGGGGGTTTTATCCCGGAAAACCTCCGGGAAAACCCCCAGGGTGCACCTTTAGACTTTAGCAGATAAAGTGACCCCAAACTTAGGGTTTCGGCTTTTTGAAAGTTTCAGACAAACCCGAAATTTAAATGAGCCCGGCTGTAGTTACTCTGTGTGCTGGGGGGGTTCGATTTTCGTGAAATTTGGGGAATAACACTCACGTTGGATTTTCCCAGTACGTATAAGGGGGGAAAACAAGGGGGGCACCATCCGGCCTCCTCCTGCTAACTTTTAAGAAAGACTTTTATGAATTGGGGGTTTTAGGGGGGAGTGGGGAAATTTAAAAAATGCAAAGGGCAGCCTTTTAAAGTCAGTGATTAGCAAGTTCAAAACAGTTGGGTTTGGGAGTGAGTCATACTACTGGTAACTGGTAAAATTTTAAAAAAGGTTACTAGGAACTTATACTACCGAGAAAACTCGCGATGCAACGTAGCCCCTTTCCCCAAAATACAGCAACACAAACTAGAGATGGGAAAGGGAAATTTGGGTTTTGGGGTGATTCTAAAAAAAAAGTCAAAATACACAAAAATTGAACATTTTAAACATTCATAAGTAGAATATTGGACTGGAAGCAAATAATTGGGCCAAATTAAACTTACTGTAATGAAACTGAAAGGGATTAAAAAAGGTAAGATAAATTACAATTCCTAGAATGAGCCAACATTGGGGGTTACACAAAGAAGTTATAAAAAAAAATTTTTTTGATCGATCGATCGTAAAATTTATTGGGTCTAGGGAAACTGAGGGAAAAAAAATTTTTAAAAAAACGAAAAAAAAGTGTTTTTAAAAGAAAGGCAGACTTGGTGGGACCAAATCTAAACGTTAAAACTCAAAAATTCCGGGAGAATGTGAACCCCACAAAAAAAATCTTGAAATTAAAAAAGTTATACTGTAATTTTTCAAACTATACAGGTTAATTCATTTAACCCCAACTAACAAAGTGACCAAACTGTAGTTTACCCCCGGGCACGTTCAGAAAGTTTACACAAACACACCACCAAAAAGAAAAGTTAAAATTTCCCTTAAAAATTGTTTGACACCCCCGGAAAAATTTTTGCTCGTCTCCTTTCCCTTAATAAAAAAGTCTTTCGGATTAGGTGGTAAAATTTAGCCAAAAAAAGGAGAGAAGAAGGCATAGAACACATGTTTTAAAAGGGGACACAGGGAAAAAGGGAAGAGGGAGAAAGGAACGAAGCATCGAGCAAGTATACAAGAAAGAGGGGAAGGGAAAGGGAGCAGAGAATAAGGGTGATTAGGAGGAGAGAAAGGGATAAATGGAGATTTTAAAAGGAAAGCACGTTAAGAGTGAAAAAAAAGGTAGAAAAGAACAAGGGAATTAGGAGGGGCACAAAAGACAAAAGTGAAAGAAGTAAAAGAAAAAAAAAAAGGACGTTTAGTGCTAAAGAAAAAAGGGGGAAAAAGGGAAAGGGAAAATGAACAAGAAAGAAGAGGAACACACAGGAACGACATCTACGAAGAGACCTTGCCCTGTTTTAAATGGGGCTTAATTTCCTCCCGCAAAACAAACCCCTTTTGCCCAGGTTAAACCAAAAATTCCCCCTTTGGCAGATGTGATAAAAGTTTGTAAAGCAAAGGGTGCTCTTCCCCCCCTCCATACAGTCCCTCAGGAACAATGTGGGGGAAAAATAAATTTCCCTGCGCTTGGGAATCTGCAAAGAGATTTAACAAAGGTTGTAGACACAGGTTTTAAAAGAATTTTTCTATCCGAATGAATATCTTCCCCCCCACTAAAATGTTTGTGGTTTTGTCTTTGTGGAAAAAGTTTTTTTTTATTTATTTTTTTCTCTTGGGGTTTTTACTTGGGGTTCCTTTTTTTTGTTTTTATTAAATATTGGGTTTGGGGGCGGGGGGATCTCAAGGTCCAAACCCACCCCGGAGTTTTACCTGGGAAAGGGGGTTTTCCCGGGTCAACCCCCCCCTGCGGGGCCCGATCCTTTACCCGGCCAAAAATGTTACTGCTGGTTTTACGTAGTTTAAAATAAAGAAACCCCCAGCCTGGCTGATCGATATTGACTTTAAGTATCTGTCAGCTCCCTCTTGAAGGGGCCCCCGGGGTCTTTTAGGGAATTCTTCTTATGCCTGGCGAGGGCAAAAACGGGATTATTTGATCTCCCACCTTCCCTCCCCACCCACCACTGCAAGAAACCCCGGAAAAGGGCAAACCGGGGAAAGTAAATGTGATAAAGGGTTTAAAATTTAAAATGTTTTTAAAATGGCATTTCTAGTTTTTATTGTTTTTTATTTCCCCGCTAGTTTCTTGCGGGCGCTGTGTGTGATGTTTTGTTTAAATAATAGCCTTTTAAAAACCCGTAAATTTTAAAAAACAATCAAAAATTTGGGGTGTGGTTTTCCTAGCTTTTTTGAAGGAAATGTGTTGTTTTTAATAAAACAGCCCTTAAAACGTATTTCATCAGTGTTTTTTAAAAAGATCCCTCAAGCTATTTTTTAAAAGACTAATTTTGGCGTGGCCCACATAACCATGGACCCCTTTTTTTTAAAGGGTTTTATGGTACCCAAGGGAAAAATTATTTAACCTTAAACTTTTGACCTTAAAAAAAGTTTTCCTGTTGGGCCCCTTGGGGAGCCCTTTAAAAATCTAAAAACTAAAAAGGATTTGGGGGGGAAAATCTCCCTATTTCCCCCCTTTTTTAAAAAAAAATTAATATTTTTTTTATAAAAAAAAATAAATTAAAATTTATTATAATAAAAATTTTTATTTTTAAAATTTTATTTTTTTTTTTTTTTTATTATATTTATATATAAATATATATAATAATATTATTATATATATATATATTTAAAATATATATATATAATATTTATATATATAAAATATATATAATAATATATATATATAATATATATATTGGGTAGTAGGTTGGAACAGAAACCCGCCGGGGAGATACTACCGTCCCCCAAGTGATGTAAAACGAAAGCCGAAATTTGTTTTACATGATGGTAGGATTCTGGTGTCTTTTTCTGTCTCATAAATATGCAAGATTACATAAGTCTTGCCCCTCCTTACACTTAGGTCACATACACTACTGTACAAGATATATAAAAACACCCCCTGGGTTTTTTTCTATTTTTCTTTCTAATTCTTGTTCTTGTTTTTTTCTTTTATCTCCAGGGGGAAGTGGAACAGAATTCTTCCTCTGTAAGCCATGGTGTCGAAAAGGGGGCGACTAAAAGCCGGGAGCAAGGGGCTAGAAACCCCCTTTCCTGTGTATATTACTAAAATTTAAAAACGAAAAAACTTTTTTTTTTTTTGGGGCCACCCCGCCTCGGTGGGTTAGGGCCCTGGTACGTTGAAAGAAAGATATATATTATATATATATATAAAATATTTAATATATAATTATATATTTTTATATTTTTATAAAAATATATATATATATATTATTATATATATAAAAATTATATATATATATATATTTTTATATAAATATGGGGAGGTACCCCCTCTAGAATGTTCGGATCTCATTCTCATGAAAGAATGAACTTTGCTTAAGGAAAACTCAAGGTTTTCTCCCTGAAGCTGTTATATATATTTATATATATATATATATATAAAATTTTAAATAATATTTTAAAATTTATTATATATAATTTATATATATATATTATATTATGAAAACTACCACTGTGAAAGAAATAGAAAAATTCCAAGCGTTTTCGTGATCTACATTATCAAGGAATATGAAATTTAAGCATCCAAGGAAGGTTTTTAAGGGTCGGCCAGCACCTCACTACAGATCCCAACATTTAAACACCTGACGCACGCCCGGGCCCAACTGGCAGCCCTTCCCACAACCCCCAAAATTTACCAAAAAAATTTTAAAATTATTATTTGTCCGTGTATTATTAAATTTTCCAAATTCTATTAATTATAAAAGGGTTAATTTATATAAACCAAAGGGAAAATTCCTTATTTCAAAACTGCTTTTTATGAAACAAGATTCAATTTTATTCCTTCGACCCTGGCCCTTTCTTGATGCCTTTCTCAACTTTTTTAAAACAAGAAGGTAAAAATTTTTACATGAATAAAAGGCATTTGGAATCTTGTCCAGTTTTAATCTATATTTATATTTTTTTAATCTTAGTTCGAGATTTTTACCCGTATGCCCCTATTAAACTTTAAACGAAAAATTTTTCCCAAGAACTTTGACCTCCATCACATTTTGGGGGGGTTCTTCATCAAAATTTTTTTTTACGGATCAGTTTTGAATAAACTTTAATATTAAAAGTCTTAAGAAGAGAAGGATATCAACCAAGTTTTCATGGTAAGGGGGGAAACAACTACTTTTAGTTGAATGGTGGTTGTCCCCTTTTTGGTTGTAAAAAGTATTTCTAGCAATTTTAAAAAATTTCAATTACATTTCTTGGGTATTTTTTAAAACATTTCCTTTTCATAAATTTTTTGGGTTTTCCTCACATGAAATCAGGACTACAAATTTAAAGCTCTCAAAAAAAATTGATGAGAAAACAACGTTTGACTCTATCTTGATGCGAAGAAAATGTGGACAAGGAAAAGTTATTTTAGGGTTTTCTGAAATTTTAAAATTGAATTCGTTTTACCCTTAATAATTAAAACATTAAAAAGGGAATGAAAATTATTTTTTTCAACTCAAGTAAAGTTTATAAATGGGGGTAAGCTATTTTGTTTTCCCAAGGAAATGGTGTATATTTACATTTTTGGGATAAACACAAAATTCATCAACATTCTGAAAACCCTTTAGCTTATTAGGGGGGATTTTGTTAAGCAACCTTGTTTTAAAAAATTCCATGTATAGGTTTACTAAGAACGGGTGAAAGAGGATTTTCCATTGCCATACCAAACTTCTGAGTGTAAAACTTATCATTAAATACAAATTTTGCATCAACAATGCATAGTTTAATAAGTTTAATGATAGTAACTGGCAATGGTAAATCATAGTTAACGAGTTATTCAGATAAGAAACTTAATAAATCATCAACAGGAACTTTCGTAAACAAGGAAGTAACATCAAAACTCATTGCCTTTTCTAGATGTTTTAATTATTAAGGGTAATAACGAATTCAAATTTAAAATTTACAGAAAACCTACAAATAACTGTTCCTATGTCCACTATTATTCTTCGCATCAAGATAGAGTCAAACTGTCTGTTTTCTCATCAATGTTTTTGAGAGCTTTACGAATTTGTAGTCCTGAGTTCATAGATGAGGAAATATCCAAAATTTATGAAATAGGTAATGATTTAAAATACCCAAGAAATGTAATTGATAAATCTTTTAAAGTTGCTAGAAATACTTTTTACAATCCAAAAAGGGACAACCAGCCTTATTCAACTAAAAGTATGTTGATTCTCCCTTACCATAAAACTTGGGTTTGATATGCTTCTCTTCTTAAGACTTTTAATATTAAAGTTGTATTCAAAATCTTGATACAGTAAAAAACTTTTGATAAAAAATTCCCCCAAAATGCTGATGGATGTGTCTATAAGATTCTTTCTAAAATTTGCGATGAAGTTTATTACGGTCAAACTGGTAAAAATCTTTTAAGATTAAAACAACTTTAAATATAGCATTAGAACTGGACAAGATTCTAATGCTCTATTTATTCATGTAAGAGATTTTAACCATCCAATTGATTTTCAAAAAGTTGAGAAAAGTAGTATCAAGCAAGTCCATGTCGACAGGAATATAATTGAATCTTGTTTCATAAAAAGCAGTTTTGACAATAATATGAATATTTTCCATTGGTTTATATAAATTTGATCCATTTATAATTAATAGAATTTGGGGAAGAATTTAATAAAACACTGGACAAATAATAATTTTTAAAAATTTTCTTGGGTAGAATAGTTGGTGGGTTGTCGAAGGACCTGTCCAGTTGGGCCGGCGCACGTCAGGTGTTTAACTGTTGGGGATCTGATAGTGAGATGTTGGCCAGACCCCTTATATACCTTCCTTGGATGCTTTACTTTCATAGTTCCTTGATAATGTGGAGTAGTCACGAAAGCGCTTGGAATTCTCTTATTCTTTCACAGTGTTGTTTTTTAATATTCTGAAAAACACCTGTTTACTGTGATCTTATTGCACATGTATATTAATATATATTAAAATAATATATATAATATATATATATATAATATTATATATTATTATATATTATATATATATATATATATATAAACATACATATATATATATGATATATATATTATATATATATTATATAATACATATATATATATATATATATAATATAATATATATATTTTATATATTATAATATATATTTATATATATATAATATTTTATATATTTTAGTATTTTTTAAATTATTATATATATATATATAAATATAAATATATAATTTTATATATATATATATATATATATTAATATATATATTATATATATTATTTAAAATATATATAATATATATTAATATGAATATATAATATAAATATATAAAATATATATTTTATATATTATATAAATTATATAGTAATATTATATAAAAATAATATATTATATATATTTATATATATATATATATATATTCATATATATTAAAAAATATATAATAATATATATATATTTATATATAATAATATATTATATGTATATTAACAAGGGGAGCATTGTGGGTCTTAAAAAGTTTCCTAAATAATCTAAAGAATTAATTAGGTTTAAATTTAAAGTAAGTACGCGACGTTGATGACGTTGATGAAGCATAATCATACTCAGGACTTGCTAGTTTGGGATCCAAAGCGGGTGGGAAGGGGGCGTCCCCCATTCTGCAAAGTAATATACGTTAGCGGAACTTCCTAATTTTAGGTGGTCTCTAAACTGTATCTGCTAGCCAGTCTGCTTCTCTCCACTCGTAGCCACGTTTTTTCAGTCTGTGTTCCCCCCATTCTAAAGTTCTTCCGGGTTTCCGTTTCCTCTGTCTCTTGCCCCCTGCTCTTTTAGGCCTCAAGGTTCCCGTCTCCTTGTCTGTTGTTCTCGCTCCTACAATACGGGCTCCCCCCGCGGGGCGAGGGGGCGTAGCACCAATAAGATACATCGGGTTTTGCAGCTCACTTTATGCCCCTCTCTCTTCCTCTTTACCACTGTCTTCTTTTCACATCCTCCTCTCCTCTCTCCCTTCCTCGCTTCCTCCCCTGTCCCTCACCCCAATTTTCTGTCTTTTTATTCTCTCCTTCCCCCTCCTCCTGTCTCTTTCTCTGTCACTCTCTCCCCCCCCTCTCTTTGTGTTGTGGGGGTTTGTTGTGGTGTGTGGTGTTGGGTGTGTGGTGTGTGTGGGGTGTTGTGTGCGTTGTGGATTGTGTGTGTGTGTGTTGTGTGTGGTGTGTGTGTGTGTGTGTGTTGTGTGTGTGTGTGTGTTGTTGTGTGTGTGTGTACTTCTGACATCAAAAAAATAGAAATCCAGGTAAGTTATTTTGGTTCGGGACAATCGAACACAAAGGGGTAGTGGTCAACAGGTTAAATCGGAGCTGCCATATTTAAGGCTCTGTTCCCACAGGCACGTATCGCCCCCATCTTATTCCTTATCCTCATATCAGACTTAGTGGAAATAGATGGTATAAAACACCGACACAATGGAAATATAAACACAAATGCAGTATAATGTGATCCTTTATTGACAACGTTTCACCCCACAGTGGGTTTTTTTCAAGTCACACAACGGATCTACCGGGGGTTGGGAAGGTACGAGAGTATTTATAGTCATGTTCAGAATGTTGAGGTCAGGTGGAGAATGCTGCATCTGATGATATACCGGGTGGGGTTATAAAGTCTTGGGTAGCTTGGCAGGGGTATTGGACAAGTTGTGAGTAGACCTTCTGCAGTGTTCTATGTTCTTATTGGGATAGCGATGAAGAAGTTTCTTGGCGAGTGGTTCAGCTATGTTATAGAAGCCATTGTTCTGGTTGAAATTGTTGGTTGTAGAGATGAGCGATGATTCCAGGGATTCTTCTGTATGATGTTGTCTTCTGTGGCTATAAGTCTTGAGTTTCTGTAGTTAATTAAATGGTTGTGTGAATTGCGATGTTGTACACAGGCATTCCTTGTATCGTCAGTCCTGCTTGAATATTGGTGTTCTGAAATACGTGTTTGGAGGTCTCTTGATGTTTCGCCCACATATAATTTGTTGCAGTCATTACAAGGGATTATGTATACCCCTGCAGAGCATGGAGGCTTGTCCTGTCTACTACTGGTGATGTCTTGATGGTCGTGGTTGTGGAGGTAGATACTTGGAATGATGTTTTGGCAAAGATGTTGGAAACATGTTTGGCAATGGAGTTGGTTGGGAGGACTATGTATCTCTTCTCGGCAGTGTCTTCTCTGGGTGTGTTGAAGATGTTTAATGCCCGCCGTCTGCAGTCTCTGATGAAGTGACGAGGATAGTGGAGTTTAGAAAATACTTGTTCAATTATAGTGCATTCTTCCTCAAGGAACTCATTGCTGCAGATTCTGAGAAGAGAAGATTCCGAGAAGAGATACATAGTCCTCCCAACCAACTCCATTGCCAAACATGTTTCCAACATCTTTGCCAAAACATCATTCCAAGTATCTACCTCCACAACCACGACCATCAAGGACATCACCAGTAGTAGACAGGACAAGCCTCCATGCTCTGCAGGGGTATACATAATCCCTTGTAATGACTGCAACAAATTATATGTGGGCGAAACATCAAGAGACCTCCAAACACGTATTTCAGAACACCAATATTCAAGCAGGACTGACGATACAAGGAATGCCTGTGTACAACATCGCAATTCACACAACCATTTAATTAACTACAGAAACTCAAGACTTATAGCCACAGAAGACAACACTCAATACAGAAGAATCCTGGAATCATCGCTCATCTCTACAACCAACAATTTCAACCAGAACAATGGCTTCTATAACATAGCTGAACCACTCGCCAAGAAACTTCTTCATCGCTATCCCACATAAGAACATACAACACTGCAGAAGGTCTACTCACAACTTGTCCAATACCCCTGCCAAGCTACCCAAGACTCTATAACCCCACCCGGTAGATCATCAGATGCAGCATTCTCCATCTGACCTCAACATTCTGAACATGACTATAAATACTCTCGTACCTTCCAACCCCAGGTAGATCCGTGTGTGACTTGAAAAAGCCCACTGTGTGGGTGAAACGTTGTCAATAAAGGATCACATTATACTGCATTTGTGTTTATATTTCCATATCAGACTTAGACAGAGATATACACCACAGCACCGTATCATCCTTTGCGGATGATACTAGGATCTGCATGAGGCTGTCATCTGCTGAGAACGCGGTTAACCTTCTAGAAGATATAAACAAAGTTTTCCAGTGGGCAACGGTAAACAATATGATGTTCAATGAGGACAAATTCCAACTACTCCGTTATGGAAAACTGGAGGAGATAATAACTAGAACAGAGTATACTACAGACTCTGGCCATACATTAGAGCGGAAAAATAATGTAAGGGACCTGGGAGTAGTAATGTCTGAGGATCTCACTTTCAAGGATCACAACAGTGGCACGATCGCACGTGCAAAGAAAATGACAGGATGGATAATGAGAACTTTCAAAACGAGAGATGCCAAGCCAATGATGATCCTTTTCAAATCACTTGTTCTCTCTAGGCTGGAATACTGCTGTACATTAACATCTCCATTCAAAGCAGGTGAAATCGCAGATCTAGAGAGTGTACAGAGATCCTTTACTGCACGTATAAGTTCTGTCAAGCACCTTAACTACTGGGAACGCTTGGAAGCACTTGACTTGTACTCGTTGGAACGCAGGAGGGAGAGATATATCATAATATACACTTTGAAAATCTTGGAAGGAATGGTCCCAAATCTGCACACAGAAATTACTCCCTACAAAAGTAAAAGACTGGGCAGGCGATGCAAAATGCCCCAATAAAAAGTAGGGGCGCCATTGGTACACTAAGGGAAAACACCATAAGTGTCCGGGGCCCAAGACTGTTCAACAGCCTCCCATCAAGCATTAGGGGAATTGCCAATAAACCCCTGTCTGCCTTCAAGAGAGAGCTGGACAGATACCTAAAGTCAGTGCCGGATCAGCCGGGCTGTGGCTCGTACGTTGGACTGCATGCGGCCAGCAGTAACAGCCTAGTTGATCAGGCCCTGATCCATCGGGAGGCCTGGTCATGGACCGGGCCGCGGGGGCGTTGATCCCTGGAATAACCTCCAGGTAACCTCCAGGTGTGCACGCTTAGACGTCAGCAGATAAAGTGAGCCAAGCTGTAGTTACGTCTTTGTGTACGTTCAGACATCAGCAAATAAAGTGAGCCAGGCTGTAGTTACGTCTGTGTGTCATGTGGGGGGTTCGATTACGTGAATTGGGTAATAACACTCACGTTGGATTTTCTAGTACGTATATTGGAGGGAAAACAGGGGGAGCACCATGCCTGGCCTGCCTCTCTGCTAACTCTAAGACTGACTCACGAATTGGGTTCTAGGGGTGAGTGGCATTCAAAAAAATGCTATGGTCAGCTGTAACGTCAGTGATTAGCAGTGATTCACACAGATGGTTGGTAGTGAGTCATACTACTGGTAACTGGTTACTTGCAACTGGTTACTAGGAACTTATACTACCGAGAGCTCGGCGATGCTAACGTATGCCATCCCAACGTACAGCTAACACAAACTAGAGATGGCAGGCATATGGCTTGGGCTGATTCTATACAATGTCAAAGTACACAACAATTGAACATTATAACATACATAAGTAGAATATTGGACTGGAAGCTAATGTAATTGACCATAATTAAACTTACTGTAATGAAACTGTAATGCATTACAAGGTATGATATATTACAATTCATAGAATGAGACTCAACATTGGGATTACACAATAGAAGTGATAAAAAAAAATTTTTTTGATCGATCGATCTGTATTCATGTGATCTACGGAATCTGAGGAAGAAATATATACAACGAAAGAAGTGTTTAACAGAAAGGCAGACTTGGTGCACTCAAATCTAAACTGTTAAATCTCAAAATTCGGAGAGAATGTGAACACACACAAAAAAAATCTTGAATATTAATAAGTTGATACTGTAATTATTCATCTATACAGGTTATTTACATTTAACCCCAACTAACAAAGTGAGCCAAGCTGTAGTTACCTCTGTGTGCACGTTCAGACGTCACACAAACACGATCCACCAAAAAGAAAAGTTAAATCCTTAAAACTTGTTATGACACCCGGGAAAACTTTTTGCTCGTCTCTCCATTAATAAAACGTCTTTCGGGATTAGGTGGTAAACTTGAGCAAAAGAGGAGAGAAGAAGGCATAGAACACGATGATTAAGAGTACACAGGAAAGAGGGGAAGAGGGAGAAAGGAACGAAGCATCGAGCAAGTATACAAGAAAGAGGGGAGAGGAAGGTAGCAGAGAATAAGGGTGATTAGGAGGAGAGAAAGGAGATAAATGGATGATTAAGAGGAATGCACGTTAAAGAGTGAAGAGAAAGGTAGAAAAGAACAAGGGTAATTAGGAGGAGCACACAAGAGCAATGTGAGAAGAAGTAAATAGAGAAGAAGGACGATGAGTGCTAAAGAAAGAAGGGGGAAAGGAAGGAAACTGAACAAGAATGATGAGGAACACACAGGAACGACATCTACGAAGAGACCTTGCATGTTTTAGTGAGCTTATATTCTCAGCAAAACAAACTTCTGCCCGAGCTACCAAAACTTCTTTTAGGCAGATGTGATTAGAGTAGTAAAGCAAAGGGTGCTCTTCCCTCCCTCCATACAGTCGTCAGGAATCAATGTGGGCGAAAAATAAATGCCGTGCTGCGTTGGAGAATCTGCATAGAGATTTAACAAGAGGTTGTAGAGCACAGGTTAAGAGAATCTCTATCAGAATGAATATCTTCCCCCCTACTACTGTTTGTGTTGTGTCTTTGTGCGAAAAGTTTTTATTATTTATTTTTTGCTCCGGAGTTTGAGCTTGGGTGTTCTTGTTTTGTTTGGTATTAGTATTGTTAGGAGGAGCGAGGGATCTCAGAGGTCTACCTACCTGGAGTTGACCTGGAGGGTGTTCCAGTGGTCAACGCCCCTGCGGCCTGATCCTTGACCAGGCCATGCTGTTACTGCTGGTTGCACGTAGTTCAACGTATGAACCACAGCCTGGCTGATCGAGTATTGACTTTATGTATCTGTCTAGCTCCCTCTTGAAGGCAGCCAGGGGTCTATAGGTAATTCTTCTTATGCCTGGCGAGTCAAAAGCGCATTATAGATCTCCCACCTTCCCTCCTGACCCACCACTGCAAGACCCAGGAAGAAGGGCACCGGGAATGTAAATGTGTCATAAGTTAAAGTTTATATGTTATTTAACTGGCATTTCTAGTTTGTATGTGTTTTTCCAGCTGTTTCTTGCTGGGCTGCTGTGTGTGTATGTGTGTTTATATAATAGCGTTTATGCTGTATTTAAATAGCATCAATATTTGGTGTGTGTGTTTTCCTAGCGTTTCTTGAAGGACTGTGTTGTCTATATAAGACAGCCTTAATACTGTATTGTCATCAGTGTTTTCAAAAAGATCGTCAAGCTATTTTTTAAAAGACTATTCTGGTTGTGGCTACATAAGCCAGTGGACCGTTTGTTTTAGGATTTTATGGTACCAGGCAAAAAAAAAAAAAAAGAAAAGAGTCCGTCTCACACATATGTATTATAACTCCTACCCTTGTGTTTCAAGCTGATGTTTTACGATGGGAAAGATTGTCCTGTGCATGAACAGTTCTTCATGAAGGAGAGTGTAAACTGTAAGATAACTTCGTGGTCTTCAGGGTGTGCTTTCAGTCTTCAAAAATTTTAATGCAGCTAGAAGTTTAGCCTAACATTTTCCTCAGTTTAATTTGGTGATGCACATTTAACTAGCTTTTGTTGACCAAATGTGACGTAGTGCGTCAATGTTGTTTGATGGCTTTTGTACTCTAAAATTCTCTCCTGGAAGCTTAGCGTTCTGTAACTGTTTTGGTTACAGCTGGACGGGGATTTGAGTACTTGAAGTCATTACTTCATAGCTAATGGCTACTCTAGGGCCTTTCTCTTCTTTTCAGGTTATGGTTTACAAAAAAAAGTTGTACTCATGAATAAAAAATATTGTTAAATTGCATTAATTCGGTTCATTTTCCTACAATGAAGACAATTTCCCGTGTCACTATTGTTATGCTGGGTCAACCTCTCCACTCATGTCTTAATAAATAAATTCATCCACAGATGTGGTATGTTTGATTTATATATTTTTATTTTCGTGTCAGTGAATATTGACATTTTTCGCTGTTATACAGTTTGCAGCTCAGTTAAAGAGATAATGAAAGGAACGATGTTGAGGACTTGTTCCCTGAGAAATTTTTATTACCTTTAATCACTCACGTGCTTTCACACCAACACACACACAAACACACACAAACACACACACACAACACACACACACATATATATATATATATATATATATATATTATATATATATATATATATATATATTATATATATATATATATTATATATATATATATGCATATATATATATATATATAATATATATATATATATATATATAATATTATATATATATATATATATAAGTAGAAGTGATGCAAGGAGGGAAGAGTATATGGAGAAAAAGAGAGAGGTTAAGAGAGTGGTGAAGCAATGTAAAAAGAGAGCAAATGAGAGAGTGGGTGAGATTGTTATCAACAAATTTTGTTGAAAATAAGAAAAAGTTTTGGAGTGAGATTAACAAGTTAAGGAAAGCCTAGAGAACAAATGGATTTGCCAGTTAAAAATAGGAGAGGTGAGTTATTAAATGGAGAGTTATAGGTATTGGGAAGATGGAGGGAATATTTTGAGGAATTGTTAAATGTTGATGAAGATAGGGAAGCTGTGATTTCGTGTATAGGGCAATGAGGAATAACATCTTGTTGGAGTGAGGAAGAGCCAGTTGTGAGTGTGGGGGAAGTTCGTGAGGCAAGTAGGTAAAATGAAAGGGGGTAAGGCAGCCGGGATTGATGGGATAAAGATAGAAATGTTAAAAGCAGGTGGGGATATATGTTTTGGAGTGGTTGGTGCAATTATTTAATAAATGTATGGAAGAGGGTAAGGTACCTAGGGATTGGCAAGAGAGCATGCATAGTTCCTATGTATAAAGGCAAAGGGGACAAAAGAGAGTGCAAAAAATTATAGGGGGATAAGTCTGTTGACTATACCTGGTAAAGTGTATGGTAGAGTTATTATTGAAAGAATTAAGAGTAAGACGGAGAATAGGATAGCAGATGAACAAGAGGCTTTAGGAAAGGTAGGGGATGTGTGGACCAGGGGTTTACAGTGAAACATATAAGTGAACAGTATTTAGAAAAAGGCTAAAGAGGTCTTTGTGGCATTTATGGATTTGGAAAAGGCATATGACAGGGTGGATAGGGGGGCAATGTGGCAGATGTTGCAGGTGTATGGTATAGGAGGTAGGTTACTGAAAGCAGTGAAGAGTTTTTACGAGGATAGTGAGGCTCAAGTTAGAGTATGTAGGAAAGAGGGAAATTATTTCCCAGTAAAAGTAGGCCTTAGACAAGGATGTGTGATGTCACCGTGGTTGTTTAATATATTTATAGATGGGGTTGTAAGAGAAGTAAATTGCGAGGGTCTTGGCAAGAGGCGTGGAGGTAAAAAGATAAAGAATCACACATAAAGTGGGAGTTGTCACAGTTGCTCTTTGCTGATGACACTGTGCTCTTGGGAGATTCTGAAGAGAAGTTGCAGAGATTGGTGGATGAATTTGGTAGGGTGTGCAAAAGAAGAAAATAAAAAGTGAATACAGGAAAGACTAAGGTTATGAGGATAACAAAAAGATTAGGTGAGAAAGATTGGATATCAGATTGGAGGGAGAGAGTATGGAGGAGGTGAATGTATTCAGATATTTGGGAGTGACGTGTCAGCGGATGGGTCTATGAAAGATGAGGTGAATCATAGAATTGATGAGGGAAAAGGGTGAGTGGTGCACTTAGGAGTCTGTGGAGACAAAGAACTTTGTCCTTGGAGGCAAAGAGGGGAATGTATGAGAGTATAGTTTTCCAACGCTCTTATATGGTGTGAAGCATGGGTGATGAATGTTGCAGCCAGGAGAAGGCTGGAGGCAGTGGAGATGTCATATCTGAGGGCAATGTGTGATGTGAATATAATGCAGAGAATTCGTAGTTTGGAAGTTAGGAGGAGGTGCGGGATTACCAAAACTGTTGTCAAGGGCTGAGGAAGGGTTGTTGAGGTGGTTCGGACATGTAGAGAGAATGGAGCGAAACAGAGTGACTTCAAGAGTGTATCAGTCTGTAGTGGAAGGAAGGCGGGGTAGGGGTCGGCCTAGGAAAGGTTGGAGGGAGGGGGGTAAAGGAGGTTTTGTGTGCGAGGGGCTTGGACTTCCAGCAGACATGCGTGAGCGTGTTTGATAGGAGTGAATGGAGACAAATGGTTTTTAATACTTGACGTGCTGTTGGAGTGTGAGCAAAGTAACATTTATGAAGGGGTTCAGGGAAACCGGCAGGCCGGACTTGAGTCCTGGAGATGGGAAGTACAGTGCCTGCACTCTGAAGGAGGGGTGTTAATGTTGCAGTTTAAAAACTGTAATGTAAAGCACCCTTCTGGCAAGACAGTGATGGAGTGAATGATGGTGAAAGTTTTTCTTTTCGGGCCACCCTGCCTTGGTGGGAATCGGCCAGTGTGATAATAAAAAAATAAATATATATATACACACTCTACAAACAATCGCAGACAGGCGATCTTAATTATGCAAGACAAGCCACAGGGGATGTGGAAATCTTAGCTCAAGGACTTTCACATTTCTCAATGCATCTTCAGAAGCTATGCAATGCTGCATGGTTGCTACTGAAGAAGTGAGGGGAAATTTTTTCTCAGAATAGCGCAGAGTGGGCCTGCCGCCTCCACCTGGCTCAAAGAGCCATGAGGAGGCGAAAGATTTGAGGAGCTAAATATTCCCCTCCCCCCCTGTGGCTTGTCTTGCATGTGTATATATACTCTATCTATATTTTCAGTCTTCTGAAACTGACCTCGTGCCAATGGATGTTAATACCCATGCTTGAGTAATTCCGGTCTGGGTGCAGTGAAATATTTACGGCTTTGCAATTATTGTACCCATAATGGCGTGCTTAACGATATCCTAATTGCTAGTCCAAATTCTTGCGTGGGGATGGTGGTAGCAACAGCCTGATTGACCAGTCAAAAAATTAAATCTGACCTCAGGCCGGACAACGGGGGGGAGGGGGGTAAAATAACCCTCGAAACAAGTCGCAGGAATGTCACAAGTATGTGTGAAATCCATCCTGTGTGTTGGATGCGCTAGTTAAGACATGTTGTTATAGTAGTCGTAAAACCCAGGGTCTGTGTCGCGCATTACGCATGTACCAACACTTTTTCGAGTACAGAAAAAAAGACTTCTACTTATCTGTGACCTGGACCCAAGACAGGGGAGAGAGAGAGAGAGAGAGAGAGAGAGAGAGAGAGAGAGAGAGAGAGAGAGAGAGAGAGAGAGAGAGAGAGAGAGAGAGAGAGAGAGAGAGAGAGAGAGAGAGAGAGAGCACGGTCAGGTAGTTCTCCTGTCTATCACCCGACGGAGGATCGAGCCGTCAACCTTCGCTGCACTGAATGACTCACGCTGGATTATCACTTCAAATAAACAATAATAATGTATTAATAATGGTCCTATTACCGACAAAATATTAAATAAATGGGCACAGATGCAACTAATGTGACATTTTACTGTAGCGACGTTTCGCTCTCCAGGAGCTTTGTCAAGCCGTTACGGCTTGACAGAGCCGTTACAGCTTTGTGTGTCCGTTTACCCAACAATAATAAAATAAGCCAGATCCACACCTGCCATGAAATTTCTTATATTTTTTTCAGTGCTTATTGGGTGGAAATCTTCAAATATATTTAATTATATTTCTGACTTGTGAGTTTTAAAACATGTAAGTATATTTTGATTTAATTTTTTTTTTTTAAATCTCAGTCCCTTGGAAAATGCCTTTGTAAAAAATCCTAAAACTTTTTGTAAATTCCTTAACTTTTAGTAACCACAACTTTTTGTAAATCCTACAACTTTTTGTAAATCCTATAACTTTTTGTAAATCCTACAACTTTTTGTAAATCCTATAACTTTTTGTAAATCCTACAACTTTTTGTAAATCCTACAACTTTTTGTAAATCCTATAACTTTTTGTAAATCCTAACAACTTTTTGTAAATCCTACAACTTTTGTAAATCCTACAATTTTTGTAATCCTACAACTTTTTGTAAATCCTACAACTTTTTGTAATCTAAAACTTTTTGTAAATCCTACAACTTTTTGTAATTCCTACACTTTTTGTAAACCCTTTAAAATTTTTGTAAATCCTCAACTTTTTGTAAATCCTAACAAACTTTTTGTAAATCCTACAACTTTTTGTAAATCCTACAACTTTTTGTAAATCCTACAACTTTTTGTAAATCCTACAACTTTTTGTAAATCCTACAACTTTTTGTAAATCCTACAACTTTTTGTAAATCCTACAACTTTTTGTAAATCCTACAACTTTTTGTAAATTCTACAACTTTGTGTAAATCCTACAACTTTTTGTAAATTCTACAACTTTTTGTAAATTCTACAACTTCTTCCCTTTTTACGCAGCAAGCTTTTGTGGTGGATCGAAAAGGCGAACTGCCGACAGTAAAGTCATGATAAAAGTCTTACACAGAGAAGAACAATGTTGTCCCAGTGGGAAATTGTTCTGTAAGGTGTGACCTTTCTTCACAATCTTGTTGCATGTTGAACTTTGTTGAATGCCAAGACTCGCCGAAAAATATGGTGAAAGGACTTACATGCAGAGCAAACTATATGGAGTTACCTGGAGGTTATTCCGGGGATCAACGCCCCCGCGGCCCGGTCCATGATCAGGCCTCCCGGTGGATCAGGGCCTGATCAACCAGGCTGTTACTGCTGGCCGCACGCAGTCCGACGTACGAGCCACAGCCCGGCTGATCCGGTACTGACTTTAGGTATCTGTCCAGCTCTCTCTTGAAGGCAGCCAGGGGTTTATTGGTAAGAGTTGCCCTTTGACGCGAAGAGAAACAGGAAAGAAAGCTTGTGTAGCGTTACAGTTTTTTTCTCTGAGTAGGGAGAAAAGGTACGACTAATAGCTGTGTTGAGCAAATTTAGCCAACTTCTCTGCATGGTTTTGGTATAATACGGCTTTTCAAGATTTACCAGTGTGTTCTGTTGTTCCCCAGAGAGGCTGTGACTGTTGTTCCCCAGAGAGGCTGTGACTGTTGTTCCCCAGAGAGGCTGTGACTGCTGTTCCCCAGAGAGGCTGTGACTGTTGTTCCCCAGAGAGGCTGTGACTGCTGTTCCCCAGAGAGGCTGTGACTGCTGTTCCCCAGAGAGACTGTGACTGTTGTTCCCCAGAGAGGCTGTGACTGTTGTTCCCCAGAGAGGCTGTGACTGTTGTTCCCCAGAGAGGCTGTGACTTGTTTCCCAGAGAGGCTGTGGCAGCTATGTTGGCCATTAGCACCGACAGCCTCGTTGACAAGACACTAATCAGGGCAGCCAGGCTTCAAGGGTTAAATCCTCGAAACCAGTTACATGTATGTCACAGGCATGTCACACATGCTGTGTTGCAGCATATGTGTCCACTCACTTCTGTGCCATAAACATGCTTTATAGCTATATACTCTTACAGAAACTCAAAAACTAGGAAAATGCACCATAACAACACAGTGCTGGCCAAACACCGGCCCTGGTGCATTTTATTTGTACATCATACAACGTTATGCACTACTGTATGGGTTACCTCTTTCGTGATACATTTTCGACGGTACAACAAGATTTTCTGAACACGTTTAGGTGAAATCGAAACTAATTTCTTCTCTTTTAAGTGAAATCGAAACTAATTTCTTCCCTTTTAAGTGAAATCGAAACTACTTTCTTCTCTTTTAAGTGAAATCGAAACTAATTTCTCCCCTTATAAGTGAAATCGAAACTAATTTCTTCTCTTTTAAGTGAAGTCAAAACACGTTTCGTACTTTTTTGAGATAGCATAAATTTCAAGAAACACTTGCTTAAAAAAAATATCAGAATTTTTTTTAATGCTGACGAAGGCGCAGAGGAAGAAAACGATGGAATAACACTTGTCCCATGTTTTGCATGAGGGGCTCTTAATTTGAGGAAATGGAGATACCCTCCTTTTCTGGTATAACCCTTATGATTTTAGCGCTTGTCAATTAATAATAATAATAACAATAATAATAATAATTATAATAATAATAAATTAATAATAATAATAATAGTAATAATAATAATAATAATAATAATAATAATAATAATAATAATAATAATAATAATCAAAACGGGAAAAATGATTTTCATCTTCGAAAAAAGAAACTGAATTAAGATTGTATCGTAATAATAGAGTTTACACATGATAATACAGTACCTGGCTCTGAAAAATTACTATCATTCTGTAATGAATTTTCTCCTACGTACAGATTTTATATAGTTTAGTGTTTAGCTAACAAAAAAAACGCTTAGAAGTTTTAGTAAAAAAAATCTGTATCGTGCATCATCAACACTGGTGTTATTTTATATGCAAATGCAGAGGCCGCCACTCTTGATTTGTGGGATAATCTTGCTAGGTTGTGTCGGGAGGGATGCTGGGCGCTCCAGCCTCCCCTTCCATGCTTCTCATCTAATTATCTCACTTTCCTCAGTCGTTAATGACCCCTAAATACTAAACTTTGAAGCTACTACTACTACTACCTCTGCTACTACTGCCGCTACTACCTGTACTACTACTACTGCTAATAATAATAATAATAATAATAATAATAATAATAATAATAATAATAGATGCAGGAATGTTAGGTCGAGGTAGTGGAACTACATTATTGTCCATATATTCCACCACCACCACCATCATCCACCAACCACCACCACCATCCCCAACCACCTCCACCATCATCCACCCAAACCACCACCACCCCCCACCACCACTCTCCACCACCACCACCCACCACCACCCCACCACCACCACCACCACCCCACCACCACCACCCACCACCACCACCCAACAACCAACCACCAACCACCACAAAACCTCACCACCCGTCACCACCCACCACCACCACCACCACCACCACCACCACCACCACCCCCCAACCACCATATCCTCCTCCTGTTGCTCCTCCTCCTCCTCCTCCTCCTGCTCCTCCTCCTCCTCCTCTTCCTTCTCCTCCTCCTCCTACCTCAGGCTTGTTGATGCTATCAGGCGAACTCCCCTACACCTACCCTCATTCCCTCAGTAAACAGAGGAATTCAGATGACTCTGGGATGATGGGGAATGGTGGAAGCTGTGTTGGAGAGTAAGTTGGGAAGTGAATAGGTGGAATGGAATGAATTCACTGAGAAGCATGTGAAGTATATGTATAGGGCATACTGCTGAGATGAGTACTTTGATGTATGTATGTATGCATGTATGCGCGCATGTATTTTATATATGTATGATGTACATACTGATGTATGTGTCATATTATATATATATTATATTATGCCGAATATTAAATATGGTATATTAATAGAATCATTTAAAAATTTTTTAAATATATATTATATTTAATGCGTGCCAATATGTAAAACTGGTCAATTAGCAAGAACTCATTTAAAATTAAGTCATTTCTAAAAATTTCTCTTATACGTTTAAAGATATATTTTTCTAATTAATGTTAATGTAAAAATTTTTAATTTTGTACCAAAAGAATCTTAGAAAACTTACCTAACCTTATTATAACAAGAACAATTTATTTTAGCCTAATCCTACTAAATATATTTTAAATACGTTTACAATAATTTAATACTAAACAAACACAATGAAATATATTTTTTTCGTTAGGTTCGGAATGATTTTTGCGAAATTATTGCATACACAAATTTTCGCTTGTCTTATGTGGCAAGATGAGCGTTGCTATTTAAGCCAAGATCGCAAGTTCTGCCTATTCGGCACGACATATATATATATAGTGTTAGATACCATTTTGTCCTAGGCACGTGTCGATTAGGCACTAGGCCTGTTGTATGTATGTACTCACCTATTTGTGGTTGCAGGGGTCGAGTCCTAGCTCCTGGCCCCGCCTCTTCACCGGTTGCTACTAGACCCTCTCTCTCCCCGCTCCATGAGCTTTATCAAACCTCGTCTTAAAACTGTGTATGGTTCCTGCCTCCACTACGTCATTTTCTAGGCTATTCCACTGCCTTACAACTCTATGACTGAAGAAATACTTCCTACTATCTCTCTGACTCATTTGTGTCTTCAACTTCCAATTGTGGCCTCTTGTTTCTGTGTCCCCTCCCTGGAACATCCTGTCCTTGTCCACCTTGTCTATTCCACGCAGTATTTTATATGTCGTTATCATGTCTCCCCTGTGTGTGTGTGTGTGTGTACTCACCTAATTTTACTCACCTAATTGTGGTTGCAGGGGTCGAGACTCAGCTCCTGGACCCGCCTCTTCACTGACCGCTACTGGGTCCTCCCTCCCCCTGTTCCATGAGCTTTATCATACCTCGTCTTAAAACTATGTATAGTTCCTGCCTCCACTACATCGCTTGCCAGACTATTCCACTTCCTAACAACTCTGTGGCTAAAGAAATACTTCCTAACATCCCTTTGACTCATCTGAGTCTTCAGCTTCCAATTGTGGCCCCATGTTTCTGTGTTCCATCTCTGGAACATCCTGTCTCTGTCCACCTTGTCTATTCCACGCAGTATTTTGTATGTCGCTTGTGTGTGTGTGTGTGTGTGTGTGTACTCACCTAATTGTGATTGCAGGTGTCGAGATTGCATTTAGTTTAGCAGTAAGCCGTTTGGATCACACCCAAAAAAACTCAGGTTCGATTCTTGAGGTGGGCGAGAGGTATGTACGAGTCTTATATATCAGTAAATAGCTACTTAGCTGCTAGTGGAGTGTGCCTCATCTGTGATGGTGATGGCATACTACAGGGAGGAGCTGCTGGGATTTGAAATGCGCCGCGGTCAAATAACAGCCCTTGGACTGTAAATTGAGGTGAATAAAAGGAGGGGAGGGGTAATGAGAGTACCGAAGGGGTAGTAAGAATAGACACTGACAAACAATTATGGACGAAAGGGAAGAGATAAACGCTGTCTTCACGATGAATTAAGCAGCTTATGTTACGTAAATTCTTAAGACGAGATTCCACTTACAAACACACACACACACACACACACACACACACACACACACACACACACACACAAAATATAAATATATATATATATATATATATATATTTTATATATATATATATATATATTTATTATATATATATATATATTATATATATATAATTATATATATATTTATATATATATATATATATATATATTATATATATATATATATATTATATATATATATATATATCTTCTTTCAACAAACTGGCCGCATCCCACCGAGGCAGGGTGGCCCAAAAAGAAAAACAAAAGTTTCTCTTTTTAAATTTAGTAATTTATACAGGAGAAGGGGTTACTAGCCCCTTGCTCCGGCATTTTAGTCGCCTCTTACAACACGCATGGCTTACGGAGGAAGAATTCTGTTCCACTTCTCTATGGAGATAAGAGGAAATAAACAAGAACAAGAACTAGAAAGAAAATAGCAGAAAACCCAGAGGGGTGTGTATATATATGCTTGTACATGTATGTGTAGTGTGACCTAAGTGTAAGTGGAAATAGCAAGACGTACCTGAAATCTTGCATGTTTATGAGAAAAAAGGACACCAGCAATCCTACCATCATGTAAAACAATTACAGGCTTTTGTTTTACACTCATATATATATATATATATATTATATATATATATATATATATATTATATATATATATATATAATATATATATATATATATATATATATATATATATATAGCAGTATATATATTAAAAAATATTCTCGTAGAAAATTATGAACGGGAAAAACTCTTTAATATTAAAAATATAGAAAAAGTTCTCTTAGTAAAAATGTGATGAAAAATAGTTTAGTCTAACATTTTCCTGCAATACTTAACATGTTTTTGTTTTAGCTGCGAAGAGAAGACCATTTAAGGGAGATCCAAGGAACTGGAGTTACCCTTCCACTCTTGATCCAAGGAACTGGAGTTACTCTTCCACTATCTCCGAACAACTCTCTTTACCTCCCAATCAGCTCCGAGTTTAGCGCTTCCCCATTAATATTAATGTAAACACAAAGTTGAGTTTACAGTTCCTATGGGAAAAAAAAAATCTCATTGTTCCTTATACGTAAATAAGACCGTAACTGTCCGACATATTTAGGTTCTAGTCTAATATATCTCGGCCGCAGTTGTCTAATATATTATCACATATTAATTATTAAAAAAAAGACAAATAGATTAATAAAAACAGTGAATATGTATGAGAGGGACTGATCATCTTGGAGTAATTCTTCACGTCTTCCACCGACTGAAATATTTTTCTCTGTATTAGACTGATAAAGCCACTGATTGGCGAAATAATAAAGATACCCAAGTGTTGCACGTGTATGTAATTCATTTAATATGTGAAGGCTCTGGTTGTCTGGTATTAAGGACGATATTTAGTATTAAGACCATAACTGCCTGGTATAAATACCGCAGCTGTCTATTATTAAAGGTATAGTTGTCTGTATTTAAGCCGTAGTTGCTATATTCAGCCGTAATCATCTAATATTAAAGTTGTAATTGTCTAGTATTAAGCACGAAGATGCCTAGCATTAACGCCGTGGTTGTCTAGTATCAAGACTACAGTTGTCTAATATATTGAGGGCGTAGTTGTCTAATACATTAAAATAAACTTTCATCTTCCCTCCCTACAGCCTGAGTTATTGTGATTGAAAAGAAAGGAGAAAAAAAAAACACAAACCGTAAGTCGTCATGACATTAAGCGTCAGAAATAAAATTGATGCGAGTTGATTGGTGCTTCTAGTACGCCATATTGCGCAGTGTTGTTGTCATGTTTATATGACGGCGTAGATGAGAGTAGAATAATCTACGAGGCCAGAGCAAGCTACATTTACTCAGAAATATCTCACCTTCATACTTGTTTTTTTTATTGCTTTTAAATTAAAATGTTTTATGATGCTTGATGCACAGCTGTACATATTACAGGTGTGCAAATAGGTGTAGCACCTTAATAGGAAAGTTATTTCTGAGTTTTAGTGTCTGAATTAATGTTGTACTGAACAGCAAATGAAAACACAGTTGAAATGTTTAAGTAAAAAAATATTATTATTATTATTATTATTATTATTATTTATTATTATAATTATTATTATTAGTAGTTGTAGTAGTAGTAGTAGTAGTTAGTAGTGTAGTAGTAGTGTAGTATCTTTGGTTAGGTACTTAAACCTATCAGAATATATATGTTGAGAGACAATAATACATTGGTGTATATTTTCATATCATTTATTATTTTTATTATTATTATTTTTATTATTATTATATTATTTTATTATTATTAGTATTATTATTATTATCTATTATTATTTTATTATGATTATATGAAAAACACTGAAGGAGCACAACGAAATGGAAAACGATTTTTCGCCCTTTAGCAAACATTAGAAACACGCATTTAACTCCCCAACAAAAAAATTGCACCCAGTCCTCAAGTAACTTAATATCAGTGGGACCCATAAAACAGCTGTGTCAGGCCAGTAGCTGGAGGTAAAGTTGCCTTCTGTTGAGTGTTTTTTTTTATTGGTGTGTGTATGTGTGTGTGATGTGTGTGTGATGTGTGTGTGTGTGTGTGTGTGAGTGTGTGTGTTGGTGTGTGTGTGTGTGTTGTGGGTGTGTCGTGTGTGTGTGTGTATGTGTGTATGTGTAATGTGTGTGTGTGTGTATGTGTGTGTCTGTGTGTGTGTGATGTGTGTGTGTTGTGTGTGATGTGTGTGTGTGGTGTGTGTCTGTGTGTGTGTTGTGTGTGTATTGTGTGTGTGTGTGTGTGTGTGTGTGTGTGCGTAGGGTGTGTGTGTGTATGTGTGGTACCTCACCTTCTGGGTTAACTGAGTTAAAAACAAACAATTACCTTTCTTCCCTGAGGCTGTTATGGAGGGGGTTAAGATTGATGTAGTCAGTGTTTTGTGGTGATTCTCACTGAGTTAACTCAACCAGGCTATCTTCCCTGCCTCCAGGTGAGAGAGAGAGAGAGAGTGATGAGAGAAGAGAGGGAAATGAGAGAGAGAGAGGAGATGAGAGTAGAGAAAGAGAGAGGGAAAGAGAGAGTGAGAGAAGGAAAATAGAGAAGACCACAAGTGGATCAGCGAAAGGAAGACGGAAGGGGGTAAAAACGGCGAGGAGAGATAACAAAGGAAGAAAGATTACATGAGATAGAGAGAGAGAGAAGGGAGAGAGTGAGACAGATAACAAATACCCTTGGAGTATATTAACGACCATTGTCTGCTGAGAAGAAGTCATTTGGGAAGCTTGACCCCCCCCCCCCCCCCCCCCCCCCCCCCCCCCCCCCTTTACGTGCTCTCTGAACCGCCAAGGTCCAGGATAGTAAAGCAGAAGGCTCTCTCCCCACTACTGGCATGGAAGTGGGTGAAGAGAGAGATCATACTACGATCTTTTATTGAAAATATGCTTCCAAGTTTATTATTATTATTGTTAGTATTTTTATTTTAAACGAATGTTAAATACTAATTCGTTATACAACTACTGGGGAAAATAAGGCAATTAGGTTTGAAGTCTTTGTGAATGTAGTTACTTAAATTGTTGCCGCTGCTGGTGATTATGGTGGTAGTGGTGAGAGTGGTAGTGGTGAGAGTGGTAGTGGTGAGAGTGGTAGTGGTGAGGGTGTTAGTGGTGGGGTGGTAGTTAGTGGTGAGAGTGGTAGTGTGTGAGAGTGGTAGTGGTGAGAGTGGTAGTGGTGAGGGTGGTAGTGGTGAGGGTGGTAGTGGTGAGAGTTGGGTAGTGGTGAGAAGTGGTAGTGGTGAGGGTGGGGTAGTGGATGAGAGGGTATGGGGTGAGGGTGTTAGTGTAGTTGAGGAGTGGTAAGTGGTGAGTGAGTGGGAGTGGATGAGAGTGGTAGTGGGGAGAGGGTACTGGTGTGAGTGTAGGTGGTGAGAGTGGTAGTGGTGAGAGTGGTAGTGGTGAGGGTGGTAGTGGTGAGAGTGGTAGTGGTGAGAGTGGTAGTGGTGAGAGTGGTAGTGGTGAGAGTGGTAGTGGTGAGAGTGGTAGTGGTGAGGGTGGTAGTGGTGAGGGTGGGTAGTGTTTTTTATGGGAGAGTGGTAGTGGTGGAGAGTGGTTGTGGTGAGTGTGGTAGTCGGGTGAGGGTGGTAGTGGTGAGAGTGGTAGTGGTGGAGATTGGTAGTGGTTTGAGAGTGGTAAGTGGTGAGGGTGGTAGTGGTGAGAGTGGTAGTGGTGAGGTTGTTAGTGGTGAGAGTGGTAGTGGGAGAGTGGTAGTGGTGAGGAGTGGTAGTGGGAGAGTGGTAGTGGGTGAGATGGTAGTGGTGAGATGGTAGTGGTGAGAGTGGTCAGTGGTGAGGGGGGGTTGGTATAGTGGTGAAGTGGTAGTGGTGAGAATGGTAGTGGTGAGAGTGGTAGTGGGTTGAGAGTGGTAGTGGTTGAGAGAGTGGTAGGTGGTGAGGGTGGTTAGTGGTGAGAGTGGTAGTGGTGAGGGTTGGTAGTGGTGAGTGTGTTAGTGGTGAGAGTGGCAATGGGGAGGGTGAGGGTGGTAGTGGTGAGGCGTGGTAAGTGGTGAGGAGTGTAGTGGTTGAGAGTGGTAGTGGTGAGGAGTGGTAGTGCGTGAGGGGGTGGTGTGGTGAGGTGGTAGTGTTCGAGAGTGGTTAGTGGTGCGGGTGGTAGTGGTGAGAGTGGTATTGGTGAGAGTGGTAGTGGTTGAGGGTGGTAGTGGTGAGAGTGGTAGTTGGTGTGAGAGTGGTTAAGTGGTGAGGGTGGTAGTGGTGAGAGATGGTAGGTGGTGAGGGGGTAGTGGTTGAGAGGGTAGTGGTGAGAGAGTGTTTAGTGGTGAGAGTGGTAGTGGTGAGGGTGGTAGGTTGTTGTGAGAGTGGTAGTGGTGAGAGTGGTAGTGGTGAGGGTGGGTAGTGTGAGAGTGGTATAGTGGTGAGAGTGGTAGTGGTGAGGGTGGTAGGGCTGGTAGTTGTCGAGAGTGGTTAGTTAGTGGTTGGGTGGTAGTGGTGAGAGTGGGTAGTGGTGAGACTGGTAGTGGTGAGAGTGGTAGTGGTGAGGGTGGTAGTGGGTGAGGGTGTAGTGGTGAGGTTTGGTAGTAGTGAGGAGTGGTTAGTCGTGAGGAAAGTTGTAGTGGTGCGGGGGGTGGTAGTGGTTGAGGTGGTGGGTGAGGGTGGTAGTGGTGAGGTGGTAGTGGAGAGAGTAGGTAGTGGTGAGCGTGTTGTGGTGAGGGGTGGTAGTGGTGAGAGTGGTCGTGGTGAAGCGTGGTAGTGTTGCGATTGGTAGATGATTGTGTGAGTGGTGTGCGAGTGAAGAGTGGTAGTGGTGAGGGGTGGTAGTGGTGAGAGTGGTAGAGGTGAGAGTGTAGTGCGTTGAGAGTGGTAGTGGTGAGGGTGGTAGTGGTGAAGAGTGTTAGTGGTGGGTGGTTGGTTAGTGGTTGAGAGTTGGTAGTGGTGAGAGTGGCAATGGTGAGGGTGGTAGTGGTGAGGGTGGTAGTGGTGAGAGTGGTAGTGGTGAGAGTGGTAGTGGTGAGAGTGGTAGTGGTGAGGGTGGTAGTGGAGAGAGTGGTAGTGGTGAGCGTGGTGTGGTTGGAGGGTGGTAGTGGTGAGAGTGGTAGTGGTGAGAGTGTAGTGGTGAGGGTGGAGTGGTGAGAGATGGTTAGTGGTCGAGAGTGGTAGTGGTGAGGGTGGTAGGGTGAGAGTGGTAGTGGTGAGGGGGTTAGTGGTGAGAGTGGTAGTGGTGAAGAGTGGTTAGTGGTGAGAGTGGTAGTGGTGAGGGGTGTAGTGGTGAAGGTGGTAGGTGGTGAGAGTGGTAGTGGTTGAGGGTGGTAGTGGTTGAGAGTGGTAGTGTGATGGAGTGTTAGTGGGTGAGTGGTGGTAGTGGTTGAGAGTGGTGTGGTTGAGGGAGTGTAGTGGTAGAGTGGTAGAGTGGTGAGACTGGTAGGGTGGAAGTGGTGTGGTGAGGGTGGTAGTGGTGAGGGTGGTAGTGGTGAGGGTGGTAGTGGTGAGGGTGGTAGTGGTGAGGGTGGTAGTGGTGAGGGTGGTAGTGGTGAGAGTGGTAGGGTGGAGGGGTGGTAGTGGTGAGAGGGTAGTGGGGAGAGTGGTAGTGGTGAGAGTGGTAGTGGTGAGGGTGGTAGTGGTGAGAGTGGTAGTGGTGTGAGAGTGGTAGTGGTGAGGAGTGGTGTGGTGATTGGTAGTGTGAGAGAGGTAGTGGTGAGTGTGGTACGTGGTGGAGTGGTAGTGGTTGCTGAGTGGTGTGGTGATAATGGTAGTGGTGAGGGTGTAGTGGTGAGAGTGGTAGTGTGAGGGTGGTAGTGGTGAGAGTGGTATTGGTGAAGAGTGGTAGTGGTTGAGAGTAGGTAGTGGTGAGGGTGGTAGTGGTGAGAGTGGTAGTGGTGAGGGTGTTAGTGGTGTGAAGTGGTGTGGTAGAGTGGTAGTGGTGAGAGTGGTAGTGGTGAGATTGGTAGTGGTGAGAGTGGTCGTTGTGAGAGTGGTAGTGGTGAGGTGGTTAGTGGTGAGATGGTAGTGGTGGAGAGTGTAGTGGTGAGTGTGGTAGTGGTGAGGGTGGTAGTGGTGAGAGTGGTAGTGGTGCGAGTGGTAGTGGTGAGAGAAGTGGTAGTGGTGAGAGTGTAGTGGTGAGAGTGGTAGTGGTGAGGGGTGGTATGGTGAGGATGGTAGTGGGTGAGTGGTAGTGGTGAGAGTGGTATTGGTGAGGAGTGGCAGTGGTGAGGGTGGTAGTGGTTGAGGGTGGTAGTGGTGAGAGTGGTAGTGGTGAGAGTGGTTTGTGAGTGAGAGTGGTAGTGGTGAGGGTGGTAGTGGTGAGAGTGGTAGTGGTGAGAGTGGTAGTTGGTGAGGGTGGTAGGGGTGAGAGTGGTAGTGGTGAGAGAGTGGTTAGTGGTGAGGGTGGTAGTGTTAGAGTGGTATTGGTGAGAAGTGGTAGTGGTGGAGGGTGTTAGTGGTGAGGTGGTAAGTGGTGAGGGTTTGTTAGTGGTGAGAGTGGTAGTGGAGTGGATGCGAGTGGTAGTCGTGAGAGTGGTAGTTGGTTGAGGGTGGTAGTGGTGGAGTGGTAGTGGTGAGTGTGGTAGTGGTTGAGGGTGGTAGTGGTGAGGTGGTAGATGGTTGAGAGTGGTAGTGGTGAGGGTGGTAGTGGTGAGAGTGGTAGATTGTGAGGGTGGTAGTGGTGAGAGTGGTAGTGGTTGAGAGTGGTAGTGGTGAGAGTGTTAGTGGTAGTGGGTGGTAGTGGTGTGGGTGGTAGTGGTGAGGGTGGTCGTGGTGAGAGTGTAGTGGTAGGGTGAGTAGTGGTGAGGGTGGTAGTGGTGAGAGTGGTAGTGGTGAGGGGTGGTTAGTGGGTGAGAGTGGTAGTGGGTGAGGTGGTAGTGGTGAGAGTGGTAGTGGTGAGGGGTGGGTAGTGAGTGAGAGTGGTAGTGGTGAGAGTGGTTAGTGGTGAGAGTGGTAGTGGTGAGTGGTATGTGAGTGTGAGTGTTAGTGGTGAGGGTGGTGGTAGTGGTGAGAGTGGTAGTGGTGAGAGTGGTAGTGGTGAGAGTGGTTAGTGGTGAGGGTGGTAGTGGTGAGAGTGGTGGTAGTGGTGGAGAGTGGATAGTGGTGAGATGGTAGTGGTGAAGAGGGTAGTGGTGAGAGTTGGTAGTGTGAGGGTGGTAGTGGTGAGGAGTGGTAGATGGTGAGAGTGGTTAGGTGTGTGAGAGTGGTAGTGGTGAGAGTTGTAGTGGTGAAGGTGGTAGTGGTGTGAGAGTGGTAGTGGTGAGAGTGGTATTGGATGAGAGTGGTAGTGGTGAGTGAGGTGGTAGTGGGAGAGTGGTAGTGGTGAGAAGTGGTAGTGGTGAGAGTGGTATTGGTGAGGGTGGAAGTGGTGGAGAGTGGTTAGAGGTGAGAGTGGTAGTGGTGAGAGTGGTAGTGGGGTGTGGTAGTGGTGAGAGTGCGGTAGGTAGTGGTGAGAAGTTGGTAGTGGTGTGAGTGGATGTGGTAGAGGTGGTAGTGGTGAGGGTGGGTGTGGTGAGAGTGGTAGTGGTGAGAGTGGTAGTGGTGAGAGTGTTGTGGTGAGAGTGGTGTGGTGAGGAGGTGGTTAGTGGTGAGGAGTGGTGTGGTTGAGAGTGGTGTGGAGAGAGTGGTAGTGGTGAGAGTGGTGGTGGTTGTGAGTTGTAGTGGAAGAGGGTGGTAGTGGTGAGAGTGGTAGTGGTTGAGAGTGGTTTCTTGGTGAGAGGAGTGGTAGTGGTGAGAGTGGTAGTGGTGAGCGTGGTAGTTGGTGAGGTGGTAGTGGTGAGGTGGGTAGTGGTTGAGAGTGGTAGTGGTGAGGTGATGGTAGTGTGAGGAGTGGTAGTGGTGAGAGTGGTGTGGTGAGTTGGTAGTGGTGAGAGTGGTAGTGGTGAGGGTGGTAGTGGTGAGAGTAGGTAGTGGTGTGAGTGAGAGTGGTAGTGGTGAGGGTGGTAGTGGTGCGAGTGGTAGTGGTGAGAGTGGTAGTGGTGAGAGTGGTAGTGTGAGAGTGGTAGTGGTCGAGGGAGTGGTAGTGGTGAGAGTGGGTAGTGGTTGAGAGTGGTAGTGGTGAGGGTGGTTAGTGGTAGTGGTGAGAGTGGTAGTGGTGAGAGTTGGATTAGTGGTGAGGTGTGGTATGGTGAGAGTGGGTAGTGGTGAGAGTGGTAGTGGTGGAGGGTGGTAGTTGGTGAAGGGTGGTAGTGGTGAGAGTGGTACGTGGTGAGAGGGTAGTGGTGAGGGTTGTAGTTGTGAGAGTGGTAGTGGGTGAGGGTGTGGTAGTGGTGAGGTGGTATTGAGTGTGAGGAGTGGTAGTGGTTGAGAGTGGTAGGGTGAGAGTGGTAGTGTGAGATTGGTAGTGGTTAGAGTGGTAGTGGTTGAGCGTTGGTAGTGGTGAAGTGGTAGTGGTGAAAGTGGTTTAGTGGTGGAGTGGTAGTGGTGAGAGTGGTAGTGGTGAGGGTGGTTAGTGGTGAGGTGGTATGGTGAGGGTGGTTATGGTGTTGAGAGTGGTAGTGGTGGAGGTGGTTAGTGGTGAGAGTGGTTGTGGTGAGAGTGGTCGTGGTTGAGAGTGGTAGTGGTGAGGGTGGTAGATGGTGAGAGTGTAGTGTGAGAGTTGTAGTGGTGAGAGTGGTAGTGGTGAGAGTTGGTAGTGGTGTGAGTGGTAGAGTGCGTGTGAGAGGTCAGTGGTGAGAGTGGTAGTGATGAGAGTGGTAGTGTGAGGGTGGTGGTAGTGGTGAGGGGGGAGTGGTGAGAGTGGTCGTGGTGGAGAGTGGTAGTTGGTTGGAGTGGGAGTGGTGAGAGTGGTAGTGGTGAGCAGTGGTTGGTGGTGAGTGGTAGTGGTGAGAGTGGTAGTGTTGAGGGTGGGTTGTGGTGAGAGTGGTAGTGGTGAGAGTGGTAGTGGTGAGAGTGGTAGTGGTGAGAGTGGTAGTGGTGAGGGTGGTAGTGGTGAGAGTGGTAGTGGTGAGAGTGGTAGTGGTGAGAGTGGTAGTGGTGAGAGTGGTAGTGGTGAGAGTGGTAGTGGTGAGAGTGGTAGTGGTTGGAGAGTGGTTTGGTGAGAGGTGGTAGTGCGTGAGAGTGGTAGTGGTGAGAGTGGTAGTGGTGAGAGTGGTTGTGGTGAGAGTTGGTAGTGGTGAACGAGTGGTAGTGGTGGAGGGTGGTAGTGGTGAGAGTGGTATAGTGGTGAGAGTGGTAGTGGTGAGAGTGGGAGTGGTGAGGTGGTAAGTGGTGAGAGTGGTTGTGGGAGAGTGGTAGTGGTGGAGTGGTAGTGGTGTGGGTAGGTAGTGGTGCGAGTGTTAGTGGGTGAGAGTGGTAGTCGTGAGAATGGTCAGTATAGAGTGGTGAGAGTGGTAGTGGTGAGAGTGGTAGTGGTGAGATATTAGTGGTGAGGTGGTGGTAGTGGTGAGAGTGGTAGTGGTGAGAGTGTAGTGGTGAGAGTGGTAGTGGTGAGAGTGGTAGTGGTGAGAGTGGTTGTTATTGGTTGTGAGAGAGTTAGGTATAGTGTGTTGAGGAGTGGATAGTGGTGAGGGTGGTAGTGGTGAGAGTGGTAGTGGTGAGCGTGGTGTGGTGAGAGTGGTAGTGGTGGGAGTTTTAGTGGTGCGAGTGGTAGTGGTGAGGGTGGTAGTGGTGAGGGTGGTAGTGGTGAGGGTGGTAGTGGTGAGGGTGGTAGTGGTGAGGGTGGTAGTGGTGAGGATGGTAGTGGTGAGGGTGGTAGTGGTGAGGGTGGTAGTGGTGAGGGTAGTAGTGGGAGGGTAGGTAGTGGTGAGAGTGGTATTGGTGAGAGTTGGTAGTGGTGAGGGTGGTAGTGGTGAGAGAGGTATTGGTGGAAGTGGTAGTGGACGAGGGTTGGTAGTGGTGAGAGTGGTAGTGGGGAGGGTGGTAAGTGGTGTGGGGTGGTAGTAGGTGAGAGTGGTAGTGGTGAGAATGGTAGTGGGAGAGTGGGAGTGGTGAGAGTGGTAGTGGGTTAGAGTGGTAGTCGGTGTGAGATTGGTAGTGGTGAGGGTGGTAGTGGTGAGGGTGGTAGTGGTGAGAGTGGTAGTGGTGAGGGTGGTAGTGGTGAGGGTGGTAGTGGTGAGGGTGGTAGTGTTGAGGATGGTAGTGGTGAGAGTGGTAGTGGTGAGAGTGGTAGTGGTGAGAGTGGTATTGGTGGAGATAGTGGTATGGTGAGGGTGGGTAGTGGTGATGAGTGGTAGTGGTGAGAGTGTGTGTGGTGAGAGTGGTAGTGGTGCGAGTTGGTGTGGTGAGAGTGGTTGTGGTGTCAGAGTGGTAGTGGTGAGAGAAGAGTGGTCGTGGCGAGAGTGGTGTGGTGAGGGTTTGGTAGTGGTTGAGAGTGGTAGTGGTGAGGGTTGGTATTGGTGAGAGTGGTCGTTGAGAGGGTGGTAGACTGGTGAGAGTGGTAAGTGGTGAGGGTGGTAGTGGAGAGGTTGGTAGAGGTGAGAGTGGTAGTGGTGAGGGTGGGTACGTGGTGAGAGTGGTAGTGGTAGAGGTTGGTAGTGGTGAGGTGGTAGTTGGTGACAGTGGTAGTGGTTTGAGAGTGGTAGTGGGGAGTGTGGTAGTGGTGAGTGGTGGTAGTGGTGAGAGTGTAGTGGTGAGGTGGAAGTGGGTGAGAGTGGTAAGTGGGAGGAGTGGTAGTGGTGAGGGTGGGTAATGGTGAGAGTGGTTAGTGGGTGAGGGTGGTTGTGGTTGAGAGTGGTAGTGGCTAGGGTGGTTAGTCGTTGCGGGTGGTGTGGTGAGAGTGGTAGTGGTGAGAGTGGTAGTGAGTGAGGGTGGTGTGGTGAGCGTGGTGTGGTTGAGAGTGGCTTAGTGGTGAGGGTGGTATAGTGGTGAGGTTGGTTGTGGTGAGGTTGTAAGTGGTGAGGTGGTAGTGGTTGAGTGTGGATAGTGGTGAGAGTGGTAGTGGTGAGAGTGGGGTAGTGGTGAGATTGGTAGTGGTGAGGAGTGGTAGTGGTGAGGGGAGGTAGTGGTGAGAGTGGTTTTTGTTGAGAGTGGTAGTGGTGAGAGTGGTAGTGGTGAGAGTGGTAGTGGAGAGAGTGAGTGGTATTGGTGGAGATTGGTAGTGGTGAGAGTGGTAGTGGTGAGGGAGGTAGTGGTGAGCGTGGAGTGGTAGTGGTTGAGAGTGGTAGTGTTGAGTGTGGTAGTGGTGAGATTGTGGTAGTGGTGAGATTGGTAGTGGTGAGAGGTGTTAGTGGTGAGGGGTGGTAGTGGTGAGAGTTTGTAGTGGTGAGGTTGGTAGTGGATGAGAGTGGTAGTGGTGAGAGTGGTAGTGGTGAGGTGGTAGTGGTTGCGAGTGGTAGTGGTGAGAGTGGTAGTGGTGAGAGTGGTAGTGGGTGAGAGTGGTAGTGGTGAGAGTGGTAGTGGTGAGAGTGGTAGTGGTGAGAGTGGTAGTGGTGAGGGTGGTAGTGGTGAGAGTGGTAGTGGTGAGAGTGGTAGTGGTGAGAGTGGTGTGGTGAGAGTTGGTAGTGGTAGGGTGGTAGTGGTGAGAGTGGTAGTGTTGAGAGTGGTTAGTGGTGAGAGTGTAGTGAGTGAGGTGGTAGTGGTGAGAGAGGTCGTGGTGGAGAGATGGTAGTGGTGAGAGTGGAGGTAGTGGTGAGAGTGGTAGTGGTGAGAGTGGTAGTGGTGAGAGTGGTAGTGGTGGAGAGTGGTAGTGGTGTTGAGGTGTGGTTAGTGGTGAGAGTGGTAGTGGTGAGAGTGGTAAGTGGTGAGGAGTGGTAGGGTGAGGGTGGTATTGGTTGAGAGTGGTAGTGGTGGAGTGGATAGTGGTGAGAGTGGTATAGTGGTGAGAGTGGTAGTGGTGTGAGAGTGGTAGTGGTTGAGGAGTGGTAGTGGTTGATGAGAGTGGTAGTGGTGAGGGTGGTAGTGTGTGAGTGTTGGTAGTGGTAAGACGTGGGTTAGTGGTGAGAGTGGTGTGGTGAGAGTGGTAGTGGTGAGGGTGGGAAGTGGTGAGAGTGGTAGTGGTGAGAGTGGTAGTGGTGAGAGTGGTAGTGGTGAGAGTGGTAGTGGTGAGGAGATGTAGTGGTGAGAGTGGTAGTGGTTGAGGCGTGGTTAGTGGTGAGAGTGGTAGTGGTGAGGTGGTAGTGGTGAGAGTGGTAGTGGTGAGAGTGGTTAGTGGTTGAGAGTGGTAGTGGTGAGATTGGTAGTGGTGAGAGTGGGTAGTGGATGTGAGAGTGGTAGCGGGTGTGCAGTGGTAGTGGTTGGAGAGAGGTAGTGGTGAGAGATGGTATAGTGGTGGAGGGTGGTATGGTGAGGGTGGTAGTGGTGAGGGTGGTAGGTTGGTGAGGGGTGGTAAGTGGTTGAGTGTGGTAGTGGATGAGGGTGTTGTGGTGAGAGTGGTAGTGGTGAGAGTGGCAGTGGTTGAGGGTGGTAGTTGTGAGAGTTGGTAGTGGTGAGGGTGGTTAGTGGTGAGAGTGGTAGTGCGTGAGTGTGATAAGTGGTAGTGGTGAGGGGGGTAAGTGGTGAGGGTGGTCGTGTGAGGGATGGTAGTGGTGTGTTCGAGAGAGTGGTTTGTGGTGAGAGGTGGTAGTGGTGAGATTGAGAGTGGTAGTGGTGAGGTGGTAGTGGTTGAGGGGTGGGTAGTGGTTGAGAGTGTGTAGTGGTGAGAGTGGTGTAGTTGGTGGAATGGGTAGTGGTGAGAGTGGTTAGTGGTGAGAGTGGTAGTGGTGAGAGGGTAGTGGGTGAGAGTGGTAGTGGTGAGAGTGGGTAGTGGTGAGTGATGGTAGTCGGAGAGATTGGTAGTGGTGAGAGTGGTTTGTGGTGTGAGTGGTAGTGGTGGAGAGTGGTAGTGGTGAGAAGTAGGTTGTGTTGAGAGTGGTAGTGGTGAGAGTGGTAGTTGGTGAGAGTGGTAGTGGTTGAGGTTGGTTGTGGTTGAGGGTTGTAGAGATTGAAAGCAGCATCTCTGGCAGGGTCACTCGCGGAGAGGACATTCCTTACCTCACTTGTGAATGACAACTGAGATATTTGTTGCTGAAGCAGCGCTTCAGTATTCTCTCTGCTCCTCCTCCTCTTCTTGCGTCTCATACTCTTCCTCCTGCACCTGCTCCCTCACCATTCGTTCTCTCTCCTCTTCCTTCTCTTCCCTTTTCTTATTTTATCAATATTCCACTCTTCACTTTGCTTCTTAATTCTTTATATTTTCATCCTCGTTCTTAAATCTTTCTTCCTGTCATTGTCCTCCTCCTCCTTCCTCGACTAATTAGGGCAATGCCGTTAATAGTTTACAATGCTTTCATTGCTTGTCCTCTGGTGTGTGTGTGTGGGTGTGATGTGTTGAGTGTGTGTGGTGTGTGTGTTGTGTGTGTGTAGTCTTTCTTTCCTCTAGAAGTTAGCTCTAATTCTAGCTGTGTAACTATTATAAAGAATAGGTTAACAGCACACTGCTGATGTATCTATTTTTTGCTGAATAACAAATGAAAAAATGCTTCTTGCAGACTTACAGAATTGTTCCTTGGCTTAATGTTAAGATAATTGACTATTTAATAATAATAATAATAATAATAATAATTATTATTATTATTATTATTATTATTATTATTATTATTATTATTATAATGTGACATGCTACATAAAAAGCCCCTGGTTATGCAGAGCATTTCGGGTTAATTTGGTTAATTTTGTTCCCAGGATGGGACCCACACCAGTCGGCTAACACCCAGTACCTATTTCCTGCTAGGTAAACAGGGTTAGCAGGTGTCTTAGGGAAAACTCGCCCTAATGTTTCCACAGTTACCGGGGATGTTAAACACCAGACTGAGTGTGCGAGCTGAGTGCGTTAGCAACCGAGCTACGAGTTAAGATTGGTATATTGTCTGTGTGCGGTCGTATACGAAGGAGTTAAAAGGCAGTCTAGTGTGTGTTTTGTGGTACTATGCGATCCCAGAGAGGTTTTAATAAACCTAGTCTCACTAATCTGTAAGGTATTTCCAGTACCTGGTACTGTGCAGCCAAAGGTGTCGGAGGTACTGGAGTACTGGAGGTAATAAAGTTGGCCGTGGAATGAATTGGGGAGAATGCTTTAGAGCCCTGGGGAGGTTGTAACAGTGCCATCATCTGAGAATGAAAAAGGGGTTGATATTATGGTTGATGATTGAAATGTAATGTGATTATGATGTAAAATATTATAGAAATGTTTGTTGGGATGTTTTCTGTACTTAGTTGTTAAGCTGTTGAATGTTTAAGGAAATTGTAAATTAAAGGGATAAATAATGTGGTAGCTTAAAACAATAAGAGATATTACCCAAGCTCTTATTTTTTTTTTAGAGGTAGCAAAAGGGACGTGGTGAATGCCTCTTTGCATAATATGTATTTAATAGAGATGTGAGGCATTCCTCTTCAATTAAGAATCAGAACCTTCTGACTTAAGATCTTTTAATGCTGTAAAGAAAAAAACAGCACGCTTTGTTGTGAGATCACTTACATTAGAGGGAATTACTCTTTTTCCCCTGGGTATGTGGTTAACTGATTGCTCAAGCCAAGAATTAGGTTAAGTGGTAGAAAACTGTAAGTGGCCACTTAAGGGGTATTTATTAATCAACGCTGCCTGGAGCAATTAGGAAACCCCATTTCTTACCCCTTGCAAGTCAAGTTCGCTCACTCCAAATGTCCCAGGACAGAATCTTGTCCAATAAAAACTCCCAGTGTTTGGATTTTGTGTTGTGTTTCTAACAACCTGTAAGCATCACGTACCGTGTTGACCACGACAACACCTTGTCAGCATCACGTACCATGTTGACCACGGCAACACCTTGTCAGCATCACGTACCATGTTGACCACGACAACACCTTGTCAGCATCACGTACCATGTTGACCACGACAACACCTTGTCAGCATCACGTACCATGTTGACCACGACAACACCTTGTCAGCATCACGTACCATGTTGACCACGGCAACAGCCAGCTGCCACAACACAAGTCACCATAATATGCACTGTAGCAGTTCTAATTGGCACAGCATTAGCATAACTACTACTTAATTGCCACTGTAACAGCCCCTTAATTAGCCCAACGGCATCCTTATAATTAGGACTACAACAACCCTATAAAGTGTAGTGCACTGTAGGGTAATACAAAACTAGTGTAATTTATCCATCATTATCTGCGGTACGATGTACACAGCATCATGACCTGCAGCAAGGTGTACATCATGACCAGCAATACGGTGTGCATTATTACAACCCAGGGTCAATAAGGCCTGTTATCCTGGGTGTAAAGGGGAGCAAGGAGCAGAACAAACACAGCTGAATGACTTTGAAATATACTTTCCTTCACCAAGAGCAATATTGATTATTTACATATATGTACACTATATACAGTTGGAAATGTATGTGTACAACACGGCTAAGGCAATGCCAAGACAGAGCCAGGAGACAGAATGGACAACCGTGCTCAACCAGCTCTAGTATGGAAATGACAAGGGTAGACAGGTGGGTGGTGCCCACCACACCTCTACGATTGCCAAACCCACCTTCTCATTGGGTGAACCTGGGTACTGATCGAACGATGGGGCCCCATCGTTCGACCCTAGTACAGGTTCGCTGGTGAGGGAGATAGCCTTTCAATGAGGGTGTGTACATGCACCGAATAAAGGTTACGTACTCTTTGCATGCCACATGCATCATGACCTGCAACACGGTGTACATCATGATCTGCAATACGGTGTGCATCATGACCTGCAGCACGGTGTACATCATGACCTGCAACACGATGTACACAGGCCATCGCTTATCGATATTTTTTCTACATTATTGATTCACTCTCTGTGTGTTTATTGGGCTCCTTGAACTCTGCTGCTTCGCCTCATCTTCTTTTCTTTCCTCTCTCTTTTTTTCATCCTTCGCCTCTCCTTTCATTCTCTGGTCTTTCATTCAACTTTTCATCTTTCATTCTTTCATTTTTCTTCCATCTTACGCCTGGTCTTCCTTCCATTCTGCATCCTGATCTCTGTTTCTTTGCCTTGTCTTCTCTTTTATCCGTTTTTGTTCCCCTCCTTCCCCTCCTCTTCCATTCTTTGATCCTACGTTCAACTTTTCATATTTCCTCTTGTTTCATCTTTCTTCTGCCTTATGCCTCGTCATCATTCTGTTCTCTTTCTACCATGCCATGCTTTCCCGTCCTCGATGCTACAACATACACAGAGACAGCATTTCTTCAATTCCATTATTGTAGATGGTGACCTCTACGACACAAATAAGTTTTCTGGAGCACTGGAGCGTGGTGTGTCGAGGCCTGGCTATGGACCGGGCGGAGGGGGCTTTGACCCCCGGTATACCCTGCAGGTATACCCTCCAGGTATCCTCTGAAAGAAGGATTTAATGCTGTTGCCGCATCTGACAGTCTGGAAACAAATGACACTCGGTAAAGAAGAGACGAGTTGAACTCCCTTTTTCTCCCGTCTACGACTCTTCTCCCTCTTCCTGTTTCTCGTCATCTCTCTCATCCTCTAATTCATCATTGCCCTTTTCCATTTTCCTCTCCTTCACTGCTCCTACTGCTTAATGCCTCTCACGATAGCTCATTCTCAGCCGTCTTGTTCCTTGTTTTCTTTTAACTCGCCTTCTACGACCCTACATAATTCACCTCTCTGTTGATTGTCCTCCATCAGTCACCTTTATCCCTCTCCTCCATCACCCACCATCATTCACCTCTCTCCCTCACCTCCATCATCCACCTCTCTCCCTCACCTCCGTCACCCACCATCATCCACCTCTCTCCCTCGCCTCCATCACCCTCCTCCATCATTCACCTCTCTCCCTCGCCTCCATCACCCTCCTCCATCATTCACCTCTCTCCCTCGCCTCCATCACCCTCCTCCATCATTCACCTCTCTCCCTCGCCTCCATCACCCTCCTCCATCATTCACCTCTCTCCCTCGCCTCCATCACCTTCCTCCATCATTCACCTCTCTCCCTCGCCTCCATCACCTTCCTCCATCATTTACTCCTCTCCCTCGCCTCCATCATCCACCTCTCTCCCTCACCTCCGTCACCCACCATCATTCACCTCTCTCCCTCGCCTCCATCACCCTCCTCCATCATTCACCTCTCTCCCTCGCCTCCATCACCCTCCTCCATCATTTACCCCTCTCTCTCGCCTCCATCACCCTCCTCCATCATTTACCCCTCTCCCTCGCCTCCATCACCCACCATCACTCCTTGCTGGTGGGATGTCGACCATATAGTTATGTTTTATGGTTCTTCTTGGCTCGTTTTTGCAGTTTCTGGAGATAATGCTCAACCAAATGACTAATTAACCCGCTCCTCGACGGCCCCTGAGGTCTCGAATTGGACAGTTAAGCTTTCAGCTTGACGAGGACCTAGGTAATAATTGCGTGATGATGGTGGGGGTCTGGGAGATAATCCACGACTGGTATTGATGTGTAGGAGATAATCCACAACACTGGTGTTGTTGTCTAGGAGATAATCCACAACTGGTGTTGGAAGTCTGAGAGATAATCCACAACTGGTGTCGATGTGTAGGAGATAATCCACAACTGTTATTGATGTCTAGGAAATAATCCGTAACTTGTATAGATAACCCTCAACTGATGTTGATATCTAGATAATCCACAACTGGCGTTGATGTGCAAAGGATAATTCACAACTGGTGTTGGTATGGAGGAGATAATCTACAACAGGCGTTGTAGGTCTGGAAGATAATCTACAACTGGTGCTGAAGGTCTGGGAGAGAACCCACATTGCCCGGGCCGGGGCCGGGGCGTGGGGTCGATGGCACGCTCACACACTCCCGGACATAACCTAACTTCACCCAGGAGTTTTTCCACACCGTAAAATTTCGGCTCTCAACTAGCAAATTTTCGCCGTATCAAACCTATCATATATTGGATAACATTTTCAATAGCGACAACGTTGTTTCAGAGTGCTAATATTCTCCGGTAAATACTCTGTAAATTGCTGCTTGACTAGAGTAAATTTGAAATAAACTTGAACTTTATAAAAGAGGATTTTTTTTTGTATTGTTATTAATAATATGCATCGTTAAAAGTGATCTGACTTTTGTAATTCATCCATGAAACTCTTCGCTAATTGAACTGATGAATATTTTTCTGAGTGAGAGTGTACGGTGGAGGAGGGAGGGGGAAGGGGAGAGAGAGAGAGAGAGAGAGGGAGACAGAGAGAGGTGAGAGGAAGAGAGTGAGTGAGAGGAGGTTAGGATGAGTGAAGAAGGGAGAAGGGGTGAGGGATAGAGTGAGGGAGAGAGAGAGACAGGGCAGCTAGGAGTGGAGTGGGTGAGAGCTTGTGTTTGCTCTCATGCGTGTGCTCCCTTATTTTTTATTGTAGTGGTCTAGTCTCAGTTCCTGGCCTTTGGTCTTGCCGCTTGACAGGTTCTCTCCCTCCTAGTCTCGTGGGCTCTCTCATATGTATGGAGCATTCCTCCTCTGCAGCTTCGTCCAGTTCATTCCACATCCATTCCGCCCTGAGGCTGAAGAAATACTTCCTGACATCCAGATGATTTATCTGTCTTATTAATTTCCAACTGCGTCCTTTTATACCCATTCCCGGACTCTTGCTTAGGCTCTGAGTGCTTTGTATGTCGTTGTCACGTCTCTCTTTATTCTTGAATCTTATATCATTAGGTTCACTTCCTTGAGCCTCTTCTCACAGCTCATTTCCTTCTGGGCCAAGTCTTGTTGCATACCTCTGCCTTTTTTATAGTTTCTTAACAGGCTTTATCAAATGTGTATTCCATGCTGGTGCTGCATACTCCCATACGCGTATTACCTGCACAGGTTGTTCGAGTGATGTGTATCACTGACGATATGCTCGACATTGTCTTTCTGTGAATAAATGATTTAGAAAACCGACAAGTTGATGAATGAGACACTTGTGCAACATATGGGTATCTTTTTACTAGATTGAAGAAGCCAGCCAATAGCTTCTTCAGTTCAATGCAGAGAAAGGTGGAAGATGAGGAGGAGCTTGAGGTAATCAGTCCCTCAGTCTTGAGTCAATGTGTTCAGTTGATAAATGGAGGCAATCGAGTCCATTTATCAACTGTTTTGCCTGAGGGTCGTAGCCTCTGTCTCCAGAGTCTGTTCTCAAATTCTCTTCTCGTTAATCCTCCCCGAGTTATAATCTTGCAAATGTTGGGGTTGAATTCAAGAAGCCACAAGTCTGGCCAACATTGTCGTTTGTCCAGTTCTATATGTAACTTAACTGGTCCTCATCGGCTTATATTCTCCTCATTAATTTTACGTCATCTGCAAATATGGATACATCTGGTATGCTATTTACATTTGCTAGAACCAGAACTTTACTAATCTGACATATCAGAGACAGGCACTCTTCATATTGTGTGTTGTGTGTGTGTGTGTGTGTACGCATCGCATTGCACTCACCTAATTGTGTCTACAGAGGTCGAGTTCAGTGCGTAGACACGCCTCTTAGGCTTCAAGTGACTGACTTATTTTAGTTGTGCCCTCAAGTTCATCTGTTTTTACTACTAGGATATAGAATTTGCCTTCTTGAAGGGTCAGATCCGATTGGTTGTCAGTGTTATGTGGGTCTGCGGATTGCTGGCATCTATATCATGCGACAAATGTTCCATTAAATGTAGGATCAGCTGGCAATTCAGGCAAATAGTAAGGTTCAGACTCTAGTTCAGCGAGCGTCTCTCACGCAAGTCAGCTTCAGTCTCTCCCTCCCTCAACACTTGTCATGCTCGGCCTCTCACTCAAGTATTCTCAGCACTTGTCGCGCCCAAGCTCTCACACAAGTGCTCTCAGCACTTATCCCCAAGCTCTCCAAGAAGTGCTTTCTCAGCACTTGTCAAGCCCAAGCTTTCACACAAGTGCTCTCAGCACTTATGCCTTGGCTCACTCTACTGATTTTCCTTCTCACGTGAAAGTGCAAGACACTTCCCATTTACTCAAAAAAACAAAAAATTACAGTAGTTTATAATGTTAGATGACTTATTATTTAAAGAGCATAATAAAACAATGGCTCCAAAAGAGAAATGATGTAACTATTGTTATATTTAAATCATTAGCGCTCTCTCATTTTAAATTTTGCTTTGTGTTCGTAGCATCTTTCAAGGCAGGAGAGCTGTTAGAGCTGGAGACTGTACAAAGATCGTTTCCTGTACTGCCAACATAATCAATACCGCTTCAAACTACTGGAACTCCTTGACGTATTTCACTTCTCCCACTGAAACGGAGAAGAGCGGAATACCTGATGTGTACTTGGATGCTACTGGAAAGTCAGGTCCCAAACCTGTATAATACCATAACAATTTGCTAGAGTGAGAGATACTGTAGAAAGAGAAGAAAAATCCGATATAAAACAATGTGCCATAAGTACAGTAAAAAAATCTATTAACCTTCCTTACCCAAGATTCTTCAACCTGCTACTAGTAGGCTGTCGACCAGGTCAACAGCCTGGTTGACCAGGCAAGAACCAGACGAGCCTGGCGCATGGCTGGGCTCCGGGAGTAGAAAAAAACTCTCGGAACTCATCAAAGATATATATCAAATATATGACAGATTGTAAAATATTGCGGGAACAAAAATAGAGGTTTGCAAGAGTAAACCGGGCCACTACCTGCACCAGGTGGCAAATCAACCGTGGTGTAACGTCTAAGAAGGCCTGGGGGCCGCTAGCAGCAAGAGCCTGGTTGACGAAGCAGGCTTTAGCTTCATCGGAGAGGCTGCATCTGCTAGTCTGGTTGCAAAAGCATTGTCGACAAAGAAATCAACATGAAAGTAAGATTTCATAACGGGCTACAAGGTTAGAGTTATGTCATACACTTTGCCGCAAGAGTTATAATTCCTCACATCACAACCACTTATTGGGAAGCAAAAAAAAAAAAAAAAGCGTAGTGCGGAGACTTTGGATTTCAAATCTTCTGATAATTATGATACATTTTTTTTACTGGATAAAACGGTAAAGTGATGGAAAACCTCAGTCACATGTGTAAAAATTCCACGTATGAATCAAGAATAAATCTCCTCACAAAACACCACCAGCAACGAAATGGTGTCCACTTACATGTGTTACTAAAACTTCCTATATTCTCGGCTTTGATAGCAGGCTCCAAGATGCTTCTAAACACCAAGGTCGTAAACAATAGATGGCGTGGCTGACATGATTCCTTTATCCCTTATACTCTGCCCTAATCTTTCTCATAATACTTAGGAGAAAACTCTAGCCGTTACTCACTGGAAATGGGCAGGATGATGTGTTCTTTCCTGAAGGTCCTGAAGATGTCCAGGATGATTTATTTCTTTTTCAAAATATTAGAGATGATCAGGATGATGTGTTCTTCAGTGTGATAAAAATGTTCAGGATGCTTTCTTCAAAGATGTCCAGGATGTTGTCTTATGCAAGGAATCGGAGATATCCAGGATGTATTCCATCCACAAGGAGCTGCAGATGTCCAGGATGATACCCAGGATGTCTTCCATCCAAAAGGAGCTTGAGAAATCCAGCATAATGTCTTCTATCCTAGTGGTATTGCTGATATCCAGGATGATAACTTCCTTTCTCGAAAAGCTGCAGATGTCCAGGAGTATGATTTCCATCCTCAAGGGGCTGTAGAACTTAAAGATAATTTCTTCCTTCCTCAAGGAGCTAGAAATGTGCTGGATATCTTTCTCAGGGTACTTGGAGATATCCGGAATGACGCGTCCCTTCCCCGAAGAGCTGGCTATATCTAGGATGATGTGCTCCCTCTGTAATGACGTTTTCCTTCCTGAAGAGCCGATAGTCAAAATGTTTTCCCTTCTCAAAGCACTGCAGTTGTCTGGGATGTACCCGTACCACCCTCTTCCCCACACGCACACATTCACAAAGTGCCAAAGTCGCTGATGCTGCCGGATACGTCTGTGCCAGGCACAAGTGCCTGCCCCACTTCCCTCAATGGGCTGCATTTCGGCTCAAACTGTTATCCAATACTATTCCATTCTTCTGCCGGGCTAAAACACGGCTTTGCCAGCCCTGAGGTGTCCAGGCTCTCCTGTAAATAAATATTTTCGTGTAAAGCAACTGAGCTGGGAACCCAAGATAATGGTTTACCGGCGTGCTGTTTAATGTCCCGCCCAGCTGAAACACTACATATTTATAAGGAACTCTAGCACGAGCGCACACACACACACACACACACACACACACACACACACACACACACACACACACACACACACACACACACACACACACACACACACACACACACACACACACACACACACACAGGGCTCATGTTTGTATACACACACATTTGAAGCCACCACACGAGCGTTGAATGTGCAAGCAAAATAAGTACATGGAAGGAACTCTCGCTATAAACTTGGAGATAATATCATGGTTGTTGGCTACCAATAGCGAGACATGAGTGAATCATGAGGCGCACGCCTCACTACCCAGGGGAGTCTCTACACAGGAATCCTCCATTCAACCCATGCTAACAAAAAACCATGATAAGACTTCCATTTTTTTGTGTTATCACATGTCTCTATTTTAAGGTTTCCCGTCGTCACTAGTATTTATATTTGTGACTAATATATATATATATATATATATATATATTATATATATATATATATATATATATATATATATATATATATATATATATATATAATATATATATATATAATACAGAGAGAGAGAGAGAGAGAGAGAGAGAGAGAGATGAAGATAGGCTGCACTGCTATGTGTTGATCCGTGCTTGGCGTCACCGATACCTGCTTGGAGATTGTTGGGGCACTACAAATCTTGTTAGTAATACATGCAGCAGCAGCAGTGTTAGTAGCAGCAACAGCAACAGCAACAGCAACAGCATCAGTAGCAACATTATCTGGAACAGCAACAGAACAGCAACACCTTCATCGTCGAGGGGCGGAGGGTAGGTGTGGCGGTGGCGGCGACATCGGGCGGTGGCGGTGGTTATGGTGGCCGCTGGATCTCATATTTCAGATAAGCGGAGGCGGTTTCTCGGCTGAAAAAGAGCCTTTTTCCAGCCGTGAGTGAGCGTAGGAGCGCCTCTGTGGGTCGTGGGCTGGAACTTTATGGGTCTCCGACCAACTGGGGACAGGTCTCACGGGCTTCCTAAAGGAGAATGGTCGCTCTTTTATAGGTTGTTGATGGGAATCTGGCTATTGTTTTGCTCTCTCACTTAAACATTTTTATACCTCTTATTTTTTTGTAGGAAAGGGAGTCATATATATATATATATATATATATATATATATATATATATATATAATATATATATATATATATATATATATATATATATATATATATATATATATATATATATATATATATATAGATATATATATATATATATATATATATATACATATAATTATATATATATATATATATATATTTATATTATATTATATACATATATATATATATATATATATATATATATATATATATATATATATATATATAATATATATAATATATGTATATGTATATATATGTATGTGTGTGTGTGTGTGTGTGTGTGTGTCGTGCCCAATAGGTAAAACTGGTCAATTAGCAAGAACTCATTTAATATTAAATCCTTTCTAAAATTTTATCTTATACGTTTAAAGATATATTTTTTTCATTTATGTTAATGTAAAAATTAATAATTTTGTACCAAAAGAACCTTAGAAAGCTTACTTAACCTTATTATAACAAGCGCAATTTAATTTAGCTTAGTCAAACTAAATATATTTTTGATAAGTTTACCATAATTTAATAATAAACACAATGAAATATATATTTTTGTTAGGTTCAGAATGATTTTTGCGAATTTATTGCATACACAAATTTTCGCTTTCCTTATTCAGCAAGAAGAGCGTTGCTATTTAAGCCAAAATCGCAAGTTATATATATATATATATATATATATATATATATATATATATATATATATATATATATATATATATATATATATATATATGTCGTGCCGAATAGGCAGAACTTGCGATCTTGGCTTAAATAGCAACGCTCATCTTGCCATATAGGACAAGTGAAAATTTGTGTATGTAATAATTTCGCCAAAATCATTCTGAACCTAACGAAAAAAAATATATTTCACTGTGTTTGTTTAATATTAAATTATTGTAAACAAATCTGAAATATATTTAGTTGGGTTAGGTTAAAATAAATTGTTCTTGTTATAACAAGGTTAGGTAAGTTTTCTAAGTTCCTTTTGGTGCAAAATTTTAAATTTTTACATCAACATTAATGAAAAAAATATATCTTTAAACGTATAAGAGAAAATTTTAGAAAGGACTTAATTTTAAATGAGTTCTTGCTAACTGACCAGTTTTACATATTCGGCACGACATATATATTAATATATATATATATATATATATATATATATATATATATATATTATATATATATATATCGAGAGAGAGAGAGAGGAGAGAGAGAGAGAGAGAGGAAGAGAGAGAGAGAGAGGAGAGAGAGAGAGAGAGAGAGAGAGAGAGAGAGGGAGAGGAGAGAGAGAGGAGAGAGAGAGAGAGAGAGAGAGAGAGGAGAGAGAGAGAGAGAGAGAGAGAGGAGAGAGGAGAGAGAGAGAGAGAGAGAGAGAGAGAGAGAGATTGAGATTATGAATCTCATCCAGATCCCCAGAAGCTGGATGGGAACAGAGAATGCAATAAAAATTTTATCCAGAGGATCGCCGCATTGAGATACTGGAACAGGAAAATGGCAGCCCCTGGGTCTCTAGTAGTGTTGTTGAACCTGGAAACCAGTTCAATGAGGAAGCCTGATGCGCATTTTCTACAGGGTCCAGGGGTCTCCGATCTACCGGGTCAAAGTGGTGCTGACGGCCCAAGTCACTATGTTTGTCGAATTTAGATTCCAACAATAAAACGGGTACAGGTATCATCCAGCGTAGATACCCAGGTATAGTCCCACGTCTGTTGTCTGCCACTTTTTGAGGTACTGTGATCCCCTTAGGGTGGTTAGTATGATTATCTGGACTGTGTGATACTAGTCATAAGGGGGAGGGGAGAAAAGGGGAAGCCTCTGTAATAAGGAGGGTCTGTGGGTCGAGACGTGTGCCTATTGCTCAGACAGGAAATGTTAAGAGGAGGTCTTCTGAGTGACGCACTCGCAGCTGGGAGACGAGCAATCTCCATGATGGATATTGCAGCTACGAACATATCTTTTGTATAACTTTTTTTTTGCATTGGGAAGGGATGGAGGGTGGTAGTGGTTATCATGAGCACATGTATTTTCTAAAGGCCTGCAGTAGCTCATTATACACATTCGTTAGAGCACTCAAAAGGCAAGGAATAATGTATACACCAGTAGCTATTTTTACGTACCATATTTTCCCACCAGCAGAATGAATGAGCAGGTATATACACTACGTGCAGTGGGTATCAACCAAATATCCAAAACATGAATGAAGTTTGGACAGTGAGTGCCACAGCCATAAACACACATACAGATGACAGATTCTAATGTGGTGTTAACCACCTCGAGGCTCGTGAGGGTCTGAAGGCCCTCTCCCCCCCCCTTCCTCACCCTAAATAAAGAGACAACGTCCAGCACACCTGGTAGTCACCCCATACTCAAGTGATAGACTCATTTTAAGTTAATGTTTTGCCTTGCCTTAAACCAGGCTTAAGTTCACGCAGTAATGCTGTTATGTGATGTGCGTCGAATGCAATATTTACACATGGCACCTTCCGGGGTGGTATATTATTCATCAGAAAACAGGACAAATCTGTAAATAACACTGTCCCAACTAGATGGTGTGCAGACCAGTCTCGCGGATGGTTTTGACCCTGAAATCCTATATAGATTCATGTAACTATATACATTAAGGATTTCCTAGATTTCTGTTACCTTTTAAATAAATTAAGGATTTAATATATATTTTCTGCAACACTGTATATAATTCACTCCCGGTAAAGGGTTCTTGATCTACAAAAACTGAGCCTAACTTTTCCTTTCTTGGATCCTACCTAATTGCTTCCCTTTCCCCCAGGCGAATGCATGACCCGTACAGGTTTAGCGTTCCCAGTTGTATGTAATAATATATAAAATAAGGATTCCCTCCCCTCCTCTCCAGGTAGACAGGTAACTCATATAAATTAAGGATTTCATTTATATTTTTTCACTATCTATATAAATTAAATATTCTTTTCTTAGATTAATGTAACTATATAATTTAGGGATTTTTTTTAAATTCCTAAAATAATTCCTAATCATTAATGCTGAATAAAATTAAAATAATTATTAAAATTAAAATTATCATTAGCAAACAATTTTACATTGAATCCAAGACATTTACGTTTTCTTTTAACTTTACCGTAAAAAAAAATCCACTTTAACAACGAGTCGAAATATTATTGAAATAAAATACTCAAATTTGTTATAATTAAAGTTCAGAAATTTTATGTATGATGCATTTATAAACAGATTTTTGGATTAAAAAGAAATATGATTGACGACTTGGATTGAGAAAATTGTTTCGACTACAGCACTTAACGTCCTTTGGGGGGGAGTGAGTTTTCTTTTGGTGGGGTAGGGTTTTTTTGGGGGGTAAGTTTTTTTTTTGGGGGGAGTAGGTTTTTTGAGGGGAAGAAGGTTTTTTTGGGGGGAAAGTAGGTTTTATTTAGGGGGAGTAGGTTTTTTTATGGGAGAGTATGTTTTTTTTTGGGGGGGAAGTAGATTTTTTTTGAAGGGAAGTAAGATTTTGGGGGGAGTAGAGTTGTTTTGGGGGGGGAATAAGGGAAATTAACTAATTTAACTTTATTTCCATTAATTTTATAAATGCATATGAAAGTTGATCAGTATTTACTAGCGTTTTGAAGTGTTTGTTAAAGGTTTGTCAGTTTTCGTCGGTTTCATCAGAATCAAAGATTGTCGGTTTAAATCAGTGTTTATCAGTATTCTTTAAAGTTAATTAGTTTTTATCAGTGTTTATCATTGTTCTTCTGTGTTTGTCAAATTTATTAGTTTTATTCACTATTAGTGTTTTTCAATGTTTATCAACAATTTTGTCAGTGGTTTTCAGTGTTATGTTTAGACACACGAAATCGAAATAACACTATTGTAAACAAATCACCGGAGAGTCAGCACAATGGCCAGCGAGTTTCAAGACTCACTTGCCCCGGGTTCGAACCCCCACCGGTTCTGTGAGTTGATTTTGGCTACACTCACAGTAGAGCTACCACAGTGCTTCTCTGTTCTCGTGTTTTTACGGGGTGAACACACCGTCTGCGATGTTTTGCCAAATTTCGGACCCTTGGCACAGTCTTTAAAGTTTTTCTAAATTATGAGGTATACTGTATTTTCCGTCATATAAGGCGCGCTTTTTTTCCACATAAAGCCTTGGAAAATCAGCCTGCGTCTTATATGCTCAAGATCCGGCTTAAGGGTATTCTTTGGTTTACGCTTTAGCAGTTGTTTACTAACTGCTTGGAAACATCGATTATATGCTCGTGCGCCTTATATGCAGGAAAATACAGTAATTGCCTTCCGGAACACTACTACTGCCACCTCCAACATCACTATCGTCTCCAGAATCACTTTCGCTACCATCTTCATCACCCATCCTACTCTCCTTCATCACTTTCACAGATACTTTAGCTATTATCACTGTCTTCACCATCGCATCTTACCGCCTTCACTTTCACCACCTTCATAACGTAATCGCTCTCCTAATCCCATATGAGATCTTCAACAACAATCACATTTTCAGCAGTTTTATCACGAGTTATTCGTCACCATTACAATGCTCATCATCGCTGTCATCACCACCACCACTAGTCCTCCATCACCGCTCTCATCACCACCATCTCCATCACCATCATCTCCATCGACCTCGACAGGGACAGGGGGATTTACGAGCCATAAGCACACGTCTGTGGGCGGCAGGCAAGATCATCCCGTCACTAATGCAATACCAAGACACCATATCGTCCTCCATCTCGGGGTCCCCAGCATCCTGGGGGCCCCCAGCATCCTGAGATTCACAGCATCCTGGGATTCTCAGCATCCTAAGATCCCTCAGCATCCTGGGGTTCTCAGCATCCCGGGGTCCCTAAGCATCCTGGGGTCCTCCAGTAACCTGAAACTCCAACCATCCAGGGGCTCGCAGCCTCCTAGGGATACCATCGCTCTAGGGATGAAGAGGAGGGAAAAACTAGTAGCCTCTCTCTCCAAGGACCTTCAGCATGCCCCTACGGTTCCCTTCTGACAGTCTTCTGATTAATCATGATTCTGATATTATCTTAATTACAACCTTCAGGTCCCTGCACGATTACATGTGTGTATGTTTGTGTGTGTGTACTCACCTAATTCACCTAATTGTACTTACCTAATTGTTGTTGCAGGGGTCGGGACTCAGCTCCTGGCCCCGCTTCTTCACTGAGTGCTACAAGGTCCTCTCTCTCACTGCTCCATGAGCTTTATCATACCTCATCTTAAAGCTATGTATGGTTCCTGCCTCCACTACCTCATTTGCTAAGCTATTCCACTTCCTGACTACTCTATGATTGAAGAAGTACTTCCTAACATCCCTTTGACTCATCTGGGTCTTCAGCTTCCAATTGTGACCCCTTGTTTCTGTGTCCCATCTCTGGAACATCCTGTCTCTGTCCACCTTGTCTATTCCACGTAGTATTTTGTATGTTGTTATCATGTGTGTGTGTGTGTGTGTGTGTGTGTGTGTGTGTGTGTGTGTGTGTGTGTGTGTGTGTGTGTTTGTGTGTTTGTGTGTGTGTGTACTCAATTGTACTCACCTAATTGTGGTTGCAGGGGTCGAGGCTCAGCTCTTGGCCCCGCCTCTTCACTAATCGCTTCTAGGTCCTCTCTCCCTCTGCTTCCTGAGCTTTGTCATACCTTGTCTTAAAGCTATGTATGGTTCCTGCCTCCACTACATCACTTGCTAGGCTATTCCACTTCCTGACGACTCTATGACTGAAGAAATACTTCCTAACATCCCTGTAACTAGTCTGAGTCTTCAGCTTCCAATTGTGACCCTTTGTTTCTGTGTCCCCTCTCTGGAACAACCTGTCTCTGTCCACCTTATCTATTCCACGCAGTATTTTGTATGTCGTTATCATGTCTCCCCTGACCCTCCTGTTCTCCACTGTCGTCAGTCCGATTTTCCTCAACCTTTCTTCGTAGGACATACCCCTGAGCTCCGGAACTAGCCTTGTTGCAAACCTTTGCACTTTCTCTAATTTCTTGACGCGCTTGACCAGGTGTGGGTTCCAAACTGGTGCTGCATACTTTAGTATGGGCCTGATGTACAGTGTACAGTGTCTTGAACGATTCCTTACTAAGGTATCGGAACGCTATTCTCAGGTTTGCCAGGCGCCCATATGCTGCAGCAGTTATCTGGTTGATGTGTGCCTCCGGAGACATGCTCGGTGTTATGGTCACCCCAAGATCTTTCTCCTTTAGCGAGGTTTGCAGTCTTTGGCTACGTAGCCTATACTCTGTGTGCGGTCTCCTTTGCCCTTCTCCGATCTTCATGGCTTTGCATTTGGCAGGGTTGAATTTAAGAAGCCAGTTGCTGGACCACGTGTCCAGCCTGTCCAGGTCTCTTTGAAGTCCTGCCCGGTCCTCATCTGATTTAATTCCCCTCATTAACTTCACATCATCTGCGAGCAGAGACACTTCTGAGTCCATCCCTTCCATCATGTCATTCACATATACCAGAAATAGCACTGGTCCTAGGACCGATCCCTGTGGGACCCCGCTCGTCACAGGTGCCCACTGTGATACCTCATCACGTACCATGACTCGTTGTTGCCTCCCTGTCAGGTATTCTCTGATCCACTGCAGTGCCCTTCTTGTTATACGGGCCTGATTCTCTAGTTTCTGCACTAATCTCTTGTGAGGAACTGTGTCAAAGGCCTTCTTGCAGTCCAAGAAACTGCAATCAACCCACCCCTCTCTCTCGTGTCTTACTTCTGTAACTTTGTCATAAAACTCCAGAAGGTTTGTGACACAGGATTTGCCTTCCATGAATCCATGCTGGTTGTCGTTTATGATCTTGTTCCATTCCAGGTGCTCCACCACTCTCCTCCTGTGTGTGTGTGTGTGTGTGTGTGTGTGTGTGTGTGTGTGTGTGTGTGTGTGTGTGTGTGTGTGTGTGTGTGTGTGTGTGTGTGTGTGTGTGTGTGTGTGTGTGTGTGTTTGTCCTTGTTTTTGTTTCAGCTAATCATTAGGAAGGTTTCATTCCTTTTCGCCCACCTAATATTCCCGAATTAAAAAAAAAAACTATTGTTTTTATGACGCACGTATTTGACTTTACTGTTAATTAAAACGTCGCTAATGCTGATACGACTAAGGCAATAACGCTTTGCCAATCCCTTGCGATACGATAGTTTGCTATAAGCTCACGAAACTGGTAATGAAAGTATTTTAGGGACGACTGAGTCCAACTTACAGAGAAGAACATAACTAATGTACTTACCTAATGGACAGGCCATTTTTGAGTTTCTTATTATGTTTTTAATTTTAAGTTGAACTAACTCTTCCGCTGACTTCAAGTTTTACTGAAATAAGTCCTTAATACGGCACCTTTGCATTGGAAATAGAGAAAAGTAAGATCTCTGTTTTTAACTCTAAAGTGTAATATGTGGCTATATACCGCACGAAATGCTTTGTAACCATTGTCATTATATGGTATATGCCTTGTTCATATATATAAATGAAAATTATATCCAGGCAAAATTGAAAAACAATATTTTTTGAGCACTGGTAATCAATTAAAAAAACGGATGACAGTCAGAATTATTAGTCGACTGGAGATAGAGGTTTATTATTATGAAAATTATTACGTAATACGATAATAAAGTGAAAATGATGCACTTAGCATAATATATACCAGAACTTATCTTTTTCAAGGACTGAAATTGGTTGAGCGAGTTAGAGGCCATTAACCTAAAGGTTTATTTTCTTGCTGTGTAGAAAATACATTCGGATAATGACAATCACTTAAACCACTCTGGTTACAAGAAACACTTGCTAGAAACATTGACTGATGAAACACTACTATTCCACTCTCAGGTCACTGGAAACAGTTGATAGGAACAGTTCCTAGAGACACTGTCACCAGAAGCATTAGGTACTAGAAACACTCACAGTCACTGTGCTGTGACTAGAAACACTCACAGTCACTGTACTCTGACTAGAAACACTCACAGTCACTGTTCTGTGACTAGAAACACTCACAGTCACTGTGCTCTGACTAGAAACACTCACAGTCACTGTACTCTGACTATAAACACTCAGTCACTGTACTCTGACTAGAAACACTCACAGTCACTGTACTCTGACTAGAAACACTCACAGTCACTATACTCTGACTAGAAACACTCACAGTCACTGTACTTGACTAGAAACACTCACAGTCACTGTACTCTGACTAGAAACACTCACAGTCACTGTACTCTGACTAGAAACACTCACAGTCACTGTACTCTGACTAGAAACACTCACAGTCACTATACTCTGACTAGAAACACTCACAGTCACTGTACTCTGACTAGAAACACTCACAGTCACTGTACTCTGACTAGAAACACTCACAGTCACTGTACTCTGACTAGAAACACTCACAGTCACTGTACTCTGACTAGAAACACTCACAGTCACTGTACTCTGACTAGAAACACTCGCAGTCACTGTACTCTGACTAGAAACACTCGCAGTCACTGTACTCGGACTAGAAACACTCACAGTCACTGTACTCTGACTAGAAACACTCACAGTCACTGTACTCTGACTATAAACACTCACAGTCACTGTACTCTGACTAGAAACACTTACAGTCACTGTACTCTGACTAGAAACACTCACAGTCACTGTACTCTGACTAGAAACACTCACAGTCACTATACTCTGACTAGAAACACTCACAGTCACTGTACTCTGACTAGAAACAATCACAGTCACTGTACTGACTAGAACACTCGCAGTCACGTACTCGGACTAGAAACACTCACAGTCACTGTACTCCTGACTAGAAACACTCACAGTCACTGTACTCTGACTATAAAACACTCACAGTCACTGTAACTTGACTAGAACACTTACAGTCACTGTACTCTGACTAGAAACATTCACAGTCACTGACTCTGACTAGAAACCATCACAGTCACTGTACTCTGACTAGAACACACTCACAGTCACTGTACTCTGACTAAAACACTCACATCCTATACTCGGCTAGAAACACTCACAGTCACGTACTCTGACTAGAAAACACTCACACGTCACTGTACATCTGACTAGAAACACTCGCATCACTGTACTCGCTAGAAACACTCACAGTCACTGTACCTACTAAAACGCAGTCACTGACTCGACTAATACACTCACTCACTGTACTCAACTAGAAACACTCACATCATGTACTTGACTAGAACACTCGCAGTCACTTACGACTAGAACACACTCACAGTCTGTACCTGACTAAACACTCCAGTCACTGTATCGGACTAGAACACTCACATCACGTATCTGACTAGAACACCGTATCTCTATTCAATAAGACAACTCAAAACACTTTACTCAGCTCATTAGAATATCATAATCAATCATTAGAATGACCACAATCATCACTAAAAACATCGCAGTGACACTAATACCCAGAAACACTCACAATAACCCCACACTCTCAATAACGCCCACACCCCAAAATAACGACCACACTCACAGTAACGACTACACCACACAACTACCACCAACATTTACAACCACATTTACAATAAGAACCACAATCACAACAGCGCCCAACACCACATAGCAACTAAACCACAAAACAAACCACACTCACAATAACGACCCCACTCACAAAGCGACCACACTCTTAATAACGACCACACTCACAATAGCGCCACACTCACAATAGCGACCACATCACAATAGCGACCACACTCACAATAAGCGACCACACTCACAATAGCAACTAAACTCACAATAACGACCACACTCACAATAGCGACCACACTCACAATAGCGACCACACTCACAATAGCGACCACACTCACAATAGCGACCACACTCACAATAGCGACCACACTCACAATAGCAACTAAACTCACAATAACGACCACACTCACAATAGCGACCACACTCACAATAGCGACCACACTCACAATAGCGACCACACTCACAATTAGCGACCACACTCACAATAGCAAAACTAAACTCACAATAACGACCACACTCACATAGCGACCACACTCACAATAGCGACCACACTCACAATAGCGACCACACTCACAATAGCGACCACACTCACAATAGCGACCACACTCACAATAGCGACCACACTCACCTGTGAAAACCCTCTCTTGTGCAAAAAAAAAAAAATAAAAAAAATAAAATAAAATTTATCAAAGAATAAGGGTGTTTGCATTTTTTCATGATCATAAAACACCATTTTGCAGGTGCAAAATGTGTATAATGTAAATCTGGAAGGATCGCTGGTCGTTTCTCTCTCTCATGGACAAATATGTAGCCAATACACATTTATTGTGTTTCTTAATAGTTCTTATTACTGCAACATTTCCTCTCCCATTTAGAAAAGCCTTAGCTGAGACCGGGCTGGAAAAAGGGCCCGAGGGGGAGGGGTACTGTTAACAGATTTATTAACAGATGCCCTTAATATGTATCAGTCTTTTGTTACGAAACGATGGAAAGGGACAGAGCTTTGCAGTTTTCGGGATTATATGGACTTTTCCACATGTCAGGAGGCGATGTGTGTAATGCTTAAAAACTTCAGAAATATGCATGGCGTTGTTCACAGCAAGAGACGTACAGCGTTCACCTGCCGAATAATGAATTCTGTAATATCTGAGTAAACAAGGGAGAGAGGGTGATAATCTCCGTGGCGGCTGTAAAACGAGAATACGAGTGCCAAAGTTTAAGAAATAGTGTTTGAAAGGGACCCGGGTGGAATTATTAAATGTTGCAAAATAGAAATCCCTGAAAATATGTAGTGAGATTTACTTGAGTAATGCAGAAAGTATAGACAGCACATGGCACTAGTGGTGTGTGTGTGTGTGTGTGTGTGTGTGTGTGTGTGTGTGTGTGTGTGTGTGTGTGTGTGTGTGCGTGTGCGTGTGCGTGTGGTGTGTGTGTGTGTGTGTGTGTGTGTGTGTTGTGTGTGTGTGTGTGTGCTGTGCGTGTAGTGTGTGTGTGTGTGTGTGTGTGGTGTGTGTGGTGTGTGTGTGTATAATGTGTATATGTGTGTATATGTGTGTTTTGTGTGTGTTGTGATGTGTGTGTGTGTGTGTGTGTGTGTGTGAGTTGGTGTTGTGTTGTTGTTTTGTGTGTGTGTGTATTGTAATGAATGGTTATTGGTGTGGGGTGTGTATGTGTGTGTGGTTTGTGTTGAGTGTGTGTTGTGTGTTGTGGTGGTGTGGTGTGTAAAGTGAATGTGTGTATGATGTGGTGTGTGTGTGATGTGTTTTTTGGTGTGGTTTTGGGGGGTGGCAATGGGGTTATTAAATGTCCTTTTTGGTAAAACTGGGGGTTTAAGCTGGCTTTTTTTGTAGAACTTTTCCCCCCAGGTTGAATTAAATGGAACACTTTTTAAAACGGTCCATCTAAAGGGGGAAAAATGGTAAAAAAGGGCCTAAAAGTAAAACCCGGGGGTCTAAGGTAATACAAAGCCCCCTGGTATTTTGGGAAGGGGAAGAAATGTGGTAATTTTTAAAACCAGAATGGGGGCCTTGCCGGGCAAAAGGGACTTTCCATTCCTTCTCCTTCTCTTATCTTTCTCTTTACTTCCCCTTTTTTTAAACTTTACAGAAAAAACCGTTTATTTTGAGAAAATTTGAGAAAGGGGAAAGAAGAGGAGAATAAAGGGGTCATTGGAAGGGGTGAAAAAAAACGAGAGGAAAATGTATTGGAAAAACAAAACTGTAATGCAAAGTTGGGGGAAACCCCGATGGGGAAATTTGGCTCAAACCCCTTTTCAAAATCCCTTTTTCTTTTTTTAAAAATAAAGGGGTTTTTAAAAACAAAAAAGGGCCCGAAAAAAGGGTTAAGACAAGAGAGAGGGGAAAATGAAAGGAGGGACGAGGGAGGAGGGGGGGTGGCGGGGGGAGGGGAAGTTGGAAGAAAGGGGGGGGAAAGGGACGGGGGAAAAAGGGGGGCGAGGGAAGGGGACAGGGGGGGGGGATGGTACTAAGTAGGGGACATGAATAAATAAAAAGATTTTTGAACTTTCTGGATCACCACGCTGAGGCGCGGGAAAGACGGAGGTGGCAGCCCTCTTGTGCCCATAATTCTTACTCAGTTCTTTGGGGAAAACCCAGGCATTTCCCCCAATGACAATGGCTTTTTCCCTAGGGGACAAAGGGGTACGGGTGGGCCCGTCCTTAGACCTTTAAGCGTGTGCCCTTTTCCCTATATCATACACCGCCCTCCCGATAGCAGTAAAGGGGAAGTGAGTAATGCGCAGTCTCATACTACTACTTTCTACCACTTTTCCAGAACCCAAAATGTGGCCCCTCGGGGGGGCGGGCAATGGGGTATGGATGATACACAGGGGGGGCCTTTCTCGGCTAAAATACTGGGCTTTAGCTCGGCTTTTTGTGATAACTGGTTCAGAAAACCCAACAGATGATGAATTAGACACTTGTGAGACACTTGTATTAAGATCCCCCCTACGAAAGAGAGGAAAATAAGAGAAAAAAAAGGAAGAACCGAATAAAGAATAACACGAGGGAGATAACTAAAGGGAAATACATAAGACCCGGGTGTATTGGCGAGAGGTACAGATGGGGAAAATTGGGGAATAACAACAGACCTGGGTAATGCGCTTGCAGAGCAAGATGAACTCTCTCCCCTTTTTCTCTCTCTCTCTCTCTCTCTCTCTTTCCCTCTCTCTCTCTCCTCTCTCTCTCTTTTCCCTCTCTCTCTCTTCTCTCTTATAAACGTTTGTACAAGAAAAAAAACCCAGTTGCTTTCTTGGAAAACTCGCTTGAGAAACTGGAGAGAGATAGATGGACAATAAGGGACTCGGAAAGGGGGAAATCGAAACATGAACTGAGAAGGAAAATGTATTGTGAAGCAAACTGACAACTGATAATGACAACTGTTGGATTTAGTGTCGGCGACGATGGGAAATGATGAACGATGCATGGACCAAACACTGATACATGAAAGTAAAGAAGAACAGTGAAATATATTCATTATAAAAGAGTGGTAGAGAGAGAGATAGAGAGGGGAATTATTATTATAATCAAAAAGAAGCGCTAAGCCACAAGGGCTATACAGCACATATAGAGAGGGGAAGATGAACCTGGAGGTGGACGAGGAGAGAGGGAGATGGACGGGGAGAGGGGAAGATCGTCGAAGAGAGGGTAAGATGGACGGGAGAGGAAAAGGGAGACAGATGGTGAAGGCGGACAGGGGAGGGGGGGTTATAGCTGTTACTATACGTCCAGTGGGACGTATTAGTTAGATAAGATAAGATAAGATTTCGTTCGGATTTTTAACCCCGGAGGGTTAGCCACCCAGGATAACCCAAGAAAGTCAGTGCGTCATCGAGGACTGTCTAACTTATTTCCATTGGGGTCCTTAATCTTGTCCCCCAGGATGCGACCCACACCAGTCGACTAACACCCAGGTACCTATTTGCTGCTAGGTGAACAGGACAACAGGTGTAAGGAAACGTGTCGAAATGTTTCCACCCGCCGGGAATCGAACCCGGGCCCTCCGTGTGTGAAGCGGGAGCTTTAGCCACCAGGCCACCGGGCTTGATGGTTATGTCTTCTCTGGGTGTGGAGAGGAAACCTAACTGCAGACCACCTGAAGTAGCCAAGGCGTCCCTTCTCCAGGAAGCCACCATAAAACTGACTGTGCTCTCCACCGAAACACCAGAAGACTTCACTAAAACACCTCATCCCAACAAGAGCACAAGCACAGCCAGGAGAGAGTGAAACCAGTAGCGGCCAGCAGAGAGCCAAGACTAGACCGCGGTAACCCCAGTTAGGTGGGGACACATTAACTCTGCCACACACTAAGAAAACTTAATAAATTATGCTGGTAACTTGGCCGACTCTTCTCTCCTCTGTCTTCTCTCATCTTCATCGCTTTGCCAAGTTTAGCCACATTTTCGAGTTTCCATGTCCCTCTTTTTAACCCACGCGTGCGCGCGTGCGTGCGTACTTGCCTATGTGCATAAGTACGTTAGTTATAAGAATGTATGTGCTTTTATGTGCGTGTTTATATGCGGGTGTGCGTGCACGCGCCTGCATGTGTGTGTGTGTGTGTGTGTGTGTAACTGGAGGGAGTTCCGGGGGTTAACGCCCCCGCGGCCGATTCATGATCAGGTCTCGCTGTGGATCTGGGCATGTGTGTGTGTGTATGTGTGTGTGTGTGTGTGTGTGTGTGTGTGTGTGTGTGTGTGTGTGTGTGTGTGTGTGTACTCACCTAGTTGTGGTTGCAGGGGTCGAGTCACAGGTCCTGGCCCCGCCTCTTCACTGGTTGCTACTAGGTCACTCTTCCTGCTCCATGCTTTATAATACCTCTTCTTAAAGCTATGTGTGTGTGTGTGTGTGTGTTTATGTAAGTGCGTATGTGTGTGTATGTACGTGTGTGCATCTGTATCTGTATGTAGAGTTATAATGAAGTTTAGACAGAAGAGGTTTCTCCGCCCTTCTCACAGCCAACACTTTCCCACGCAATTAGTCTAATGTTCCTCGTGGGTAATACAACACTCCAGCATCCCACAAGATGTCATCTCCAGTCTCCAGCTCTCTCTCTCTTTCCTTCCCACTTACAGGAGGCAGAGACAAGCGACGACATAACTTGAGGTGTGTGGGACAACTGAGATTTCTTCTTTATACACAGTTAGAGAAGAGGGTTAACATCCGAGGTCCAAGACTCTTCAACGTCCTACCAGGAGACCTAAGAAATATTGCCGGAGCAAAGTCACAAGTTTTCATAAGGGAACAGAACTATTTCTTGTAAAGAAAGTGTCACATCAGTGAAAATATAGGCCTGTGACGTATGCCAATGTTTTAGACCCTTAGGCCACCTGTTGGTTACTTTTAGGTTACCTGTAGTCTTTTCCCAGACCAGATCTCCTTGCTAGCCTGATCGATCAAGCTGTTGGTGACCGCCCCCCACAGTCCAGTGTCTGCAACACAGCCCGGCTGATTAGGGAATAATTTAAGGAATCTGTCAAGTTCCCGTTCTTAGCTCTAATTCAGGTTCCTTCATGAACCTGAGTTAGAGCTAAGATCCAACCATCTGTGGCTAACCTTTCTTTCCTCTCCCATGGATTTAACCTGCTAACTTCCTCTTTTTCCAGGCGTTGTATGTCCTTTACGATTTTAGCGCTTCGCCATGAGTACAATAATAATGTATCTCGTGTAATATTCACCTTTATCTACATAATCCTGCATATATAATCATGGATACATAATGATATATACATAATGATATATACGTAATCATATATACATAATCGTATATACATAATCATATATACATAATGATATATGCATAATCATATTTATATTCACTCTGCATAATTATTCTATTGAATAATTTTTATCACAAGGAATATAATTTTATTGTAATAACGTTGGTAGAATTACTGACAGTAAGTTAGATAAAAGGACACATATGCAAGCAATGTGAAACTTAACTGTGGTAACGTGTCGCTCTCCAGGAACTTTGTCAAACTTCTTGACAAAACTGCTGGAGAGCGAAACGTTTCCCCAATAAAACGTCGCATTAATTGCACCTGTGTCCTTTTACCTAACATATTATTCTCTTACTCGAGTGATAGCATCCCACATCACTTGGGACACAGACTAAGATGATCCTGCACATGTCAGTCATCGGTCAGCTGGTAGACCATACTGCCTCCCTCTCAACCTCCTGTTCCACTAACTTTATATATTCCTTCTCCTTTGCCTTTTATATTCTCTCCCATAAGGTGAACTTATATCAGACTTTAATGGTCAGCACCGTCACAAAATCCAAAACTATCACACTACATCTCTTTGCGGGATGAAGGTCCGTGAGACTCCCTCTCTGCTTGTCAAAATTTCTTCTCGTGTGAAACACTCTTCAAACCACTTCTATTCTTCACCTTGCAATAGTGGGTCCTCCTCTCCCTCCCTGCCCCCTTCGAGTGTATTCACTCGCTGATGCAGCCTGCGGTCTCTCCCATCGTGGACACCATCGCACGCCACTCCTACCATCCACCAACATTATTTTTGCTTACCATGTGCAAGACGAGCGAGGCTGGAGGGCCTGGGTAGGTGTTGGTGACTTCCCTCCGTGTGTGTGTGTGAGGCGATTCAGGATTATCAAGCAGAAATCACTTCTAGTCACTATACAACAATATATATTGCATTTATGTGTCCGTGTGGGACAGAAAGTAGAACACTGACACATAGCTGAGGTATCGCATAGCCAACATATGATAAAATGAAAAAACTATGTAGCAAGCGGAGAAAGACCTTTATCGTTATGACACAGTAACATCCGTGGCTCCTGACTATTTATCATCTTGTCAGAAGATATCAGAAATACTGCTGGGACAAATGTAGAGGTCTTTAAGAGGAAACCGGAGAAGCATCTCCACCAGGTGCCAGATCAAGCAGGCTGTGATGGACATGTGGGCCAGCGGGCCACCAGTAGCAACAGTCTGGTTAACCAGGCAAACACCAGACGAGCTTGGCCCAAGGCAGGGCTCCGGGAGTACAAAAAGTCTCGAAACCCATTAAAGATATAAAGGAAGATTTACGACGTTTCGCCTACATGAGGCTTTATCAAGTACTAATAAATATCTCTTGCTGTAAGTGTCCTTTCAGCCACTTAAACTCATGCATATTGCTTAACAAAAGACACGTGAGCAGACACTAGGACACACGAAGAAATATTTCGATCCTGTGTCCTAACACAGGTGTCCTAACACAGGTGTCCTAACACAGGTGTGAGAGTCAGGCAGAGGACCTGATGAGAGTGAAGCGAGGTTTAGAGGTACGCATATACATGCCCTCTCTCTAGTACCCAAGGAGGAGATCACTCTTTCTCAACACTCCTCGGTAGACCACTTAATTCATTTACCATGCCCTGGGGAATGTGAGCCACCGACTATATTAATTTCGAAATTTCTTGCTCTTACCTAAACAAATTTAATATTTTATCGTACAGAGGAATATAAAGGCTGCTGGTGTATGAATGGAAGACAGGAATAAATAGAGGGGATAAATAACGTGCTAAAATTGTCGAACCACGACAGGGTTCGCAGCAATGGATTCAAGTTGGAAATAAAATAGATTTAGAAAAGATATTGGAAAGCATTGGTTTGGTAATAGAGTTGTGGATAAGTTGAATAAACTCCCGAGTAGCTGCATTGTAACGAAAACGTTGGGTAGTTTTTAAAAGTAGGAGTGCGTGTGGGTGGGTGTGAGTTAGACCTACCTAGCATAGACCATTAGGCCTTGCTGCAGTGCTGCTTCATTCTTACATTCTTATACTCATGATTATTAACTTTTTGTACACGCATCTGAACGACATAATCCCCATCAAGGTTGGTGTTATGATTTTGGTGAAGAGCTCTTAGTCCAAGAAATTGGAGCTACCCTCCCCTAAATACTCCGCCATACACCGTATGAATGGATTTAGCGCTTCAAATTGAATATAATAATAATAATAATAAAATATAATTACAAATAATAATATAAATAATTAAATAATATAAATTATCTAAATTTATGCATGTGTGACACGTAATACTGCAAGAGAGGCCGGGAAGATCGGCACCGCAGGCTGTGATTGCAATTAAGTCTTCCTAACTCTGCAACTCTAGCTCTGAACTCTGCATCGTGATATCCTCCGAGGCCATCACATGGCCTTGTGGAATGTTTTCTTTTTCTAATGTAAGCTGCTAATGTCTATTTTAAATTGCTTATGGCACAATAGATGCATCGATTACTTTAACAGGAATGTTTTATTGCGTTGTTAGGTGCGTTGGATTACTTTTGTCAGTACTGAAAATCTTCAGTATTGACTTGGTTGTGGAATTAATACGTTTTCTTATCGTTAATTATTTGATTTAATATTCTTGAATCTGACCCTCTTTCAGGGCTCTTTGCTGGATGGGAGAGAGTGGGGAGGATAAAGAGAGAGAGAGGGGAAAAGTAGAACAGAGAAAGAGAGGGGAGGGGGCAAGAGCGAGAGACAGAGAGGGGCGGGGTAAAAGGGCAGGAGGAAAGTCATCAGATAAAAGACTGAAGGACACAGAGACGATCAAGAAAAGCACACAGGGAGAGGCATATGGGCAGAGAAACATAAGATAGCCCGAGGAGTGAGTGTCTGGCCCCAAGTCTCCGCACTGTGTGGGAGTACCGAGCGAGCGTCTCCCTGCATCCTGACCGTGGAGATGGTATCTGGTAATTGTATGTTGAGCTACAAGTTCTTAAGATGGATCGGCAGTAGGAGGGGGAAGAGACTCTTCGCTTCACTGTTAGGCTTGTTTAACCTGCCTATTTTGTCCCTGGGGCTGGCCCAAACCATTTATTTGTCTGTGGGCTTGTTTAAAGGCTTTAATCTTCAAATAACACTCATGTCCTGTTGATTTTCGTCCACTAGGATTGTTTGATTTATTTCTTTCGCTCATAAAAGTTAGTTTTATGTGACAGTTTATTTTCCGGTGTTTTACTCATGTCAGTTTTGGTATTCTTCTCGATAGGCTTCGACTCTGGATTAATTTTAATATATTAAATGTGATAATTATGCGAAATACAGTTTCACATTCCAAGAAGCTGATTTTATGCTCTTAAAAATCATTGCTTAAAATGATAATCTCATTGTACTGGTCTCTCGCGGATAAGACTCACGCTCTATTAACTCAGAAGGACCTCAGGGCGTCTTGGTGATCGACCACGCGTGTAAACTAAGATGGATTCACCGTCTTGTTTATTCTGCCTGTTGAGATGGTGGAGGTCAGAGGTTACACAACTCTCGGAGATGGATAGGTAGACCTGCTGAATGTACGGACCTAGCTAATGAACTTAAGAATTGGAAATTGTCAGGGAGAAATGGATTAGCATTGTTATCAGGAGAGAAGAAAGCTATTGGTGTCATGTCCTAATGTGTTACTGAATCTATTACGTTTGCATTTTTTTGTGTGTATAATTCATTACGTCTATAACGTGATTGGCTAACAGAATGGAAGAGCACAGTCCCTGTACCTATTTTATATCTGTAATCTTTTGACTACTTCCCGCACGATGGTATGGTGTGGCTACCGAACACATCATGGGTATGGTGTGGCTACCGAACACATCATGGGTATGGTGTGGCTACCGAACACATCATGGGTATGGTGTGGCTACGGAGCACATCATGGGTATGGTGTGGTTACCGAACACATCATGGGTATGGTGTAACTACCGAACACATCATGGGTATGGTGTGGCTACGGAACACATCATGGGTATGGTGTGGCTACGGAACACATCATGGGTATGGTGTGGCTACCGAACACATCATGGGTATGGTGTGGCTACCGAACACATCATGGGTATGGTGTGGCTACGGAACACATCATGGGTATGGTGTGGTTACCGAACACATCATGGGTATGGTGTAACTACCGAACACATCATGGGTATGGTGTGGCTACGGAAAAAATCATGGGTATGGTGTGGCTACGGAACACATCATGGGTATGGTGTGGCTACGGAACACATCATGGGTATGGTGTGGTTACCGAACACATCATGGGTATGGTGTGACTACCGAACACATCATGGGTATGGTGTGGTTACCGAACACATCATGGGTATGGTGTGACTACCGAACACATCATGGGTATGGTGTGGTTACCGAACACATCATGGGTATGGTGTGGCTACCGAACACATCATGGGTATAGTGTGACTTCCGTACACAGTATGGGCATGGATTATTTACCTTTGCAGTAAATAAATAATTTTTAGCATATTGTAGTTAAATAACTATGAACAGACAGCATTATAATATCGAGGATCCCAAAGCAGAAGTTTATTTTGCATTCATGGGTCCTAAACTGATTAGTCTTTCTCTTCATACACTTGAAGGATACCTCAAGGATGTTTCCAGGGCTCTTGAGGCCCGGTCCCAGACCAGGCCTCGTGGAGGATCAAGTTCTGATCAACCAGGCTATTGTCAGTAGTGTTACTGATTATCTAAGTATACTACACAAGTAATCAGTAACATTACTGACTCGTGGGGGGTTCACCAAGGATATGTAGGTGAAAGAATACACACGTAGGATGTTCTAGGAGGCATATAATGTGAGTCTTGAGGGTAAGCCCAGGCCTGCCTGTCGAGTCTGCTGTGCCTGGAGGTTACTTGGAGGTTATTCCGGGGATCAACGCCCCCGCGACCCGGTCCATGACCAGGCCTCCCGATGGATCAGGGCCTGATCAACTAGGCTGTTACTGCTGACCGCACGCAGTTCAACGTACGAGCCACAGCCCGGCTGATCCGGCACTGACTTTAGGTATCTGTCCAGCTCTCTCTTGAAGGCAGCCAGGGGTTTATTGGCAATTCCCCTAATGCCTGATAGGAGGCTGTTGAACAGTCTTGGGCCCCGGACACTTATGGTGTTTTCCCTTTGTGTAGCAATGGCGCCCCTACTTTTAATTGGGGGCATTTTGCATCGCCTACTCAGTCTTTTACTTTCGTAGGGAGTGATTTCTGTGTGCAGATTAGGGACCATTCCTTCCAGGATTTTCCAAGTGTAGATTATGGTATATCTCTCCCTCCTGCGTTCCAACGAGTACAAGTCAAGTGCTTCCAAGCGTTCCCAATAGTTAAGGTGTTTGACAGAACTTATACGTGCAGTAAAGGATCTCTGTACACTCTCTAGATCTGCGATTTCACCTGCTTTGAATAGAGATGTTAACCAGCCTAGGGAGAACAAGTGAATTGAAAAGGATCATCATTGGCTTTGCATCTCTCGTTTTGAACGTTGTGATCCTTGAAAGTGAGATCCTCAGACATTACTACTCCCAGGTCCCTTACATTATTTTTCCGCTTTATTGTATGGCCAGAGTCTGTAGTATACTCTGTTCTAGTTATTATGTCCTCCAGTTTTCCATAACGGAGTAGTTGGAATTTGTCCTCATTGAACATCATATTGTTTACCGTTGCCCACTGGAAAACTTTGTTTATATCTTCTTGGAGGTTAACCGCGTCCTCAGCAGATGACAACCTCATACAGATCCTAGTATCGTCCGCAAAGGATGATACGGTGCTGTGATGTATATCTCTGTCTATGTCTGATATGAAGATGAAGAATAAGGTGGGGGCGAGTACTGTGCCTAGTGGAACAGAGCTCTTCACTATGGCAGCCTCCGATTTAACTCTGTTGACCATTACTCTTTGTGTTCGATTTGTTAGGAAGTTGAAGATCCATCTCCCCACTTTCCCAGTTATTTCTTTAGCACGCATTTAATGGGTTATTACGCCATGATCGCATTTGTCAAATGCTTTTGCAAAGTCTGTGTATATTACATCTGCATTCTGTTTTTCTTCCAGTGCATCCAAGGCCATATCATAGTGATCCAGTAGTTGTGAGAGGCAGGAGCGACCTGCCCTGAACCCATGTCGCCCTGGATTGTGCAGATTTTGGGAATCCAGGTGATTTGCAATCCTGTTTCTTAGCACTCTTTCAAAGATTTTTATGATGTGGGATGTCAGAGCTATTGGTCTATAGTTCTTAGCTAATGCTTTGCTGCCACCTTTATGGACTGGGGCTATATCCGTTGTTTTAAGTGACTGGAATTTCACCCATGTCCAAGCTCCTCCTCCATAGTGTACTTAGGGCACGCGAGAGGGGTTTCTTGCAGTTCTTAATGAAAACAGAGTTCCACGAGTCTGGGCCCGGGGCTGAGTGCATGGGCATGTTGTCAATGGCTTTTTCGAAATCTATCGGAGTTAGGGTAATGTCGGAAATCTGGCATACATTTATGGAGTTTTGAGGCTCATTCATGAAGAAATCATTTGGGTCGTCGATCCTCAGACTGATTAGTGGTTCACTAAACACAGAGTCGTACTGGGATTTCAATATTTCACTAATTTCCTTGTTGTCATCTGTGTAACTCCCATCCTGTCTGAGTAAGGGTCCAATATTAGATGTGGTATTTGCCTTGTTTTTGGCATATGAAAAGAAATATTTTGAATTTCTTTCAATTTCACTAATAGCTTTAAGCTCCTCCTGTCTCTCCTGGTTCCTGTAAGAGTCATTTAACTTAAGTTCGATAGTTTCCACTTCCCTGGTCAGCGCCTCCTTTCGTGTATCAGATATTCTAGCACTCCTGAAGAGCTCAGTGACTCTTCATCGTCTACTGTAGAGGGAGCGTCTTTCTCTCTCCAGTTTACTCCTGCTCTTCTTCTTTCTTAGGGGAATATGCCTAGAACATGCTTCAGCTGCCAGGAAGTTGATCCTTTCAAGGCACTGGTTTGGATCCATGTCATTTAAGATATCCTCCCAACATGTTTCGTTTAGGACATGGTTTACCTGGTCTCAGTTGATGTTCTTGTTGTTGCAGTTGTATTTTGTGAAGACACCTTCACAGGTACATGCATTCTGCTGATCAGGACCCCTGTGCATGCCTAGCGTGGAACTGCCAGAGGCGCCTCTAGCTAGCTGCTCACATGTGAGGGGCTCGTGACGTCACAGCTAACCAGGGAGCGTATCTATAACATAGCTGGAATTATCTAAGTATACTTCACAAGTATTCAGTAACACTACTGACAGTATACTACACAAGTATTCAGTAACACTACTGACACTATTACTGCTGGCCGCACTCATCCCAACGTACAACCCAGCTAGTCACGCACTGATTTCACGAACTTTTCTAGTACCCTCTTGACGACCGCCTGAGGTTTGTTGGTAATTTCCATCATGCACGGAAGGAAGGCGATGAAGAGTCGGGGACCTCCTACACTTCGAGACCTTTTTTTTTTTTTTTGCTGCCAAATTTGTTGGTAGTTCTAGTATAAAATTACGTTTACTCTCCTGAGTGCTTGTTAACAATTCCCCAGAACCACTCGCAGATAACACGTAGCTAAGAAAAGATAACTCCAGGAAGACCAGAATTTACTACCTTTCACCAGAAATTTTGAGTTTCCACTTGTTGGCCAGGAGACTCTGCCACTAAGTCTGTCGACTGAAGTTGATTACTGTTAAGGCTGATCATCCAGAAACTTACATAGTTTGTTACAATTCGATAACTTATCTGCCTTAAGCTTAGTAGACGGGGAGATCGAGTCTCCACTATCTTGTGCTGAAGGAGCAACACGGGTTTAAACTCTGCGTCAATAATAATGATTTCAGTAATAATAATAATAATAATAATAATAATAATAATAATAATAATAATAATAATAATAATAATAATAAATAAAAGTAATAACAATAATAATAATTTTTTTTTTAGTGTGTAATACCAATGGTTTGTGTTCCGGTGTCTTATACAAGTCCAGATGAGAACTGAAGAGAGGGTAACAAAGGGTATATCAAGCCCCAAGCAACAGAGAAAAATGTATATTCTTCATAGCAAATCTTTGTTATAGACGACGTTTCGCTCTACCCGGAACGAAACATGTTTATATCAGCTTTCACTAGACCCAAATGCCTTCTACCACACTTATCAGTAATAGGTTAGACTCGGTGGGACTAGCGCCAACAACCTGGTTGGCCAGGGCATCCATCCGGGAGGCCTGGTCTGGGACCAGGCCGCGTTCGCAGGTAATCTCCAGGTAACAGTCACCCAACAGCTGTGTGTCTGCATCCTATTCAAGCAGACTCTGTTCACATAAGAGACGCTCTGACAGCAGACAGCGCAGGACAGAGACGTGGGTGGTAGGAGAAACAAGCAATGGCAACGGAAGTAGAGACTCCAGACTGGGGGGCATCTAGGAACGGAAGCATTAAGCAATGGGAACAGAGATAGTAAAGAACGGGAACGAAGGTAGTAAGGAACGGGAACATATATATATATATATATTATATATATATATATATATATATATATATATATATATATATATATATATATTATATAATTATATATATGTATATATATATATATTATATATATATATATATATATAAAATTATATATATATATATTATATTATATATATTATATAAAATTTTCCGAGTAATAAAATCACAGATCGCATTTAAAATTTTTATAATTTGTGAATGTGAAGGGAATGTGAATGAATATGAAGGAATGTAAAAGAGAGAGATAGATGGGGGGAGGCAGAGAGAGGGGAAAGGGATGAGAAGCAGAAGACAAAAGAAGGGAGAGGCAGAAAAGAAGAAAGGGAAGAGAGAGACAGGCTGAGTAAAATTAGAGGAAAAGGCAAATGAATGGATAGAAGGTTACGGGGGGGGGGGGAGGGAGAATAAGATTATGGAAAGGAAGGGAGGGAGGGAAGGTAAGGGGAGGGGGAAACATGTGAATGAAAATAAAGGAGGGGCGAGCTGAGGAAGAAAGGAGAGGGGAAATGTAGACAGTCCAGGAGGAAAACTTTTTGTGAAATGAAAGGGGCAGAGGGGGAGGTGAAGGGAATGAAGAGAGGGAAATCGATGGAGGGAAAGGAGGAGGAAGAGAGAAAGAGTGGAGGGGAAAAGGGGAGAAGAAGATAAATTGAAATAGAGAGAAGGGGAAAAGGGGGATGGTGAGGAGAGAGAGAGAGAGAGAGAGAGAGAGGGGAGAGAGAGAGAGAGAGAGAGGAAGAGAGAGAGAGAGAGAGAGAGAGAAGATTAGAGAGGAGTAGCAGGAAGAACAGGAGACAAGAGTGAAGGGAGAGGAAAGAGAGGAGTATAAAGAGAGGGGGAGAGAGAGGAAGAGGGGAAAGGGAGAGAGAGAGAGAGAGAAAGTAGTGAAAGGAAAGGATAAAGAGAGAGACGAGAAGAAAAAAAATGTTGTGTGAGGTACAAATGTTTTTAGTTTGGACTAATTTTTGTAATTAAGCTGAAAGTTAATAATGAGTTGAAAATTTTAAAAACAAATACTTAAAATTAATATTTAACCAAGTGTATCTTAATTTAAATGGAATAAAAAATTATGAACTCCCTATTGACGAAACGTTTCGCCCAGCTCAGCAGGCTTTATCAGTTGATAAATAAGATTCTTGTGCAACATTTGGGTATATTTAAAAAATATAATAATAAATATACCCAAATATTGCACATGTGTCTCATTTATTTCATCAGTTGAATACTGAGATGATTACGATTCTAAAGACAGCAGCAGATGTGGCGATAAAAATTTGAGGTGATCAGCCCCTCACCCTTTGATAGAAATGGTCAGTCCCTCATCCTGTTTACAGTTTTTTTTTTTTTTTGCTTGTTGTCAATTCAAGATTATGTTAAGCCAAAATAAATTTATAAACTATTCAATACAAAAACGCCCCAGAAGCCTGGCAGCGGGGTAGCCAGGCGAACATCAACAACGTTAAAATGTTTTACGTTTATCATGCTGCACAATCTTTTTAAAACACTGAGTTTTCCCTACAGGGAAATACCCTCTTCGTTTTCTGATTTTTTTTCCAGTATAAACTGATTACATTTCACTGAATAAAAGGTTTAAAATTTTCCCTTTTCAAAACTGATTACATTTCACTAATATCGCCTAAATTACGTTGTATTTCCTCGGCGTCATCGTGCATAGATATTTCTAATACTCTGTCTGAACAAATTGTTGCGATATGAGCTAATGCTTTTATCTAGATTAGCAACTCGCTTAATAACAAGAAAATCATCCGATTGTGAATCAGTTTGCATCGAGAGTCTGTACATTAAAGCAAGCGTGTGTGTACATTAAACATTAAACGCTTGTGCGCGTTCATTAAAAATTGTGAGTGCGGGTAAATTAACAGTGCGAGCGTGGGACATTAAACCCTGTGTGTGTGTGGGTGTGTGTGGGGTGTGTTGTGTGTGTGTGTGTGGTGTGTGTGTGGTGTGTGTGTGTGTGTGTGTGCGTGTGTGTGTGGGGTTGTGTGTGTGTGTGTGGTGTTTTGTGTGGTGGGGTGTGTGTGTGTGTGTGTACATATTCAGTACGGGGAATACGTGAACACTAAACCAAGCGAGTGTGCTCACTTATTGTGGTTGAAAGGGGTCGAGTCACAGCTTTTTGTGTGTATATGTGTGTACACCTAAGAGGCCGCGGTACGTTTAGTAAGTATGCGGTGTCAGCTCTTTACCTGTTCCTACGTAGTGATTCTTGTTCAGGGTCAGAGCCCTCTATTATGGAGTTTGAATTCCTTTATTATGGAGTATAATTCCTTTATTACAGAGTCGAATTCCTTTATTGAACAGTCGAAATCCTTTATTAAAGAATCGAATTCCTTTATTCAGATGTTGGACTTGTACTCCCTGTGGCCAAATCCTCTATTTAAATCAGAATCCCATAAGTCACAAACCTCTATTTTTTAAAACTGAATCAAAATCCTCTGTTTATAAGCGAGAATAATCCATTTAAAAATCAGAATTCTCTATTTAAAAGTCAAAATTCTGTATTTGAGTCTAATTCATTTTTTGACCAAAATCCTTTTTTTGAATCATAAATCTTAAGCCCAGGATTCTGTAATTAAAAGTAAATCTCTCTTTTTCAAAGCCGAATCATCTAAGACCCAAAACCCCTTTCTTTGTTCACGAGTGAGAATGTGTATGTTGGTATCAAACCGAAAGACGATTTTTCCCCATCGGGTATTGGATGATTTTTCGCCACCCAGTAACTTTTCAATAAACTGAGGCCCGAAGCACAGGGTATTGTAGATTAGCCGGGGATGGCGAAAGTCTGCAAAGTAAGAAATCCAATGTTGCCATGTGTCTAAGATCAAAATCCCTTTATAAAGTTGGGAAAACCCCCTGAAGAGTGTGGAAACCCCCTTAAATATCGCGGAAGCCCCTTTAAGGGCGTCGGAACCCCCTTGAAGAGTCATCGTAACCCCTTTCAAGAGTGTCGGAAACCTCTTGAAGAGTCGTCGGAACCCCCCTTAAGAGTCGTTTGGAAAAACCCCTTTTAAAAGTCGTCGGAACCCCTTGAAGAGCGTCGGAAACCCTTGAAGAGTGTCGGAACCCCCGTTTAAAAGTCGTCGGAAGCCCTTCAAGAGTCGTCGGGAAACCCCCTTTAAAGTTCGGAACCCCCTTCAGAGTCGTCGGGGAAACCCCTGGAAAGTCATCGGAACCCCCCTTTAAGAGCCCCGAAATCCCCCTTGAAAAGTGTCGGAAACCCCCTTAAACCGGAACCCCTTCAAGAGTCGTCGGAACCCCCTTAAGGTCGTGGAACCCCCTTAAGGTCGTCGGGAACCCCCCTTTAAAAGTCATCGGAACCCCCTTAATTAATTAATAAATCCTCCCTAGAAAAACTCGCTTCCCTACTCAGGGTTAAAAATCTTTTATTATGAGTCATTAAAAAAAGACAATTTTTAGTGTTTTTTTGTCCCTTGAAACAAAAGCGTGTATAAAAAACTCGCCTCCCTTTTTTCCAAATTTTTTTTATTTTTGTTTATTCATCATCAGTTTTTTTAAGAAGCTTTTATTAGCTTTCTTTTATTAGTTTTATTTTGTACCTATATTACCTAATCAATATTTTTTTAGACGAAATTTAAAAAAACTTTAGTACTTTACATTGTTAACTTTTTGCTATAATTTTTTTTTTCATCGCTTACAAAAAATTCTGTTTTTTTTTTTCACTTGAATTATTACCTGATGTCTTGTGAGCCAAACTTCTAGTACCGAACTTAAAAAAATTATTATAGTTATTTAAAAATATAATGTAATGATAAATATTTTAATGACAAATTTAAAAATATTATTTGAGATTTTTTTTTATTTGCAGGTATGTGTGGACGCTTTCCTGGACCGCCTCGCTGGGGTGTTGGCCAATGGAATATATATGTATATATATATATATATATATATATATATATATAATATATATATATATATATATATATATATATATAATATATATATATATGCAATAAGATCACAGTAAACAGGTGATTTCAGAATATGCAAAACAACCACTCTGAAAGAATAGAGAAAATCCAAGCGCTTTCGTGACTACTCACATTATCAAGGAACTATGAAAGTAAAGCATCCAAGGAAGCTATATAAGGGGTCTGGCCAACACCTCACTATCAGATCCCACAACGGTTAAACACCTGACGCGCGCCGGCCCAACTGGACAGGTCCCTTGCACAACTCACCCACAAACTATTCTACCCAAGAAAATTTAAAAATTATTATTTGTCCAGTGTATTATTAAATTCTTCCCAAATTCTATTAATTATAAATGGATCTAATTTATATAAACCAAAGGAAATATTCATATTATTGTCAAAACTGCTTTTTATGAAACAAGATTCAATTATATTCCTGTCGACCATGGACTTGCTTGATACTACTTTCTCAACTTTTTGAAAATCAATTGGATGGTTAAAATCTCTTACATGAATAAATAGAGCATTGGAATCTTGTCCAGTTCTAATGCTATATTTATGTTGTTTTAATCTTAGTTCGAGATTTTTACCAGTTTGACCGTAATAAACTTTATCGCAAATTTTACAAGGAATCTTATAGACACATCCATCAGCATTTTGGGGGGAATTCTTTATCAAAAATTTTTTTTACTGTATCAAGATTTTTGAATACAACTTTAATATTAAAAGTCTTAAGAAGAGAAGGCATATCAAGCAAGTTTTCATGGTAATGGAGAACCAACATATTTTTAGTTGAATAAGGCTGGTTGTCCCTTTTTGAATTATAAAAAGTGTTTCTAGCAACTTTAAAAGATTTATCAATTACATTTTTGGGGATTTTAAATCATTACCTATTTCATAAATTTTGGATAATTCCCCATCTATGAACTCAGGACTACAAATTCGTAAAGCTCTCAAAAACATTGATGAGAAAACAGACAGTTTGACTCTATCTTGATGCGAGGAATAATAGTGGACATAGGAACAGTTATTTGTAGGTTTTCTGTAAATTTTAAATTTGAATTCATTATTACCTTTAA
>NC_069422.1:44019395-44049395 GCF_026875155.1 Cherax quadricarinatus
AATGACCAAACCACCTCAACAACCCCTCTTCTGCCCTCTGACAATGCTTTTATTAACTCCACACCTTCTCCTAATTTCCACACTCCGAATTTTTCTGCATAATATTTACACCACACATTGCCCTTAGACAGGACATCTCCACTGCCTCCAACCGTTCTCTTCGCTGCTGCATTTACCACCCAAGCTTCACATCCATATAAGAGTGTTGGTACTACTATACTTTCATACATTCCCTTCTTTGCCTCCATAGATAGCGTTTTTTGACTCCACATATACCTCAACGCACACCACTCGCCTTTTTTCCCCCATCAATTCTATGATTAACCTCATCCTTCTTAAATCCATCCGCCGACACGTCAACTCCCAAGTATCTGAAAACATTCACTTCTTCCATACTCCTCCTCCCCAATTTGATATCCAATTTTTTTATCTAAATCATTTGATACCCTTATCACCTTACTCTTTTCTATGTTCACTTTCAACTTTCTACCTTTACACACATTCCCAAACTCATCCACAACCTTTGCAATTTTTTTAGAAATCTCCCATAAGCACAGTATCATCAGCAAAAAGTAACTGTGTCAATTCCCATTTTGAATTTGATTCCCCATTAATTTTTAATCCCACCCCTCTCCCAAACACCCTAGCATTTACTTCTTTTACAACCCCATCTATAAATATATTAAACAACCATGGTGACATTACACATCCCTGTCTAAGACCTACTTTTACCGGGAAGTATTCCACCCTCTCTTTTACACACCCTAACCTGAGCCTCACTATCCTCATAAAGCTCTTTACAGCATTTAGTAACTTAACACCTATTCCATATACTTGCAACATCTGCCACATTGCTCCTCTATCCACTCTATCATATGCCTTTTCTAAATCCATAAATGCAAAAAACTTCCCTACCTTTATCTAAATACTGTTCACAATATATGCTTCAATGTAAACACTTGATCTACACATCCCCTACCCACTCTGAAGCCTCCCTGCTCATCCGCAATCCTACATTCTGTCTTACCTCTAATTCTTTCAATTATAACCCTACCGTATACTTTTCCTGGGATACTCAGTAAACTTATTCCTCTATAATTTTTACAATCTCTTTTGTCCCCTTTCCCTTATATAAGGGACTATACATGCTTTCCGCCGATCCCTAGGTACCTTACCTCTCCATACATTTATAAATAATTGCACCAACCACTCCAAAACTATACCCCACCTGCTTTTAACATTTCTATCTTTATCCCATTCAATCCACGGCTGCCTTACCCCTTTTTCATTACCTACTGCTCACGAACTTAATTCCCCACACTCACAACTGGCTCTTCCTCCAACTCCTACAGAAGATGTTATTCCTCCTTTTGGGGCCCTATACACAAATCACAGCTTCCCTATCGTTCATCAACATTAACAATTCCTCAAAATATTCCTTCCATCTTCCAATACTTCTAACTCTCTCATTAATAACTCTCCTCTCCTATTTTTTAACTGACAAAAATCCAATTTGTTCTGCTAGGCTTTCTTAACTTGTTTATCTCACTCCAAAACTTTTTCCTTATTTTCAACAAAAATTTTGTTGAAACATCTCACCTCCTCTCTCATTTGCTCTCTTTTTACATTGCTTCATCATCCCACCTCTTAACCTCTCTCTTTTTCTCCATATACTCTTTCCCTCCTTGCATCACTCTACTTTTGTAAAAACTTCTCATATGCCTAACGTTTTCTCCCCTTCTATCTCTTTACATCATTCATTCCACCAATCGCTCCTCTTCCCTCCTCACGCCACTTTCCTTAACCACAATACTTCTGCTGAACACTCTAACCATCAACATTTTTAAACCTACCCCATACCTCTTCGACCCCATTGCCTATCTCTCATTAGCCCATCTATCATCCAATAGCTGTTTATATCTACCACTAACCTGCTCCCTTTTAGTTTAATAAACCTTCACCTCTCTCTTCCCTGATGCTTCTATTCCCTTGTATCCCATCTACTTTTACTCTCAGTGTAGCTACAACTAAAAGTATCTGATATATCTTGGCCCCTCTATAAACATGTACATCCTGAAGTCTACTCAACAGTCCCTTTTATCTACCATACATAATCCAACAAACTATTCTGTCATTTCGCCCTACATCATATCGTGTATACTTATTTATCCTCTTTTTCTAAAATATTTATTACCTATAACTACACCCCTTTCTATACAAAGTTCAATCAAAGGGCTCCCATTATCATTTACCACCTGGCACCCCAAACTTACCTACCACACCCTCCTAAAAGTTTCTCCTACTTTAGCATTCAAGTCCCCTACCACAATTACTCTCTCACTATGTTCAAAGGCTCCTATACATTCACTTAACATCTCCCAAAATCTCTCTCTCTCCTCTGCATCCTCTCTTCTCCAGGTGCATACACGCTTTATATATTTATATATGTATATATATATATACATATATATATATATCTATATATATAATTTATATATATATATATAAATATATTATATATATATATATATATATATACCAATATATATATATTATATATATATATTATATGTATATATATATATAAATAAAATATATATAAACATATATATAATATATATAATATATATATATATAATATATATATATATATATATATATATATATATATACATATAAATATATATTGTATATATATATATAATATATATATAAATATATATATCTAATATATTTTTTTTATTTTATTTTATTATCACAGAACACCGGCCGATTCCCACTCAAGGCAGGGTGGCCCGAAAAAGAAAAACTTCCACCATCATTCACTCCATCACTGGTCTTGCCAAAGGGTGCTTTACACTACAGTTTTTAAACTGCAACATTAACACCCCTCCTCCCAGAGTGCAGGCACTGTACTCTCTTCCCATCTCCAGGACTCAAGTCCGGCCTGCCGGTTTCCCTGAATCCCTTCAATAAATGTTACTTCTGCTCACACTTCCAACAGCACGTCAAGTAATTAAAAACCATTTTGTCTCCCTTCACTCCTACAAACACGCTCACGCATGCCTGCTGGAAGTCCAATCCCCTCGCACACCAAACCTCACTTTAACCCCCTCCCTCCAACCCTTCCTAGGCCGACCCTACCCCGCCTTCCTTCCACTACAGACAATTACCGCTTGAAGTCATTCCTGTTTCGGCTCCATTCTCTCTACATGTCGCGAACACACCTCAACCAACCCTCCTCAGCCCTCTGGACAACAGTTTTTGGTATCCCGCACCTCCTCCAACTTTCCAACTACGAATTCTCTGCGTTATATTCACACGCAAACATTGCCTCAGACATGACATCCTCCACTGCCTCCAGCATTCTCCTCGCTGCAACTCATCACCCACGCTTCACACCCATATAAGAGCGTTGGAAAAACTATAACTCTCATACATTTCCCTCTCTTTGCCTCCAAGGACAAAGTTCTTTGGTTTCCACAAACTCCCTAAGTGCACCACTCAACTCTTTTTCCCTCATCAATCCCTATGATTCACCTCATCTTTCATAGACCCATCCGCTGACAACGCCACTTCCCAATATATCTGATACGTTCACCTCCTCCATACTCTCTCCCTCCAATCTGATATGTCAATACTTCATCACTAATCTTTTTGTTATCCCCTCATAACCTTACTCTTTCCTGTATTCACCTTTATTTTTCTTCTTTTGCACGCCCTAACCAAATTCATCCACGACAATCTCTGCCAACTTCTCATTCAGAATCTCCCAAGAGCCAGTGTCATCAGCAAAGAGCAGCTTGTGAGACAACTCCCACTTTGTGTGTGTTCCTTTATCTTTTAAACTCTCACGCCTCTTGCCAAACCCTCGCATTTACTTCCTCTTACAACCCCATCTATAAATATATTAAACAACCACGGTGACATCACACATCCTGTCTAAGGCCTACTTTACTGGGAAAAAATTTCCCTCTTTCCTACATACTTGCTAACATGAGCCTACTAACCTCGAAAAACTCCTTCACTGCTTCAGTAACTACCGTCCTACACCATCCACTTGGCAACAACTGCCACATTGCCCCCATATCCCCCTGTCATACGCCCTGTTTCCCAAATCCATAAATTGCCACAAAGACCTCTTTAGCCTTATCTAAATACTGTTCACTTATATGTTTCACACTGTAAACACCTGGCCAGCACACCCCCTCTACCTTTCCTAAAGCCACCTTGTTCATCTGCTATCCTATTCTCCGTCTTACTCTTAATTCTTCAATTATAACTCCTACCATACACTTTACAGGTACACTCAACATATTTATCCCCCTATAATTTTGCACTCTCTTTTATCCCCTTTGCCTTTATACAAAGAACTATGCCATGCTCTCTGTCCAATCCCTAGGTACCTTACCCTCTCCATACATTTATTAAATCATTGCACCAACCACTCCAAAACTAATCCCCACCTCTTTTAACATTTCCTATCTATACCCATCAATCCCGCTGCCATACCCCCTTTCATTTTACTACAGCCCTCACGAACTTCCCACACTCACAACTGGCTCTTTCCTCACCCTACAAGATGTTATTCCTCCTTGCCCTATAACACAATCACTCGCTCCCTATCTTCATCAACATTTAACAATCTCAATATTCCTTCCATCTTCCCAATACAACCTCTAACTCTCGATTTAATAACTCTCACTCTCCTATTTTTAACTGACAAATTCATTTTGTTCTCTAGGCTTTCTTACTTGGTTAATCTCACTCCAAACGTTTTCTTATTTTCAACAAAATTTTTGTTGATAACATCTCACCCATATATATATAACATAATATATATACATATATATATATAAATATATATATATATATATATATAATATATATATATATATATATATATTTATGTATATATATTGTGTATATATATATATATATATAAATATATATATATATAATATATAGTTATATAAATAAAATAGTATATATACATAATATATATAATATATATATATATTATAAATATATTTATATATATATAATTACATATATATATATATAGAAGGGCCAATGAAATGATCTTTGGGTTGGAGACCACAACACACACTACACTCACCGTCCAATACAACAACAAGAATACAAAACCCGCCCCCAACAACCACGCTGCGCGGCTCGCGCTCGGCGCGCGCTCGCGGCTGCTCTCTCACAGACGAGACGCGAGCGCGCGACGAGAGCCCGCCAGACCGACAGACAGAACCGTGCCCTACGACCTCCGACCGCCAGCCTCGACCAGGAGGGCAGGCAGCAGGCCGGCAGGCTGGCCGGAAGGATGGAAAAAGGATGCGATAATTTAACTAAATGGCGCCATGAAAAAGACAACAGACTTAAGGGGAGGGGAGATAGCGTAGACAGTTGGAGGAAAGAAGAGGCGATACAAACTCATTTACAAAGAGGAGAAAATGTTGATGACGACAAGTAGGGAGGGCAGAGAAGGGCAGGAGAGGGACGGGAGGGAAGAAAAGAGGGCTAGCACTAAAAAAGAAGGAAGAAAATGGATAGGAAAGGAGGAAAAATGGATTTTAGAACGAGAGAGAAGAAAATAGGACTACGAATAAAAATAGAGAGGGAAGGAGGAGATAGGGATATTGGAGGAGAGCGAATTGAAGTTAGAGAAGAAGGAATTAGGGAGAAAACTGAAGAAGAAAAAAGGGAGAGGAGACAGGGAAAAGAGAAAGGGATAGGAATATGAAGAAGAATAGTAAATGGGATAAAGGCAGAATAGATAGTGAAAGTAATGAGGAAAGGAAAAAGAAATGAAAAAATGAAAAAAAAAATTATGAAGGAAAAGGTAATAGAGAGACAGAGATCAAAGCAAAAGACCACTTAGTAAAACGAGATCTTTATCAACGAGACATATTAAAGCGAACATGTATCAATGAACATATAAAAACGAGGCAAAAACGAGCAAATTAAAACGAACATAAAAACAAACATATACATACAGACTAAATGACACCAAAAAAACGAGACCAAAAACGAGACATATAAAACGAGACATTAAAACAAGACATCTTTATATAACGAGACACAAATGAGACATAAAAACGAGACATTTATAAACGAGACATATAAAAACGAGACATTTATAAACAAGATATATAAAAACGAGACATTTATAAACAAGATATATAAAAACGAGACATTTATAAACGAGATATAAAGAAAAACAAGACATTTATTAAACGAGACAAAAATAGACATAAACCTAAGCAGATAAAAACAAGAATATTTATAAACAGATGTTTTTGGGAGGGGGGGGGGGGGGGGGGGGGGGGGGGTAAACGAACATAAACGAGATGAACATTTATAAACGAAACATAAACGAAACATTTATAAACGAGACATTTATAAACGAAACAAACGAAACATTTATAAACGAAACATTTATAAACGAGACGTTTATAAACGAGACATAAACGAGACATTTATAAACGAAACATAAACGAAACATTTATAAACGAGACATTTATAAACGAAACAAACGAAACATTTATAAACGAAACATTTATAAACGAGACATTTATAAACAAAACAAACGAAACATTTATAAACGAAACATAAACGGAATATTTACAAACGAAACATAAACGAAACATTATAAAAACCCGAGACATAAACAGACATTTAAAACCATACAAGGCTTAAAGCGTGGCCTCATATAATCATCACTAATAACTGCCTGACCCTTGTGAGCGTCCATAACAAGCTGACCTTGTCTACACAGCCGAGACCTTGCTAAGCCGACCTTGTAAGCTGACCTTGCTAAGCCGACCTTGCTAAGCCGACCTTGATAAGCTGACCTTGCTAAGCCGACCTTGCTAAGCTGACCTCTTGCCTAAGCTGACCTTGCTAACCGACCTTACTAAGCTACCTTTGCTAAAAACAGACACTGCTAAGCGAATTTTGTTTTTCTAACATTTTGTCAGTCATTTGTCACTTTCCTGTAAAGGAGGAAGAGAAGAAAAGGAGGAACAGAGAGAGGGGCCGCTAAAGTAGGTCAGAAAATACGTAAATTCAACACATTTGTGTGATGAAGATCGATGACAGGAATGAAACAAAGAGAGAGAGCAAGAGAGAAGGAGAGAGAGAGAGAGAAGAGAGAGAGAGAGAGAATTCGAATGAATATAGGAAGAACATGCAACAGATAACATTTAAAACAATAAGAACAATAGTCTTCAGTGTCCACACACCTTCAGGGGCAGTGACTGGCCAAAAATAGAAAGGGAAAAAAAGAAAGTAAACCTGGAGCGCCTTTCTGCGGCTCTGTAAAATCCATTGGAACATTATCCGGGTAATCTCCCGGTAAAGGGAAGGAAATTACATTCTGGATTCACAAGATGCCACCAAGAACTGAGAAAAATAAAACTCCTGGTCGTGAGTGGCTTTTTGTCCTTTCTTTTTTTGCATGAATTAGAAAAATGAAATTTATATCCGTCTGAAGACGGAGTTTGCTATTCTGTACCGTATATGGGAGTACATGTGAAAGGTAGATAGCAGAAGTTAATTAGGTGGCTGTCTTCTGAGAATGACAGTGTACTGCTCTCTTGAATGAGGGCTGTCTGCTATACCATCTATTTTTTTTTTTTTTTGTGGCAAGATATATAGTAAAGCAAAAGGCTCTCTTAATGCACGCAAGGGCAGATTATATATATATCACAAAAATGTGTGTCAGTTTCTCTATCTCTCTCTTCCCTCTCTCTCTCTCACACAACACACACTACACACACACACACACACTTGCCCCGGAGAAGGCAAACATAAAGAATCAGACTCCTGCTTGAATCACCTTTTATTTTTTTAGAGGGTTGGGAAATTTACTTGTTTCCCCCTGGAGGTCCGTCTTGCCCTAAATGTTCCATAAATCTCTTGGAGCGACTCTGCATTTGTCCTTCCATCGCAACCCAGGATTCCTCACTCCCTTACTATATATATATATATATATATATATATAATATATATATATATATATATATATATATATATAATATATATATATAAATAATATAAATTATATATGATAAATTAATATATATAATATATATTATAATATATATATATAATATATATATATAGTATTTATATATATATATATATATATATTGTGTGTGTGGTGACCTCCGGAAGCGACTCCATGTAATCATGACATCGTCCATCAAAGACCTCACTACAAAGTCATTCCCTATGGATACTGTTCCAAGAAATCTGTAGGGAAGACATGCAGAAGTTCATTTATCCTCCTGTGTGAATATGGAGGTGTCTGCAGCAGGGACTACGTCAACAGCGTCTCTATTTTCCACATAACCTCCATGGGACATGTGAGGAACTGGAAAGAAGAGGTACAGCTCGTCATCACCTAATCCGACCCTAAGCGTCGAAGATGCCTGGAAGCGTCGTTGAGCGTCATCGCTGACATCGGCAAAACGCTTGAAAACAGAACATATTAAAAATACTGACATACATGATACTCCACCACGGGAATCTCGTGACCTTATGAATAACTTAACGCTTCCCAGCCTCACCCCCCACCCAAGACCCTCGCTAGCACCCAGTTCCTCTGAAATTTCTAAATTATTAACAAGGGATTCATTGTTTGCCATAACTAAGTCAAGACTTGTCACGTTGCTCAAGACTTGACGTGTTTCCCTTGACCCAGATAATTTTTCAGAACTCGACGTGTTTCACAAGACCCGACTCCTTTCACAAGACCCGGCTCCTTTCACAAGACCCGACTCCTTTCACAAGACCCGACTCCTTTCACAAGACCCCGACTCCTTTCATAATACCCAACACGTTTCCTGACACCCGATGCATCTCTCAAGACCCGACGTGCTTCACGAAACTCAAAACGATTCTTAACACCAGACGCCTTTAAATGACCTCACACATTTATTGCGCCAATTTCATCCTAGACCCTTTTTATATATACTCTCGAACTTCTTAAAGCACTTTCGTGCTTGTTTACGATAATGCTGAAGTTGTCCTCCTAAGTGGACCATTGTTTCAAACCAAGGCTTTCTGAAAGGTGTTTCTGGCCCCCACCCAAAAAATAATAGGCAATTAATTATTGCTTGTTGGATGAGCTGGCGTAGGATTTTTAATTACTTATACTGGGAGGTAAATCATTCTTAAGCTCCCATCTTGGGGAGACGTCCTGATGTCAGTGAAGGACTCTCTAAGGAGCTGGAGGTATCCGTTCCTCGTATCTAACCGGATTTCCTCCTCAATGTGATGGAAAGGACGTCAAGGTAAATCTCGAAGCTAGCGTAAACACACCGCTACTGGGGCACAGTGGAAGTAGATGGAGGAAAATAGGACTGTAAGAAAATGTAAGAGTAAACATGCGGAACACCTGTCTCTCGCACCAGCTTCCCCCCCTTCCCCACACATCAGTCTCTCACGTCTGCACACTAGCTTACCACATACTAGCCTACCACACCCACACACCAACATCTCACGCCCACACACTAGCCTCCCACACCCACACAACAGCATCTCACACCCAGACACCAGCATCCCATACCCACACGCTAGCATCCCACCCTGTTGTCTTCAAGAGGGAGCTGGACAGATACCTAAAGACGGTGCCGGATCAGCCGGGCTGTGGTTCGTACCTTGGATTGCGTGCGACCAGCAGTAACAGCCTCGTTGATCAGGCCCTGATCCACCAGGCCGCCTGGTCGTGGGCCTGGCCGCGGGGGCGTTGATCCCCGGAATGCCCTCCAGGTAGACCCACATGTAGACTCCAGGTAGTCCCACATATTGGAATCCCACACCCACACACTTGCATCCCACACCCATTACATCAAGCCCCCACACTCTCACTCACACCAGCATCCCACATCACCCCAGACATAGCATCCTCATACCCACACCACCCACACACTAGCCCATCCCCACACTCACTCCCACCAGCATCCCTCACACACTACACCAGCATCCCATCGCCCACACCCAGCCAGCCTCCCACACACCCACATTCACCCTCCCACACTAGCCTCCATACCCAACACATAGCCCCTCCCACCTAGCCTCATACCCAGCACCATCTCCACCACCTAAGCATGCCCACTTCTCCAAACACTGGCTGCCAGCATCAGACTCTCATACACCTGGCTGCCAGCATTTCACTCTCAAACATATGGCTGCCAACATCCCACTCTCACGCATCTGGCTGCCAGCATCCCACTCTCAAACACCTGGCTACCAGCATCCCACTCCACACACCTGGCTGCCAGCATCCCACTCTCAAACACCTGGCTGCCAGCATCCCACTCCACACACCTGGCTGCCAGCATCCCACTCTCAAACACCTGGCTACCAGCATCCCATCATCTCCTGGTGCTTCACTAATGGCTTTCACGGATCTTATAATCTTGCTCAGAAAACCTTTCCTTCTCTCCTATTCCTTTTTCCTTACCCCCTTATCTTTGACCTACTTCTTCTCTTCGACTTACTTTTCTCTTCACTTATTTCTACTCCCATCTCCCTCATTTTTTCAAAATGCCATTTCTTACATTTTTTATCATTTTAATTGATAAATAATTTTTATTCCACTCTCTTCTGTTGTCCCTCTCACCTCTTCCTTCACTTTCTTTATTTTTTTTCTAGCCCCTTATACCACTCTTCTCATAAATCTTTCTTCTGTTCTCCTTTCTAGTCCCCTTCCTTCTATCCCCTTTATATAACCCTTCCGTTCCCTTCCTTCTATCCTCCTATCCATTTCTTCTCTCCTCCTAATCCCTTCGCAGCCTATAATTCACTTTCTATTTATCCTCCTCCTACCCCTTCCCTTCTTTCCTAAAGTATATCTGTCATCTGCCTAGGTGTTCCACCTCGACGCAGCTTTCAAATGCTCTGCCTAAACAGAGATTTCCTAAATTCACTAGTAAATATTATTAATTTTGAAAAAATCTGTGTAGCATATGGAAATAAAGTATTATTATTATTATTATTATTATTATTATTATTATTATTAGTAGTAGTAGTAGTAGTAGTAGTAGTAGTAGTAGTAGTAGTAACAGTAGTAGTAGTAGTAGTAGTAGTAGTAGCAGCAGCACCAGCAGCAGCAGCAGTAGTAGTAGTAGTAGTAGTAGTAGTAGTAGTAGTAGTAGTAGTAGTAGTAGTAGAAGTAGTAGTCTAGTAGTAGTAGTAGAAGCACTAGCAGTTGTAGTAGTAATAGCAGTACTAGTAGTAGTGGTACTATATAGTAGTAGTAGTAGTAGTAGTAGTATAAGGATACACTTTTACATTAAAAAAACTTCTTTCTACTATCATCTCATATTCCTTTCTCCTTCCTCTCTCCTATACCTTCATTCACCTTTCTCTCTCCCTCTCATCCTTCCCTCTTTTTCTTCACACCGCTTCCATTACCCACGTCCTCCTTTCTAATAAGCTGACGCAACTACTGAACCCATAGTGGAATATTTAACTATATCCTCATCACCCTGCTGAAGTTTCTTAGCTCATGCTGACAGATTACAGAGTGCAGACATAGCTCCTTTGCATAAGGAAGGTAGTAGAGCACCTGCTGAAAATTACAGAACATTAGCATTAAATTCCCACATCATAAAAATCTTCGATAGAGTAATAAGATTACAAAACTTCATGGAACAGTACAATCTCCATAACACGAACCACCGCAGTTTTAGAAAATCCTGCCTGACACACCTGCTAAATCACTGACAGAATTACGGAGGCGTTGAAAGAAAACCAAAAGTCTGCTGTGATATACATAGATTTTACAAAGGCGTTTGATAGATGTGTTCATGGGATGATTGCACACAAAATGAGGGCCGTATGCATAACTGGAAAGGTAGGCAGATAAATTTTCAAGTTTCAAACACATAAAAAATACAAAGAATAGTAGTAAACAGAGCAAAATCCACCATCAGTAAGATAAAAAGCTCAGCTCCCCATGGCACTGCCCTGGCACTGCCCTGGCACTGCCCTGGCACTTCGCTGTTTCTCATCCTCATAGCAAACAAATAAATGCACCCATCACAGTTGTGTTTTATCATATGCAGAGGACACAAAAATAAGTATGAAAATCACCACTATAAGACACTGAAAAATTCCAAGAAGATGTAAGTAGGGTTTTCAGGTGGGCAGTGGAGAACATGACGTTCACTGGTGATAAGTTCCAGCTGTTATGGTATGGAAAGAAGGAAGAATTCAAAAGGGACACTGTATACAAAACTGAAGAGGATCATTACATAGAACGAAAGGAAATCGTGAAAGACTTAGAAATAATTATGTCTGCTGCCCTTTCTTTCAAGGAACACAATAAGACCAATGTCATGACAGCCAGGAAGAGACTGAGTGAATAGTGATAACTTATAAAATAATGGAAATAGTACCAGTGGTAACACTTTTCAAATTGCTTGTGTTCTCTCATTTGGAATATTATTGGAACAGATACAGAGATCGTTTACGGTCCGCATAGAACCTATAAAGCATTTATATTACTGGGAATGCCTTCAAGTTATAAATATACACTTATTGGAACGGAGGAGATATACACTATAATATATACCTGGAATGTACTTGAGGACCTTCTCCCAAATCTGAACACTGCCATAACAACATTCTGGAGTGAGAAATATGAGAGGAAGCGCGAAATAAACCCAATAAAAAGCAGGGGTGCAGTGGGCACAATAAAGGAATACTTTATCAACGTCCGTTCCCCAGACTATTCAACATCGTGTGCATGTGTGTGTCTGTGTGCGTGTGTGTGTGTGTCTGTGTACTCGCCTAGTTGTACTCACCTAGTTGAGGTTGCAGGGGTCGATTCCAAGCTCCTGGCCCCGCCTCTTCACTGGTTGCTACTAGGTCACTCTCCCTGAACCGTGAGCTTTATCATACCTCTGCTTAAAGCTATGTATGGATCCTGCTTCCACTACATCGCTTCTCAAACTATTCCACTTCCTGACTACTCTGTGGCTGAAGAAACACCTCCTAACATCCTTGTGATTCATCTGTGTCTTCAACTTCCAACTGTGTCCCCTTGTTGCTGTGTCCCATCTCTGGAACATCCTGTCTTCGTCCACCTTGTCAATTCCTCTCAGTATTTTGTATGTCGTTATCATGTCCCCCCCCTATCTCCTGTCCTCCAGTGTCGTCAGGTTGATTTCCCTTAACCTCTGTTCATAGGACATACCTCTAGTCTTGTTGCAAACCTTTGCATTTTCTCTAGTTTCTTTACGTGCTTGGCTAGATGTGGGTTCCAGACTGGTGCCGCATACTCCAATATGGTCCTAACGTACACGGTGTACATGGTTCTGAACGATTCCTTATTAAGATGTCGGAATGCTGTTCTGAGGTTTGCTAGGCGCTCATATGCTGCAGCAGTTATTTGGTTGATGTGCGCTTCAGGAGATGTGCCTGGTGTTATACTCACCCCAAGATCTTTTTCCTTGAGTGAGGTTTGCAGTCTCTGGCCCCCTAGACTGTACTGCGTCTGCGGTCTTCTTTGCCCTTCCCCAATCTTTATGACTTTGCACTTGGTGGGGTTGAATTCCAGGAGCCAATTGCTGGACCAGGTTTGCAGCCTGTCCAGATCCCTGCAAAAAAGGACACTTCGCAGTCTTTTCCTTCCATCATGTCGTTCACAAATACCAGAAACAGCTCTGGTCCAAGGACTGACCCCTGTGAGACCCCGCTGGTCACAGGTACCCACTCTGACACCTCGCCACGTACCATGACTCGCTGCTGTCTTCCTGACAAGTATTCCCTGATCCATTGCAGTGCCTTCCCTGTTATCCCTGCTTGGTCCTCCAGTTTTTGCACTAATCTCTTGTGTGGAATTGTGTCAAACGCCTTCTTGCAGTGTGTGTGTGTGTGTGTGTGTGTGTGTGTGTGTGTGTGTGTGTGTGTGTGTGTGTGTGTGTGTGTGTGTGTGTGTGTGTGTGTGTGTGTGTGTTTGTGTGTGAGTGATGAACTATGCCAGAGAAGCATGCCTAGTTTTTTCCCACTGTTTAACTATGATATAAAACAGAGCAGCCATACACTGCGCGATGGGAAAGTCAGCAGCACACTGCAGATGTCTCTAAATCTCTCTAATAATACAAACTCCCCCATTCTGAGGCGATGCAAGAGTAACCATGAAGGAACACCACTCCCCACAAGAGTAGCCATGAAGGAACACCACTCACCACAAGAATAGCCATGAAGGAGCACCACTCCCCACAAGAGTAGCCATGAAGGAACTCCACTCCCCACAAGAGTAGCCATGAAGGAACACCACTCCCCGCAAGAGTAGCCGTGAAGGAACACCACTCCCCACAAGAGTAGCCATGAAGGAACACCACTCACCACAAGAGTAGCCATGAAGGAACACCACTCCCCACAAGAGTAGCCATGAAAGAACACTACTCCCCGCAACTCATTCTATTTACCTAGAAACTCCTTAGCCCCATTCTTCTCCTCACCAAACTTTCTTCCTCCAAAATAGTTCGACGATATTTTACAGGAACGTGGAAGTCCTTCCCAGACGGCTGACTGGCACGCCAGGAAGCTTGTGTGTTATTTTTTTTTCCCCCGACTCTAGTGATGGGTCAGTCCACCAAGTGAGACCAGTGAGGAGAATGGTTTATTTGGCCACTTTCCCTCCTCTTCCTCTGGTTTATCCTCTTCCTGTGTTTATTTATTTATTTTTTTGCTTTTCTCTTTCGTTGGCTGTCCCTACCAGGTTTTTGTTTCTTTCTATTTTTTCTTTCTATTTACGAGTTCTTACTTCGCCTTTTGCCTTCAGTATCGCCGTCGTCATTGTCGTTGTGACTGTCGTTGTCGTATTCGTCATGGCAAGTGTCGTCACAGGTGATAAGCTGAAACACATGCGGCTACATGGAGCCTTCATTCACGACTTTTAGCAGTGCGATTCATCAAGTTACAAACAGATTAACCTGGTTAAGAGAGGTTGAGCACATTATAGGGTGAAGGAGGGTACAAGTCAAGACAAGTTTTCTGGCGAACAAGTTCAGCTTAATTGTAGAAATCATTCTGGTTGACGTTCTTGAAAACAAATGAGTTCAGATTCAAGCTTGGATTCTTTTTCTCAGGGTGTGGTTCTCCTGGGCAGTTACTCTTACGAAACGTCGACAATAAATATACCATATAAATATGCTTGTCTCTCCTTACCATCGTGTCGGCAGCTGATGCCACTGGTAAGTAAGACACATGTGCAACAGTTAAGCATCTTTATTCCGAAACGTTTTACCTGCACAATAGGCTTCTTCAGTCCAGTACAGAAAAGTTGGCAGAAGCAGTAGAGATGTGAGTACGATGTAATCAGTCCATCACCCTTGAAGACGTAGTTTTGAGGTGGTCAGTCCCTCAGCCTAGAGAAGAGTTTTGTCCCATAGCTATTGCCTGAAACAATAGATTGTTCCAGGCAATGGGACAAAACTCTTCTCTAGGCTGAGGGACTGACCACCTCAAAACTACGTCTTCAAGACTGATAGACTGATTACATCATCTTCTCATCTACTGTTTCTGCCAACTTTTCTGTACTCGACTGCAGAAGCCTAATGCGTAGGCGAAACGCTTCGGAATAAAGATACCTAACTGTTGCACATGTGTCTTACTTACCAACCTGTCGATACTGTATACCATTTTAATATTCAGCTGATGCCATTGTGTAACTACGTAGCTAAGTATCGTTGCTGTGGTTGCCGTGCTCGTTGTAGTCGGTTTCGTCGTCGTCACTGCTGCAGCCTCCATTTCTATTTCATCTTTCCCTAGCTCATCTCCCTCGCTCCTTGTGTTCTGCTCCCCCTGACTGGTGTAATAAACGCTTTTATTGGCGTTCTTCGTCAAGTTTCCTGTGGCGTCGTTGAGAGGCACGACGTGAGAGGAGCCTTAAGCCTTAGGAGCTTCCAGCTACAATGAATAGAGCATATGAACAGAGGAGCACTTCAGTAGGCCTACTGGCCCATAGAAGACAGGTCCTACTTACACCCATGCATTCCAACTCTTTTTTTTATAGCCATTCTAAGCACTTGCTTCAATAACACTTATGAAAAGACGTACGTACAACACCTGAGTATGATCTGACACTTGGTTGAGGTACTCTTTACTTGTCCCAGGGGACATTGACCCCCCTGGAACATCCTACAGGTAGGTAGATATCTTCTGGTAAAATGTTAAATAGTCTGGGACCGTTGATACAATGTTCTCTTATTGTGCCACAGCGCCCCTGCTTTTCGCAAGGGCGCTGTGGCAGTGTGGCTGTGGCTGTAGCTGTGGCTGTGGCTGTGGCTGTGGCTGTGGCTGTGGCTGTGGCTGTGGCTGTGGCAGTGTAAAGATTGGGACCAGGGCCCCAGACACCTTCCACGTATATATAATCATGTATCTCTCTCTCTCTTCCCTGCCAATGAGTACATATTTAGGACTCCGAGGCGTTCCCAGCAATTTAAAGGCTTTATTGGCCGTATTTAATGATCTCTGCATCTGCTCCTTCATGCAGAAGGGGATTACCAACAAGCCTGGCTGTCTTCAAGAAGAAACTCGACAGACTCCTCAAAACAGTTCTTGATTATTGGGGGCTGTGGTGAATACGTTGGGCGGCGGGCGGTGGGTACTAACAGCTTAATAGATCAGTCCAGAAACCAGGAGACCTAGTCTGGGACAGGATCGCTGGGGAAATGACCTCTGGAAGCGACTCCAGGTAAACTCCAGATACTTTGAAAGGAGCCATCAACACTGACCAATATTCTAACGAGAGAGAGCACACACGATTTAAATAGGGTCACCATTGGCACTATTTCTCTTGATTCGAAAGTTCTCATTATCCACCCCGTCATTTTCCCGGCTGTCGTGACATTTACCTTATTGTGTTCTTTGAAGGAAAGTTCAGCTGACATAATTACTCCCAGGTCCTTCACGTGTTCCTTTCGTCGTATCTGATGATCCTCTTGAGTTTTGTATACAGTGTCCATTTTGAGTTCTTTATTCTCTTCATGAAATTAGCTGGAACTCACCACTGTACGTCATGCTGTTCTCCACTACCCACTGGAAACGTTGGTTATATCTTCCTGTGTAGTTATTTATTTTTAAAGGGGACAGTATACAAACCCGTATGTCAGATGATGAAAATCAGGTGATAAAAGTCATATATGTCAGATGATAACAGCTCCATTGAGTGGATCTTCATAGGACAGACCAAGTTTTTCGCCTGCGGGCCGCTAGCAGCAGTAGTTGATTAATAAAACGAAATCAGCCCTGACCTCAGGCCAGGCTGCGAAGGGAGGCTAACCCTCGAAAGCGGTCACAGGTACGCATTCCTCGGCGCTCCTATGTAACTTTCACTCCATTCGTTACTGTATCTTAAAGCGTAACTAATGTGGTTCCTAAATCATCGGTCTATTACATTTATCAGCGCTCAGATTGTCGGTGTCGTGTAGGGTGTAATTAATGGACTCTGCTGAAGTGTTGTGAAACATGACAAATCGAGGCGATGATTGACGAGGGTCGGGGCGCTACACACCTGGGGACGCCCTTGAAAAAAAAAATGTGTATGGTACAGGGGTGTAAAAGATTCGATTTTTTCTCCCTTTACACTGATGCGTAGAAAAGGGATTTTTTTCAGATTTTTTTTTTTGTTTATCTTGCGTTTATGCATACAAAAGCGACTTTTTCATTTTTTTTATCGTGGGTAGATACGTAGATAAGTGACTTTTCGATTATTTTTTTAATCCTACGTTGATGCATAGAGAAGGGATTTTTTTCGATTGTTTTCCCTCCTGCGTTGATGCGTAGAACAGGATTTTTTTCGCATATGGTTTCACTTACGTGTAGTAAAGAGCTTTTCAATAACGAAGATAACCATTTATAAATTATGCGAATTTCACGGCCAGTTACTAAATTATTTAATCTCCTCATTAAATATGTAGTTTTATATCCATGAAATATTTGGACCCTGAAGGACAAAAAAAAAAAAAAACTTGACAAAAAGATTTGTGATGTATATATATTTTTAATTACTTATATTATCTCCGTCACAGCAGAGTCAGTGTTGTCAGTAACTTCCTCAGCTTCAACACTCTTGTTTATCCCTGAGTTATTTATTGTTTTATTGTGGATTCTCACCTGTCCTGCTCTCCCTTCCTTTCTTCTCTACCTCCCTCCTCTTACTCTCCTCTTCTCATTCCTCTTTTATCATACTTCTTAGCTCTCTTCCTATCACCTCCTGCCTCTCCTCTCCCTTACCTCTCCTCCGTTCCTCTTCCTAACACCTACTCCCTCTGCTTTTTATAACATTTCCCTCCTCTCATCTTCCTCACTCCTTGTCCTCCTCCTCCTTCTCTTCCTCCTCTTCCTCCTCCTCTCCTCCTCTCCTCCTCCTCTTCCTCCTCCTCCTCATGACCATTCTGTTTAACAATCATTATCATCACATTACCGTCTTTCTATCACCGCCCCTTCCATTGTCCATATTATCATATTTATTACCCTCGTCTTAATCCCTCCTCCTCAGCGTCGTTAAAAATATCTTTATCGTGCGTTTCCCTTCTAGCTCTTCATATTCCTCCTCTTCGTCGCTATCTTTATTGCTATCTCCATTACCTTATCTGTTTTCCCGTCTCTCCCTTCCCATATTCACTTCAACAGTCATCATGTTTATCAGATGAGTTTCCAGCATTTGTGTACATCAGAATTTCCTCTCAATATAAATGCTTCTTAGTTGGAATTTAGTTAAAATAATACGATATACATTACCGTTGATATACCTTCGAAGAGTTTCGAGAGTTTCACTACTCTCGGAGCCCGGCCATGGGCCAGGCTCGTCTGGTGCTTGCCTGGTCAGCCAGGCTGTTGCTGCTGGAGGCCCGCTACCCCACATATTCATCACAGCCTGGTTGATCTGGCACCTGGTGAAGATACTTGTCCAGTTTCCTCTTGAAGACTTCTACACTTGTTCCAGCCGTGTTTCTGATATCTTACCTGGAGTATACCTGGAGATGGTTCCGGGGTCAACGCCCCCGCTGCCCGGTCTGTACCAGGGCTTCTTCTGGTAAGATGTTGAATAATCTGGGACCCGAATGTTGATTTTATGTATATATATTATATATATATATATATATATATATATTATATATATATATAATATATATATATATATATATATATATATATATATAATATATATATATATATATATATATATATAAATATATAGTTTTAAATTTATCGGTGTGAATTTTAAAAAAAAATAAATCTATATTTTACAGAATGTTTTCTGAACATCGAGAGGGTGTGTATCACTGTATGTGTGTGTACTTACCTAGTGTGGTTGCAGGGTTCGATTCACAGCTCCTGGCTCCGCCTCTTCCCTGGCCGCTAGTAGGTCACTCTTCCTGCTCCATGATCTTTATCATACCCTTTCTGTGTTGTGGTGTGTGTTGTGTGTGTGTGTGGGTGTGTGTGTTGTGTGTGTGTGTGTGTGTGTGTGTGTGTGTGTGTGTGTGTGTGTGTGTGTGTGTGTACATGTGTATACATTGATAATTTAATTTATTCTTTATTATAGCGTTTAGAGTGTTCTTGACTAGTGGTGAACTCGTTACATGCAGCTTTAATGACCCTCGTGCTGTCGAGAGCCTTTAATTAAGCCTAATTAATCAACCAAGCATGAAGATTGTATATATTCTGATGAAGTATATACTCTGAGAGTAACAGTGCATGTACACGTCGAGGAATGTATATCTCAGTGTATATATAAATATACACTTGGAGTTTATTTCCCTTAAGCTCATATTTGTGATTAAAATAGTCTCATCTGGTAATAAACCTTATAAACCTTCGTGTTGTGGAAAGCTTTTAAACCCAATTAGCCATCCATCCATGAATACATTTCTTAAAATATATTATCAGCGATTAATTTAATATCCATAGATTTTATTCTTGTATAAATTATTTTTCATTATACAGTTATAATTTCTTCTGTGTTTTTTAATCAGCTTTTTTCCACTTGCAAAACAAAACATTGTTAGAATCCTATTGCTATTGGCATGTGTTTTTAAAGTTTTTTTTATTCAACATTTGTGTATAGTTGTACTCACCTAGTTGAGGTTGCGGGGGTCGAGTCCGAGCTCCTGAAGCATTTCTGTCGTAAGTTGCAGCCAGGAAGAGGCTGGAGGCAGCAGAGATGTTGTGCTTGAAGTCAAAGTGTAGTGTGTTTTGCGGAGATTACGGAATTTGGAGGGGTAAGGAAGGTGAGCAAGGAAGTTTATAGTGCTAGGGGCTTGGACATCCATCAGGCTTGTGTTGGAATGTTAGATAAGAGTGGAGGCAAGTGTATTTTTATGATCTGACGTGCTGTTGACGTGAGTAAGGTAATATTTATATAGTGATTCGGAAATCGGTTAGTAGGACTTGAATCCTGGAGGTGTGAATTATAATGCCTGCACGCTGAAGGAGGGATGGGAATGTTGCGGTTTGGAGGATTATCTGAAATGTGACGTCGGCGCACTTCTGGTAGAAAATTGACTGAGTGACAGTGAAAGTGTTTTTTTCTCTGTCGGGTCTCCCTACCTCGGTTGGTGACTGCCGGAGTGTTAAAAAATATATATGGATGCATCAACAATGTGCTGCTACCGTCTTTTATAGAGTTTTACACAGTGGGAATTAAGGCATGTTTGCCCCTGGCATATCCGTCACGCAGGATAGAGTTCATACAAGGTGTTGAAATCAGTCAGCCTGAATTGTGTGACTTCAGTAGGGCGATAAAGATATCAGTACTCTAGTAAGGGTTCATCAGCTACCGCAGCTTCAGAGGTTTCGGTCCAATATAGCTGGTATTACTATCAATTATGAATTGCTGTCTCTCAGGATAAGCTTATCCATAAACATTAGACATGGATTTTTTTACGAGGATATCTCTTTTCGACACCTATTGAACTGCCGGGAGGAAGCGGTTAGTTACTGTCTTCCGGTATTTGACATAAACATAAAAAAAAAGTTATTTTTCTATATTGGATTATTTGAATAAGAGTGAATGAAGCACGGATGTAAGGATTTGGTGTTTTTATATAGAAAACTAACCTGATGCAAAGACATGTTATCGTGACATAGAAGACTGGGGTGGACATGTTCATTGTTGCTACTGTGATATCGGACACCAAACAAGGATACAAAGATTGAATGATATTACGACAGATATTTTAGTGTTGAAGCTACTGTGATAAAATTGGCCTAAGCGGTTTGTTCAGCCACTTAGAAATCTTCATTTGGAGAAAAGACCATTCATTAGCCGGATTCAAACATTGATTTTTTTTTCGAGGTATTGGATGGATAGAGTGAACCTTAATGTATACGCTGGGAATTTATTACCTTCAAGGAGATGAAAATTGACGGCCGGTGGACTGAAATAAAACCTTGAGTTGAGAGTGAGAGCGGAAGTGGGTTACCGTCAGCAGTAACAGTGCAAAACAGTTTTCCTGCAGCATCTACACCGTTTTATCCAGTCTTTGCTCTTCCGATGTATATGTGTGTGTTGCATGTATTGCGTGGTTGTTGGAGTATGTCTTAGTGTTGGGTCGCTCAGGGACGCTGGTGCACGGCCTCACACGAACCCCCGCCGACAGCAGTTAAAAATGTCGTTAAAAGTCGTTGAATTCGTTAACGAGCATTGCTCTTTTAAAAATGTTGTAGACAATTTTTGATCGTTAGCTGTATTTCTGATTTAAGTGTATGTATGGACGTGTCGTGCCGAAAAGGTAAAATTGGTCAATTAGCAAGGACTTATTTAAAATTAAGTCCTTTCTAAAATTTTCTCTTATACGCTTGAAGATATATTTTTTCAGTTATGTTAATGTAAAAATTAATAATTTTGTGCCAAAAGAACCTTAGAAAACTTACCTAACCTTATTATAACAAGCGCAATTTAATTTAGCCTAATTCAATTAAATATATTTCACATAAGTTTACAATAATTTAATAATAAACAAACAATGAAATATTTTTTTTTCGTTAGGTTCAGAATGAATTTTGCGAAATTATTGCATACACAAAATTTCGCTTGCATTATTCGCCAAGACGAGCGTTGCTATTTAAGCCAAAATAGTAAGTTTTTACCTATTCGGCACGACATATGTATATATGTCTTTCCGAATATATATATATATATATATATATATATATATATATATATATATATATATATATATATATATATGTATGTATGTATGTATGTATGTATATATATACCACCCAGGATTTGTTTTCAGAACATACCCTGAAGTTCGTAGAGAGCAAAATTAAAGAGCTTCTGAATCTTTTTCTGTCCTTGTCATGTTATGTACTCACTACCCCTTTTTATGGTCCGCTTGTGTATCTTTCTGCTTCTAATTAAAGCATATAAATTATGAATTATGGGTCTATATTCCTTACACAAACTCTGCCCCTTATTTTTTCAACACCGCTTGATTACGGCGCATTCTTTCTGTCGGTCACTGAAACACGCTCTTGTTTCGTGCATAACCCGTGGCTACTTGCAATATGTACTAACCTCCCCTTCCTTGGATCGAACCTGAGTGCCTCCCATTCTTCCAGGCGATGTATAACCCCTACTGGTTTATCGCCTCCTCCCCCATGAATATATAATTGCACCTAGGAAAGAGAAAAGAGAAAAAAAATCCAATTTTTTAAGATAAAAAGAAGTCCCCACAAAGGGAGATGCATTGATGCTGATGAAGGGATCTCTTGATTTACGAAATTGGAGCTACACTCACCTTCCTCGGATCAAATCTGATTAAGTAATTACCTAGGTGGTGCACAACCCTCAACTTTATGAAAAAAATAATGGTTTACTACATGCTAGTGTATCCTAAGTTGATACCCGGGTGTGACTGGGGTGTTGCTAGGGTGTTGCTAGGGTGTGGCTAGGGTGTAACTAGGGTGTGGCTAGGGTGTGGCTAGGGTGTGGCTAGGGTGTAGCTAGGGTGTAGCTAGGGTGTGGCTAGGGTGTAGCTAGGGTGTAGCTAGGGTGTAGCTAGGGTGTGGCTAGGGTGTAGCTAGGGTGTGGCTAGGGTGTAGGTAGGGTGTAGCTAGGCCATGGTCTGTGGTGTGCCCATGACTGTCGACAGATGTCACTAGTGTGACATATGGCTCTTAGTGTGACATCTGGGTGAGGTATTGAAACCAATACAAGGGAGGCCTCCAACGTAAGCTCTCCGCGTACGTAAGTGCACGCACGCTCGCCCACCAGCACACAGTTAAGTAGGCGTCTGGGTGTGGAATACGTGTTTTGCCTTTTCAAGGTTGGGGTAGCCTAGACCATCTCATAATTTACGTCTTATGATAAACTCTGCCGGAACTCCACGGCCCTGGCCGGGCAGGTGTACTTATATAAACATCACATTACTGTCCTTCATTAAGCACACGTCTCCTCTTAGTCCCTAATTTTCAAGATTATTATTATTATTATTATTATTATTATTATTATTATTATTATTATTATTATTATTATTATTATTATTATTATTATTATTATTATTATTATTAAGTAAAGCTCTAAACCCGTGTGGACCATTCAGCCCAAAGATTGTTGGAGGATCCGCCAGCTGGTTGCCTGACAGACACGCTGCTCTCATTCCCTGCCTCTCAAGAGTGTGTACGTACCTCATATTCTATATATTATCTTTCCTTCCTGCATGATGCTGTAGATGAAATGTATGAGATAGAAGATACATTGTTTATAAAATATATTTTGCTGTAAGTCGCTGGAGTGGCGGCTTCCTACTGGAAACTCACTGATCGCGAGGCATTAAACTTACACCACGAAACAGTTCGAGTGATTGTAAATACAGAGTATTTACGCGAGTGAGGCTTGGTCATGGACCTAACCGCGGTGGGCATTGACCTCCTGAACACCCTCCAGGTATACCTCCAGGTCAGCAGAAGTCTAGAATACGAAGGAAGATTAAGACCATACATGGAGGAAGGAGTGACGGGCATGAAGAAATAAGCAGCGCTACAAAAATCTCGCCTCCACACCACAAACGTCCCACAAATTTACACTCACATAAAGCTGACAAGGAAAACGGGATCCACAGCCTCTCAAGGGGGCACTGTAATCTCGGCTCTGATAACCCAGTGGAGAGGGGAACCTACCAGCTCTCCTCAAGTACATGATGCCTGCTGCTTGGTAGTTTCGCTGGATTCCAAGCCTTCTTACAACACTCAGTACGTGCTAGGTGGCGTGAACCGGGGGTCACACGACTCACGAATTCATTTCCACATCACAATAAGGCGAGAGAGGTGCTGGGACCTCGTCTATTCGGCGCTAGAGGATGTTGTGGTAGATATATATTGTCCTGCAGCATACATGGGTAGGGCGGCCTCTATCCTTTGGGAAACGGCGATAACCAAAGAGAATATATTAAAATTATGTATTGAACTTTGTTCCTAATTTTCATATTAGTCAAGGAAAATTTTTTTAGACCTTAATAAAAACACTAGTATCAACATATTAAATATATTATAATAGGAGTATATGCTTGTCTGCTTATTCCTGACCAGCCGGGCTGTGGTTCGTACGTTGGGCTGCGTGCAGCCTGCAGTAACACTTGCTTGATCAGGCGTTAATCTACCGGGAGGCCTGGTGTGGAACCTTGCTGCAGGGAGCGTTGACCCCTGGAAACTTCCATGAGGTATCTTCGGTTACCAAGTAATGCTTAGTTTAAAGATCAAAGCATTCTTAACTAGAGGTGTGCAAGCGATAAACAACCTTAATAACCCTCTTTCAGTTGATTGACTTTAAACCTGGCAAACTAAGTGAGAGTTAAGGGTATATTTACTTAGCACTCCGTGTCTCTCTGTTTATACACTGAGAGTTTAATTCACTGCCTTTTTTAAAAAGGGGTTTAAAGAATGCGTGTTGCTTCACAAGATCATTACAACCGTACTGACTCGGGTACAGTCGATAGATCGTGCGCGTCTCATTAACGCCGCTGTTCACCTGAACGTTAACATCAAGAATAATTTAATTACTAAAACAGAGATTAAATTAAACTCTCAAGTGCATTTACACATCTTGGTATATATATTTACTGATATACCCGTCTGTGTTTATACGAAGAATATTCTCTCCCCTTGGTATATATACCCAAGATATACACCCTCCTCATGGTGAATATACTCTGAAATATACACATTTCGTACTGTGCAAAACAACCATTTTGAAAAAATAGTGACCTTTAATCGCTTTCGTGATTTCTTACATTATCAAGGACTTGATAATGTGAGAAATCAGGAACGCGCTTGGAAGTTCGCAATTTTTTTTCCACACAGTTATTGTTTTGCATATTGTGATATCACCTGTTTTTACTGTGACCTTATCGCATTTCATAATGAGATATGCTTGAGATATGCACACGATTATTGATGTATATGTGAAAAAAGTTATTGAGTGGTCTTAAACACAAAAAAGTGTAGATCACACTGGATGTCAGAAGGAGAGAATTGTATATTTGATTTACCAGCGTTGTGTCTCCAGTATTATTTGACAAGAGTTTTTAATTTTACCTCCGATCATTTTAAAGCCTGGTACTAGTCAGGCTGTGACAGCCATGCAGGCTTACGGGCCGCTAGCAGCAACAGTTTGGTTGACTAAGGAATTAACAATGGGAGATGCCCTAAGGCCAGATGGTCAGGGTAGAAGAGGGCTCTTCACCAAACAGTGGCACTACCGTTTCCCCAACTGTGGCACCACCATTGTCCCAACAGTGGCTCAACCGTTGCCCAAGCAGTGCCATCACCACCAACAGTGCTATCATCGCTCCACACAGTGCCACCACCGCCAAAAACAGTGACATCATCGCCACCAAGAGTGCCACCATCGCCCACACAATACTACCGTCCCCCTCAAGAGTGCCATCATCGCCACCAACAGTGCCATCATCGCCACCAACAGTGCCATCATGGCCAACAACAGTGCCACCACGGCCCCACACAGTGTCACCACAACCCACCCCATTAGAACCAGTAATACGTAATTTTACTCTAAATTGCTACCATACGCCACCGAAAATTGGTCTCATAACAGGAGCTTAAAGGTAGGGAAAAACTCTCACTCAGCTTTATAAAGTTTTCAGCGTTGGGGGTACGAGGTTGGGGTAGTGTTGGTTGGGGTTGATGGGAGAGGGACAAGGGTGATTGGGTTAGGATGGTACTGGGCGAGTACTAGGGGTTGGGGGGTTGGGTTTATCTGGAGTCGCTTCCGGAGGCCATCGCCCCCGTGCCCCGATCCCAGACCAGGCCTACTGGTTGTTGGCTGATCGATCAGGCTGTTTGTGCCCGCGGTTCATGCTGCAACGTATGCACCACAATCCAGCTGATCGGGAACTGTTTTGACGAATCTATCGAATTCCCTCTTTAAAACAACTATAAGGGTTTGTTCCTCTTTACGCATAACGGGAGGGTGTTGAACAGTCGTAGTACCTTAAACCCTTACTGGTCTCACTCTCAGTGTAGTCATCGCTCCCCTGATTTTCATTGAAGGTATCCTGTACTGTTTACCAAGCCTCCTGTGGTTATAAGATGTAATTTCGGTGTGCAGGTTTGGGACTAATCCCTCCATTATCGTCCAGGTGTATATTTTGATGTATCTTTCTCGCCTATATTCTAAGGAGTACAGTTTAAGGGACTACAAGCACTCCTAGTACTTTAGGTGCTTGACTGAGTTTATTCGAGCTGTGAAAAGTCTCTACATTTTCTAGCTCATCAGCTTCGCCTGCCCTGAAGAGGTCGTTAGTACACAGCAACATTCCTGCCTAAAGAGAACGAGGGATTTCGAGAGTATCATTGGCTTGGCATCTCTTGCTATGAAGGTTCTAGTTATCCAATCTGTCATTTTTCTTGCATTTGTGATAATAAGATTGATGTACTCTTTCAGAGTGAGATCTACTGACATTATTGCTCCCAGGTCTCTTTTATCTGACTAAAGCTCTGTTGAGTGATTTGAATTTGCCATGTACTCTGGTGTTGTTTTTATTTCTTCCATTCTTCTGTCACAAAGTAACCAAAATTTGTTCTCATTAAACATCATATTGTTATCAGTGGTCCACTGGAAAACTTGGTTTTTATCTGCTTGGAGGCTCATTCTATCTTCTAATGGGTGCCACTTTCATACAAATTCTAGTACCATCTGTAAAAGACAACACAGTGTATTGAGAGAATTGGTTGGGGTGTTCCATGTTGGGTGGTAGATGGTTGTTGGGTCATTTAAACTGTGTCAAACGCCTTCTTACAGTCCAAGAAAACGCAATCTACCCACCCCTTTCTCTCTTGTCTTACTGCTGTCACCTTGTCATAGAACTCCAGTAGGTTTGTGACACAGGATTCCACATCCCTGAAGCCGTGATGGTTGTCGTTGGTAAGTCTTACGAGGAGAGATTAAGGGAACTCAACCTGATGACACTGGAGGATTCTAGGGATAGGGACGACATGATAACGACGTATAAAATACTGAGATGAATTGACAAAGTGGAAAGGAAGTGGAATAATCTGGAGAGTGAAGTAGTGGAGGCAAATTCCATACATAGCTTTGCTTCTACCACTACTGCTACTACTATTACTGCTACTACCACTACTGCTACTACCACTACTGCTACTACCACTACTACTACTACTGCTACTACTACTACTGCTACTACCACTACTGCTACTGCCACTACTACCACTACTGCTACTACTATTACTGCTACTACCACTACTGCTACTACCACTACTTGTACTACCACTACTGCTACTACCACTACTGCTACTACCACTACTGCTACTACCACTACTGCTACTACCTCTACTACTACTACTACTACTACTTGGGGTGGGAAATTAGAGATGGAAAAATAATCAAACTTTTTCCATCTCTTGTGACTCAATGTAATTAATGTAGAGTAAATATACTTAACATTTCGCAAACAGGTGAAATTATTTACAGACATTATCTCTCAGTCCACATCAGGATTCGAACCCGCAAACTCGGCGTCTCGGCAGAGTACTGTGTACTTTGATGCAGAGTTTGCAGGTTCGAATTCTGCTGTGGACTGAGAGATAATGACAGTAAATATAATTAGTCAGTGTTTTATTTCCCTTCTTCGCTGACCTTATTTATAGTAGCCGGAATACTGACAATTAAAGGAGGGGGAATTTAATGTAACTGGAGAAGGGGTAAGAGGTGTAAAGTGGGGGGTTCAAAGTAAGCGGAGATTCAAAGAAAACGTGGGTTCAAAGAGCGTGACGGGCGTTTAATGTTTCAAAGGCGAGGCGCTAATCGCCGGGATGAAAGCGGATATATTGGACGCGCTACGAATCTTTACCAACGTCGGCAGAACCAAAGACTCGTTCAATGAGGTGGACACTTTGACTGGCTTACACCTCAGACCAGGGCGGCCCCACTAGTAAAATTCACAGGGGACAGATGGTCCTACCTGGAGGGTGTTCGAGGGGGGGCTCAACGCCCCCGTGGCCCAGTCCTTAACCAGGCTTCCTCAAGAAAACGGTTTGTACCAGAATGAAGAGGCATTGAGGAAAACTCGTTGCTCTTTTCTGCCTCTCGTTGGTTTTCCGATAGTTGCATCTTATGCAACTTATGTAAGTTCGTTATTTTAGAAGAGGTAGAATGAACGTAAATTACTCCTATCCAACACAACAGAAGAAAAGACTGAAATTGGGGTGTAACAGCGGCCGGGAGAACAGGGACAAGATGCTTCATGATCCACACACCGCCCGGTCCTAGACCAGTTATCCCGATGGATGGTCCGATCAACCAGGTTGTTGGTGCAAGCTTCACGAAGTGTCCAGTATTGTACCACAGCCAGGCTGTGTGGACGTCTGCCCACGTAGAATAAGTTGCACTTGATGTCTTTACAGTACTGGAGGGGCCATGATTCTCTTTAACAGTGTGACCAGGTTGAATGACTGCTGCTTCCAGCCATCTTTTCCCCATTCTTACTTTTGAATTGTGAATTTGTCGTCATTCATGTGATGGGATCCATAGCAATTGTACATTAATTCATTTGTACTGGATTTTTGAGTATCTATACCTGGCTTCTCCAATGAGCATGTTGTTGGAGTCATTATATGAGTCAAGAGCCTTCAATGATGACATAGAATCAGTAATGATGATAGACAAGCTTATGACGACGTTTCGGTCCGACTCGGAACAAGTCGGACAGAGACGTGGTCGTAAGCTTCTCTCTCCTATACACGGGTTATGTATGTAATAACTCATGCGTTGTTGCTGTTTGTCGATTCCTGTCCATCTCAGTGGATAACGCACGCATTGTTGGCGCTGTTACCTGGCGGCTACCTAGAGTCGCTTCCTGAGGCTCACGCCCCAGCGGCCTAATGCCAAACCATGCCTCCTGGTTACTGGTCTGATCAGTTAAACTATTAGTTTCGGCCGCCCACAGTCCAATGTATGCACCACAATCCGGCTGATCAGGAACTGTTTTGAGGAGTTTGTAGAGTTCCTTCTTGAAGATAGTGTTTTGTTGGTAATCCCCCTTGTACATGAAGGGAGGGTGTTGAGGAGTCGGGGTCTCTACACTCAATGAGTTCTCTCAGTGTACTCATCGCTCCCCTGCTTTCATTGGAGGTATCCTGCAACGTCTACCAAATCTCTTGTGTTCATAAATAGTAATTTCGGTGTACAGGTTTGGGACCAATCCCTCTAGTATCTTTCTCGCCAGCGTTCCATGGACTACAGTTCCAGGAACTTTAATCATTCCTGGTAATTTAGGTGCTTCACTGAGTTTAAATTCGCTGTGAAGGTTTTCTACGTTTTCTGAATATAACTTTGACGTGTCTGTGTCTAGCATTAGGAATAATATTAGGAGAATAGTAAATAATGAAACTGAATACAATTAGAAGCCTGAGTAGATAACATGATAACGTGAATATACGTAGAAATGTACCCTTGTGGAGCAACTTACAATATAAACA
>NC_069422.1:44054395-44134395 GCF_026875155.1 Cherax quadricarinatus
CAACAACAGATTTTAGAAGCTTCACACTTGTCAATATGTGACAAAAACCACTTTCTTGAAGCTCACCCAAAGTGGTCAGTCCACTTAACCTTTCTTACCTCTCTCTTCCTGTCTGCCTACAGTCTTTTTCACTGCTCTATTCTAACCCCAGTCCTTGCCTTCCCAGTTCTTACTATCGATCTTATGGCACCCAAAAAAAAGCAATTGCAAGAATAATCATGTCGAAGAATAATTTAAACATGGCAAATGTGGTCGAAAACTACTGTTTTCCACATGCTAATGGACCGAGTCATTGTATGTAATGGATGAAATTCCAGTCCCCGTATTGTATATTGAATCCTTGCATGTCATAAATGTAATCCTCGTCTCTCTATTGTGGATATAATCCATGTATATACTGATGGAATCCTTGTCCCATTGTTGTGGTTGGAATTACCGTATGTAACGTAAGCTTTGTTGTGTTATGGATGGAATCCTTATTTGTTATGAATGTTCATGAATCATCCACACTGAGGAGAGGAACTTTATGACAAGGCGTCGGTCCGTCCTGGACTACGACGGATCTTATATGCAATAAATGTCATCCGTGTCCCTTTGATGGTTATGGAATACGGAGAATATAAGGGTTCAGCCAGCACTGGGACAGGTCTTAGTAACGCTGTAAGAGCGGATTTTAAAGACTCCAAAAAAAAAAATCAATGTATTTTTGGTTGCAACACACAAACTACCTGCACATAGGAGAGAGAAGCTTATGGCAACGTTTCGGTGCGACTTGGACCATTTACAGTGTGACTTTGTATATAGTCCGAAGTCAGACCGAAACGTTGTCGTAAGCTCCTATTTCTCTTAAGTGCGGGTTGTTTGCGTATTGTGCCAGTCACGGTATTATGCCTTTTTGTTCCTTATTTTTGGTAAAATCTCATTATTGTAAAAGTGCTTAATCATATAGATTTTAATGAACTTTTCACATAAAAAATGAGTGAAATGAGGAAGGGTTGTTGAGGTGGTTCGGACATGTAGAGAGAATGGAGCGAAACAGAATGACTTCAAGAGTGTATCAGTCTGTAGTGGAAGGAAGGCGGGGTAGGGGTCGGCCTAGGAAGGGTTGGAGGGAGGGGGTAAAGGAGGTTTTGTGTGCGAGGGGCTTGGACTTCCAGCAGGCATGCGTGAGCGTGTTTGATAGGAGTGAATGGAGACAAATGGTTTTTAATACTTGACGTGCTGTTGGAGTGTGAGCAAAGTAACATTTATGAAGGGATTCAGGGAATCCGGCTCCGGATCTTGATCCTGGAGATGGGAAGTTTCAGTGCCTGCACTCTGAGGAGGCGTGTTAATGTTGCAGTTAAAAACTGTAGTGTAAAGCACCCTTCTGGCAAGACAGTGATGGAGTGAATGATGTTGAAAGTTTTCTTTTTCGGGCCTCCCTGCCTTGGTGGGGAAACGGCCAGTGTGATAATAAAAAAAAATATATATATATATATTATAATATATTCATATATATATATATATTATTATATATATATTGTATATATATATATATGTATATATATATATATATTATATGATATATATATATATATAAATATATATATATATATATATTAACGAGTGCAGTTTTATTCTCTCTCTCGCTTATCTTCTCTGTTTGTTTATCTCACGACTCTTTAGATTGTTAAAGGACTTCCATCTTTATGTTCTTACTCGTTTTCCTATATTCCTCTTTTATTTGTTTTTGTATATTGATTTTTGTCTTTGCAATGTTTCCATCGGTGTCGTTGCTATTTTTTTGGCTTGATTTTTCTTCAGTTTCCTATTCTAATTTCGCCCTCTTCCCCCATCCTTATCCTCCCTTTTTTTATTCTTTATGTTATTATTATTAGTAGTAGTAGTAATAGTAGTACTAGTAGCAGTAATCACCTTTTTATTCCTTGTCTTCTTCCTATTATTGCTGTTTTTAATCTCCTCTTCCTTCTTACTTCAGACTCATCAATAGTTCCCCCCGGCTTCTTCCCTGCCTCGACTTCCTCCCTCACGCACCATCTCCACCAACCAAAACAGTAATAATGTATTGGTAAATAGATTCTCCCAGCCTGTTTGAAGCCGAGTATTTTTACGTAATGTCGGTCATGATAGAGCTGAGGAGGCGGGGAGAGGGGAGGCGGGGAGAGGGGAGGCCGGGGGAGGGAAGGTGGGGGTGGTGGTGAGCCACGAGAGGGGAAGTTCATATTTTTCCCCTCGCTCACAAAGATATCGGCCGAGGGAGAAGCTGAGGTACGGGGGAAGGGGAGGCAGGGGGGGAAATGAGCACATTTTTCGGCCTCAGCGGGTGGAAGGGGTGGAGTTTAGGAGGAAAGGTGGGAGGAAGAGGAGGGAGAAGGAGGAGGAGGAGGAGGAATAAGAGGAGAAGCAAAGCTAGGAGGAGGGGGAAGGTAGGAGATAGAGTATTTAGAATACGAAGGGGAGAAGAGGAGTAAGAGGAGAAATAAGGGAAAGAGGAAGATGAAAGAGTCGAGGAGGAGAACAAAAAGGAGAAAGAAATGGCAGAGGGGAAACGAAGATGTGAAAAAATGGATAAAAGGAGAGAAAGGAGCAGCAATAGAAAAAGAGGGGAAAATAAGGATGATAAAATGGAAGGAAAAAGAAAAAAGAAAAAGGAGAACGAAGAAGAAGGAGCAGAAGAAAGGTAAATGAGAAATAGGGTTTAAGGAAGAAGAAAAGAACGCGGCAGTGAATGGGTGTAATAGGAGAAATGGAAACTGGTTGTGCACTGACAGGAAAGGGAGTGTGATGGAGGCAGAATGAGGTGAAGGAGTAAGAGAAGATGAATGGAGGAACAGCAGGGCCATGAAAGCGATAGGTGAAACAGGTAGGCAGTTAAAGGTAGTGGAGGATGCATCAGTGGATGGATGAAGATACGAGATAGAGCAGAGAGAGGAGAGAGAGAGAGAGAGAGAGGAGAGAGGAGAGAGAGAGAATAGGAATCCAGGAGGGCTAAAGGCAGCAGTTCCAAATAAAGACTATGCCTGTAGGAAGCAAGAAAGAGGAAAAGCTGTAAACTTGAAGCAGGAAGAAATGAGGGGAGGTGACCATATTTATAGTGTAGGGGAGACTGGGAGGGATAATGTCCATACAGAGGGGAGAGAGAGAGAGAGAGAAGAGAGAGAGAGAGAGAGAGAGAGAGAGAGAGAGAGAGAGAGAGAGAGAGAGATGGGGGTGGGACACATTAAGGGGTTTATTTAGCAATGTATAATTTAGCGTTTCGAGGCAAAGAAGAGGTCATTAGTGAATTCTTTGAGAGGGATGTTTGTTATGGATCATCACATGTATACAAACAACAGCTGATGAAGCTGTCGACGTAGCGCTGACAGCGGTGTGCGAGAATGGTTGAAGCTGCCGGCGTACTAATCTACACTTGGAAAATCCTGGAAGGAATGGTCCCGAATCTGCACACAGAAATCACTCCCTACGAAAGTAAAAGACTGGGCAGGCGATGCAAAATACCCCCAATTAAAAGTAGGGGCGCCATTGGTACACTAAGAGAAAACACCATAAGTGTCCGGGGCCCAAGACTGTTCAACAGCCTCCCACCAAGCATAAGGGGAATTACCAATAAGTCCCTGGCTGCCTTCAAGGGAGAGCTGGACACATACGTAAAGTCGGTGCCGAATCAGCCGAGCTGTGGTTTGTACGTTGGACTGCTTGTAACAGTAACAGCCTGGTTGATCAGGCCCTGATCCACCTGGAGGCCTGGTCGTGGACCTGGCCGCGGGGGCGTTGATCCCCGGAATAACCTCCAGGTAGACTCCAGGTAGGTACCGCTGACGGCAAGCACTCTTCGAAAGGAATATGGTTTAAGCTGCCGGCGTATCCCCGGGCAATTGTTCTAAATTTACGAGAGGCGATGAAGCTACGGACGTACCCATTTCAAACGTTCGAAACGAGATCGGACGGGTCAAGGCATAAGAACATGGACGATCCGCTATTAACAGAGCCCTGGACCATCAATCATCGACCCATATCAAGATATATTTTACGTGAAGAGCTCTCAAGAGAGAGCTGGACAGATACCTAAAGTCAGTGCCGGATCAGCCGGGCTGTGGCTCGTACGTTGGACTGCGTGCGGCCAGCAGTAACAGCCTAGTTGATCAGGCCCTGATCCATCGGGAGGCCTGGTCATGGACCGGGCCGCGGGGGCGTTGATCCCCGGAATAACCTCCAGGTAACCAGGTATGATATGGATATCTGGCGCATGTTTATGTGTTGACTAACTGAACGGCTCATCACATGACGTAACAGCAACATCAGGAGACATAAACACAAACGCAGTGTAAAGCAATTCTTTATTGACTACGTTTCCCCCACACAGTGAGCTTTATATCAAGTCACAAACAGATCTGCCTGGGTAAAGAGTACATGAGTATACAGAGTGGAGAGTCGGGTGGAGAATGTTGGGTAAGTTGGATCTGAGACGGACGAACGAGGGACGGGTAAGTCTGTAGGTAATGTAGATATGTTGTTCCGGTTGAAATTGTCGGATATACAGACGAGTGACGACTGCAGGATTCTGCGGTACTGAACGTCTTCTTCCCTGGCGACGAGTCTTGCGTCAGGAGACATTCTGTGTGGCGAAATGCCGTTCTGTATCGTCTTTGAAAGAGGATACAGAGCTGTAATGTGTGTTGTCCCTGTTGGAAACGAAAATGAGTGAGAGAGAGAGAGAGAGAGAGAGAGAGAGAGAGAGAGAGAGTACTGTGCCTCGAAGAACAGTGCATCTCACTATGTATGCTTTTCACTTGTTTGCTTGTCTTGGAGTGTAAGGAAGCAGGGTGGCTTGGTGTGGGAAAATTGTAGGATAGTGTGGAAACGTTATACAACAGAGTGCTGTGGGAAACACTGGAGTGTACAGTGGGAATATTGTAGCATGGTGTGGGAACGGTGTAGTGCCGTGTGGGAACATTGTACGTAGTGTGGTGTGGGATATTATACTGCATTGTGAGAGCGCTGTAGTGTGGTGTGGGAACGTTGTAGTGCCGGGTGGGAACACTAGCGTGGTGTGGGAACACTGTAGTTCCGTGTGGGAACACAAGCGTGTGTGAGAACACTGTAGTGCAGTGTGAGAACACTGTAGCGTGGTGTGGGAACACTGTAGTGCCGTGTGAGAACACTCTAGCGTGGTGTGGGAACACTGTAGTGCCGTATAGATGCTGGTGGGAGTGGGAAGGAGCAGGCTGGGAGCCTGGCTACTATCTACGTGATTTGATATTTAACACACGGGTGGTGTCCGATGCTCTTCCCTCCCTGGTGACGCATCTCTAATCCTTATCCCCAGGCGCTGTCAAACTTATTATATTCCTGAAGGTCCTAAACCCGTGGGAAGTTTTGGCCTACATAAACAAACCTCGCAATCGGTAGTGCCATTATGTTGCTTCAGTCTTATGCATGTGTCTCGTTTCGTTATGGTGTATTTGTTTTCAAATGAGCTGATGTAGGAAACAGCTCTTAACTTGTAAAAAAAAGTTAGGAGCCTTAACCTAACCTTGCAAAACCACGTGTAAAAAAACAAAGCGTTGGCCTCATCTCCTCTGCCGTTAATAAGAGCTTCTGTGGATTTTTAATAAACCCGCCACACGTTCTAATCTTATTGGTTTAATACGCAGGTGTATATTCCAGGACATATATGATTAGTTTCTTTTAACTGTGATGGAGCAGCAGAGTTTTAAGAAAATCGGGTATTGGGCAGAAGGAGAGAGTGGTCTGTGAGCCGCGGAGAGCCGGTAAGGGCTCTCATAAGATGCAACTTTGCAAGAACTGGGAAAGTATGCATTGTGAGTTGCAGTCCAAGTTTTTTCTTAACCATTTTCTTTTCTCTGTAATATATATATATATATATCTATATATATATATATATATATATATATATATATATATATATATATATATATATATATATATATATATATATATATATCGTAAGATTATTATTATATGTATGTTGAAATAGCAAACGGTGTTGATTCATTGATTTGTGGATTTCTGTGAATCAGTGCGGTGATTAAGCCAAGGCTTGAGTGAATCGCTCTGGTCTATGTTAATTATAATTAAATCACCGGTGGATGTTGGATAACAGCCTGGTTGATCAGGCCCTGATCCACCGGGAGGTCTGGTCGTGGACGGGGCCGCTGGGGCATTGATCCCCGAAGTACCCTCCAGGTAGACTCCAGGTAGGTAGGTGTGGCACTCTCCTCACCTCCGCAAGTCATGTATTCCTTCCTTCCTTCCTTCCTTCTTCCCTTCCTTCCTTTTTTCTTTCCTACATTCTTTCCTTCCCTCGCTTCCTCTCTTTCTTCCTTTCCCCCCTTTTCGCCCCTCCCTTCCGTCTCCCTTTTCCCCCCTCCCTTCCATTATTCAGCATTCCCTCAATCCGTATTTCATCTCATTACCCAAGGCATGCAACTTCCCTCCCTAGTCCTTTTTACACATCCTTCCTGACTCCATCTTTGCAACATTAACCAAGACTTTTTCTTCCTTAAATGACAAGTTTCTTCCTCCCGTCGACACTTACCCACCTAACGGAAGTAGGTTTGAGGGGATGACACGCAATATTACAATAATTTCCAGACTGGTGCCAATTACAGGCATTTTCCTCTCATTTGGAAATTACAGGAAGGAGCTCCGTCTGAAGACCAAACTACCGCAGATAATGGTAACGATGGGAGTCGAACTGGTTGATGGAAAGGCGTTGCGAGACGACAATGGCTTTCGGGTACGGTGGAAAAAAATCCCAGGGAGGAATGGTTTGATTTTGGTGCGAGTCAGAACACCAAGTGTTGTGTGTCGGTGTTCCTCTCCTTTCTCTCTCTCTCTCCTTTTTGTTTAGAGATGGGTTTTTTTCGTTACACGGTTTATTCACCCTTCTCTGTACCAAGTCTGATTGTGCTCTTGTGTCCCTTCTCTTTTTCCCCCAATTTCCTTCCCCTTCTCTCTCCTTCTCTTCTCGTTTTGTTCTTCTTCCCCCGTAGAAATACATGATTTTTTTTTCCCCACCTCTTTAGTCTCTTTAAAATATAAACATAATTTTTTTATATATACGCTATTTTCCCTTTTGATTTTTTGGCATTTTGTTAATAAGTGTATGTATTCACCTATTTCCACCCTTTTTTGTGTGTGTGTTTGTTGGTGTGTGTGTGTGTGTGTGTGTGGTGTGTGTGTGGGTGCTAAGTGCTGCTAAAGGTGACCATGAAGAAACACATAGATTTTTCTTATTACCAACGAGTTTTATACGAGTTATTTCCCGAGGGAGTGTGTTAGGGGGACAGTGGTGTGGGTGGTGGAAGAAGCTGCACCCTTTTTTACTTTACCTTCCCCCACCATGTCTTCTCTACAAAAGGGGGAAACCCACTTTGAGGAGGACTTGTTTGGGAGAAGGTGACACTCTCCCCGGGTGGATATGCGGGACTCTCCCCGGGTGAGGATGCGGCACCTCCCCGGGTGAGGATGCGGCACTCTCCGGGTGAGAGATTCGGTACTCTCCCCGGGTGGAGATGTCGCTTATTCCCGGGGTGGATTTTTTCACTTTCCCGGGGGGAGAGGAGAGGGAGAGAGAGAGAGAGGAGAGAGAGAGGAGGAGAGAGAGAGAGGAGAGAAAAAGAGAGAGGCGCCACCCCCCTGGGAAAATTTGGCCCTCCCGGGGAGAAAATGGACACTGTCTCGGGTGTGGGAAGATTGTCGCAAAACATATTAGAATAGACAAATAAAGGTAAATTAGTATAATATTTAACACTCCCGTCCCGGGTTTTTATTTTGGGGGGCATCGCCCCTGCGGGTTGTTCCAGGAACCCAATTGTGGGTTTTTCAGTTGGGGTTTTTTTTTGGGTGAAGCCGTATTTCCAAAAAAAACCACCACCACAAACCACCCCACCCCTCTCCAACCACCCCCCCCTCTCCTCCACCTACCACCTCCACCTCGCGCCCCGCCTGCCTGCCACCCCCAACCAACAACCCCCCCCCCCCCCCCCCCCCTCCCCCCCTACCCACCACCAAACCCCCAACCTACCTACTACCCTACCCCCCTCCACACCACCTACCTACCACCCCCTCCACCCCCTACCGCCCCCTGCCTCCCTACCCCCAAAAAACCAACCCCCCCCCCCCCCCCCCTCCCCCTCCCCCCCTCCCCCCTTTCTCCACCTCCACCACTCCTATTTCCCCAAAACCCTCCTACACCTACCTCCTCCACTCCCTTTCCCCCTACCCCCCAAATCCTGCCTCCCCCCCCCACCACTACTCCTCCCTGCCTGCCTGCGCCCCCCAAACAACCAACCCCCCCTCCCCCCCCTCCCCCACCCCTCTACCTACCTCCCACCAAACCACTCCCTCCCTACCTCCTCCCCTCCCTTCCTACCTTACCTCCCCTCCACTACTACCTCCTCAAACCTACCTACCAACCTACTCCAACCCACCTACCTACCTCCCAAACCTACCTACCTACCTCCCGCCTACCTACCTACTACCTCCTACCACTCCTCCCTGCGCCTGCCTGCCTCCCTGCCTCCCTACCTCCCTACCTACCTCCCTCCCTAAAAACCTACCTACCTACCTCCCTCCCTACCTACCTCCCACCTACCTGCCTGCCTGCTGCCCGCCTGCCTACTACCTAACCTCCCCCCCTACCTCCTACCAACCTACCTCCCTATACCTACCTCCCCCCCTACCTACCTACCTACCTACCTACCTCCCTACCTACCTCCCTGCCTGCCTCCCTACCCCCCAACCCAAACCAACCTCCCCCCTCCCCCCCTCCCTCCCTCTCTCCCCCTCCTACCTACCTACCTCCCTACCCTACTCTCCCAACCTCCCTACCTACCCTACCTACCTCCCTACTACCTCCTCCTACCTACCTCCCTGCGCCTCCCTACCCCCAAACCCAACCAACCTCCTTCCCCCCCTCACCCCCTCCCTCCCACCTTCCTACTACCTACCTACCAACCTCATACCTCCCTACCCCCCTACAAACCGCCTACTACCACCTACCTCCCTCCCTACTCCCTTTTAACCCTGTAGTTTCCCTGCGCGATTCTGGGGGTGATCGTCACCGTGTGGCCAGGTCCTAAACCCAAGGACCCCTACCGGGAGGCTCCCTGGGGGTTTTTGGGGATAACCCCCCCCGCGGCCCGGTCCACGACCACCCCCTCCGGTGGATCGGGGCCTGATAAACGAGGCTTTACTGCTGGCCCACGCAATCCAACAAAAAACCAGCCGGCTGTTCAGCACGTCTTTGGTACTGCCCGCCCCCTCTGAAGAAAACCCAGGAGTTTTCCCCGTAAGCCTCTTTTTGGGCTGGTGGGAGGTTTTGAACGTTTGGGCCCCCGGACTTTTTGCGTTTTCTTTTAGGTCCTGCCCCCATCTTTTCATGGGGATATGTTGCATCGCCTGCCAAGTCTTTTGCTTTTTTTTGGAGTGAGGGGCGTGTGTTTTGGGGGACCGTCTCTCCAGAATCTTCCAGGTGTAGATTATGATTTAAACTCTCTCGCCCGGTTTTAGTGAGTACAAGCAAGTGCTTCCAGGGTTCCCAGTAGTTAAAGGGTTTGATGGAATTTTTACGTGCAGTAAGGTTTCTGACTTTTTCTAGTTTTGCAATTTCACCGCCCTTTAATGGGGAGTTAAAGTAGCGTATTCCAGCCCAAAAGGAAAAGTCTGTGAAGCTTTACAAAAAAAAACCCCCAAATTTGGAGAGAGGAGTTATGCGACGTTTCGGTTGACTTGAACCCTTTGTAAAAATACACTAACAAAAATGGAGGTTTATATCACCTCCGTGGTGATGGACAGGGCGGCCTGTGCTGGGAGGATGTTCTTCTCTCGTGACGACAGAAGGATAATTTAGGTGCGACTTTATCAAACTGTGGCAGTGAATTACACCCCCCCCTGGCAGGGGGTTTTCACACACACACACCCCACTCACCGAAGGGATAAAAGGGGATTTAAGGCGTCAAAATCCCCCACACCCCCCCTGCTGATGACCGAGGGCTAGGGTAAAAAAGAAACACGGCACTCTGAGTTTACAGCAGAGGGGCCAGGGTTGAGGGGGAAGGGGGGGAGGTGGAAAAAAAATCACGAGAGATGAGCAGAAGTTAGGGAAGATAAATGACGGGTTTTGTGTTAGGGGGGGGAAGGTGGGGGGGGTGGGGCGTGGGAGGGAAGGGGAGGGGGAAGAGGAGCAAACCCTCATTTGGAACAATTGCGGATTGGGGTGGGGTCGTGGGAGGTGCGAGGGGCGGTGGGGTGAGGGGTTTTTGGGCGGGGTGGGGTTGTGGGCGGTTTTCGGGGCGTGGGGGGTGTGGGGCATGGGGGGTGTGAGGGGGGGACGGGTGCGAGGGTCGTGCGCGGGTGTAAGGGTCGTGGGACGGGTATGAGTCGTGGAGGGGCGGGTCGTGGGCGGGTGCGAGGCTCGTGGGGTGTGAGGGGCGAGGACGGTGCGGGTTGTAAAAAACCCCTAACCTCTACGAAAATACCTAAATTGTCAAGAAACAAATTAAAAAAATAAAATTTATTGGATTTAAAAAGAAGTCACTGAGTCCCCGTGAAAGACTGCAACAAGCAGGGGAGTAAAAAGAATTTTTCAATCTGTAAAAAATTCCAGTTCGAAAGAAAAAACGTAAACAAATAAAAGGAAAAGAGAGTAACTGAAAAATGTCACAAGTGGTACCCAGAAAGATGATTCAGTACTTGCTACAATAATGATTTTTTATATAAATGATTTAACTGAATTAGTTTAAAATAATATTAATATGTATCGCGGTTGATGCCGAAATGATATCCAAGATAAGAAATGAATATTACTGTAAATCCCTACGAAAAGATATGGTAAAGTTCAGGGATTGGCAGTGAAAATGCAGATATAAGTCACACAGTGGAAAAGGAAGACAGCGAAGAGACCGTTTGACACTAAGTTAAGTGACACGGTCACTTAACTTAGTGTCAAACGGGCAAGATTCGCGGATTAATTAAAGATCTATACTAAATCACATATATGATGTAGCCAGGGACTAATATATTACTTTGACACACTTGAAGCGCACTGCAGCCAAAGACAAAACACTGGACACAAGACACTAGTACAAGCGAATGGATGGCAAAATTCCATTCACAACCCACGTAATGTCAAGTAGGAATTGTTAACTGTAGTGCGATGTCTTATTAAAATTATTAAGTCAAAAATGCCAGTGACAATGCTACAAATGATCTTCCAGAGGTGCGACACTTGAATTAAGAATTTTTGCAAGAGCAACACAATCACTTGGCCACTTGCTCCTTTCCAAATTTAAGAGGAACTGACCAGCAACTCCTAAATATCTTCGGGAGAGATGGACTAGTTCCTCCTGGTATTTCCAGATCAACTGGCCAGATCCACGACTATGGTGCTCTTCGCACCTACTCCTAGGTTGAGGGACTGATTACCTCATCTTCTGTACATAGTTCTACTGTCTTCAAGTTATGTCCTAGAATTTGTATTGATAAAGCCACTGGATGGCGAAACGTCTACAATAAAGATACCCAGATGTTGCACATGTGTCTTAATCTCATATTTCCACTGTGTCGGTATTTGATACCATTTATTTCCATTGAAAATTGGGTTGGTCAAATGTTTGTTAGTGGGATGAATTGTAAAGGACCTGCCTAGTATGGGCCAACAGGCCTGCTGCAGTGTTCCTCCTTTCTTATGTTCTTATGTTCTTATGGTGATTTCGTTGAACGGTGTCCTGCTAGCACCGAAAATCAGACCGAACAGCCTGTCGTCACCCAGGAGGACTGGTCTGGGACCGGAGCCCTCTATAAGTACACCTGTGTGCTGAGCAAGGCACTGTTGAAATACTTGTAATCAAATGTCGATTAACTCTATAAATCTATGAGAAACGTTGTTCCGAGTGTCGGTTTTATTGTCTCATTTTGACCACAATCGTCCTACCCACTTGGTACCAACAACCTCTAATTGTCTCTAAACACTGCAACACGATTTCTCCTAAAACTTTTCAGACCACGAACTGGAGGACAGTGTGGCTTATTATCCTAGAGTAATATCTGGAGTTTGGAAAATTAGTGGGGAAAATAAAAGGGTTTTACTGCCACGTGTATTCTTTATCAAGTTATTAGGTTTTATGTTGTAAGTTGTTCTTTATAACAAAACTTTTGGGCTTGCACTCACAGTTGTGTTAGATTGTGGTCACTTTTAAACCCGGGGAGTGTAAAGGGGACCACGAAAAACGAACAAAAAACACACACACACGCACACACACAACACAACCCAACACACACACCACACCCACACAACACACCACCACACACACACACACACACACACCCCACACCACCCCCCACACCCCATACACACCAACACACACACACCACCACACCAATACACACACACACACCACACCACACAACAACACAAAACACCACACACACACACACACAAAAACCACACACACACCCCAACACCCACACCACACACACCCACACAACACCCACACAACCACACACAAACACTACTACCACCACAACCACATACAACCACTCACACCACATACAACCACACCCACACACAAACAACACACCCCACAACACACACACACACACACCACACACACACTACATCCAAACACCCATACACACCACATACAACACACACACACACCCAAAACCCCAACACACACACCACCACACACACACCAACACACCCACACACACACACACACACACATTTTCATGTGGGTTTTCGATGTGTGGATAGGGTAAAATACTACGTGGTGGGAGTAGTATAATTAACGAAGGTAGGGAAGCAACAAAAAGCCGACCCGCCCCTCTCTGTCCCTATTTGTGACCCATGAGTGCCCATGGGTGAGGGGGGGGTTTGAAATCCCGCTATGGTCAGCGCAAAATTTAATACAGTCATGATTCAGCAGAGACGGTTTGGTAGTGAGTCATCTACTGGTACATGGTATGGTAAACTGGATGCCGCGGAGAGGCCGGTTAGGGCTCTCATAAGATGCAACTTTGCAAAGAAATGGGAAAGTATGCATTGTGTGTTGCAGGTCCAAGTTTTTTCTTCAACCATTTTCTGATTCTCTGTAATATATATATTTATTACTATATATATATCATATATATATAATATATATAATATATTATATATATATTTTATATTTTTATATAATTATTATATATCGTTAAGAATATTTATTATTGTATGTTGAAATAGCATAACGGTGTTTGATTCAATTGATTGTGATTTCTGTGTAATCAGCGCAGAGTGATTAAGCCAAGGCTTGAGTGAATCGCTCTGGTCTATGTTAATTATAATTTTAATCACCGGTGGATGTTGGTTAACATGCCTGGTTGATCCAGGGCCTGATCCTCGGAGGTCTGGTCGTGGACGGGGCGCTGGGGCATTGATCCCCGAACGTACCACTCCAGTAGACCTCAGTAGTAGGTTGTGGCACTCTCCTCTCCGGCAAGTCAGTATTCCTTCCTTCCTTCCTTCCTTCTTCCCTTCATTCCTTTTTTTTTTCCTACATTCTTTCCTTCCCTCGCTTCTCTTTCTTCCCGTTCCCCCCTTTTCGCCCTCCTTCCGTCTCCCTTTTCCCCCCTCCCTTCCATTATTCTGCATCTTCTAATCCGTATTTCCATTCATTACCCAAGGGCATGCAACTTCCCTCCCTAGTCCTTTTACACATCCTTCCTGGAATCCATCTTTGCAACATGAACAAAGTACTTTTTCTTCCTTAAATGACAATGTTTCTATTCCTCCACGTCGAACACGTACCCACCTAAACGGGATGTAGGTTTGAGGGGATGACGCCAATATTACATTAATTTCCAGACTGGTTGCCTCAATTACAGGCATTTTCCTCTCATTTGGAAAATTACAGGTAGGAGCTCCGTCTGAAGACCAACTACGCGATAATGTGTAACGATGGGAGTTCGAACTGTTGATGGAAATGGCGTTGCGTTGAGACTACGCTTTCGGGTACGGTGGAAATAAATCCAGGTGGTGGAATGGTTTGATTTTACCGGTGCGTGTCAGTCACCAAGTGTTGTGTGTCGGTGTTCCTAATCTTTCTCTCTCTCTCCTTTTGTGTCTTCCAGAGCAGGTTGTTTATCTGTTAACGGTTTATATCACCCTGTCTTGTGCTGTACCAAGTTGACTTGTGCTCTTGTGTCTCCTTCCTCATTTCTCCCGAATTCTCTCTCTCTCTCTCTCTCTCTCTCTCTCTTGTTTAGTAATCTTCTTCCATTCGTAGCAAATACATGATTTTTTTTCCACTACCATCTTGAGTCTCTTCTTTATATAATAACTTACATTTTCATATATACGCGTATTTTCCTTCTGATTTTTTGGCATTGTTGCTTAATAATGTGGTATGTAATTCACCTATTTCTCACCCTATTTTTGTCGTGTGTGTGTGTGAGTGTGTGTGTGTGTTGTGTGTGTGCTGTGTGTGTTGTGTGGGCTGCTTAAGTGCTGCTACAATGTGGCCCTTGAAGCAAACATTAGAATTTGCATATTCACCCAAACAGACGCATACATACGAGCTATATTCCAAGTGGGACGTGTGTATACGGGAGACAGCTGAGTGTGGCTGTGCTGGAAGGAGAAGCTGCATACTTGTGTTACTTTCCCATCCTTCTGACCACGTCTTCTCTCACACCATAAATGGCGAATCCCAATAGACGGTGGACTATGTTCTGGGGATGAAAGGTGACCACTCTCCAGGAGAGTTTGCGGCACTCTCCGGCGGTGAGAGATGCGGCACTCTCCCATGGGTGAGAGATGCGGCACTCTCCGGGTGAGAAGTTCAGGTTTACTCTCCCAGGGTGGAGATTGTCGCTCTTATTCTCAGGCGAGTGAGATTTTGCACTCTTCCAGGGGGGCCCGGCAGGAGCTAGAGAGAGAGAGATGTGAGCAAGACGAGACGAGAACGAACGAGAGTGAGAGAGAGAGAGAGAGAGAAGAGAGTGAGATGCGCCACCCCATGGTGAGAAATTTGGCCCTCTACCGGGTAGATAGGAAGATGCGTCATGTCTCTGGGGGTGATGGGATGATTGCGCGCATACAATATTAGACATAGAGCAACATAATGGTCACTTAGTATAATTTTATACACTCCTGTCCTGGTTTTGATTCTGGGGGTCATCCGCCGCTCGCGGGCTTGTTCCAGTTGATCCTTATTGATGGCATGATCAGTTGGGCTTTTTGTGCTAGCAAGCGCGTAATTTTCCATCTTCTTTAAACCTACCTACATACCTACCAAGCGACCTACCTACCTACACTACCACTCATAACCTACTACCTCCCTAACTACCTACCTACCTACCTACCTACTACCTACTACCTGCCTGCCTTGCCTGCTGCCACCCAACCAAACCAACCTCCATTCCCTCCCTCCCTCCCTCCCTCCCTCCTACCTTCCTACCATACATACCTAACCAAACCAACCACAACCCTACCTACCTACCTACCTTCTCCTACCTACTACCTACCTACTATCTACCACTACATACCTACCTTCCTGCCTACCTGCAGCTTGCCTGCCTCTCCAACCAATCCTACCAACCTCTTCCCTACCTCCCTCCCCTCCCTCACTCCCTCCCTCCATCCTACTTTCACTACCTACCTACTCCTACCTACCTACCTACATACCACCTACTACCTACCTACCTACCTACCCTTCCTTCCTCCTAACTACCTACCCTTACTTCCCTTCCTACATAGCCTACATACATACTTAACTACCTACACTACTACCTACCTGCTGCTGCTTTGCACCCAAACATCCAACATCCTTCCCCTCTCCCCCCTCCCTCCATACCTCCATACCTACCTACCACTAAATTCCTACCTACACTTACCTACCACTCTACCTATCTACCTACCTACCTACCCTACCTACCGACCTACTACCTACTTTACTCCAACCTACCTACCTACGACCAACCTACCTTACCTACCCTTCAACAAACCTACATACTTCTACCTACCTACCTACCTTATCCTACCTTGCCTGCTACCCTCTACCTACCTACACTACTAACCTACCTTACCTAACTGCCGCCTGCCTGCATACCTGCCTACTTCTACCTACCTACCTACCTACCTACAACTACCTACCTACCTTCCTACCTACACTACCTACCTACATACTGCACTGCCTGCCTGCCCGCCCTGCATACCTACCTAACTACCTACTACACTTTAAACAACCTTCTTACTACCTACCTACCTACCTCCCTACTCCCTACCTACCTACCTACTACCTGCCTTAACCCTACCTGCTGCCTGCCTGCCTGACCTTCCCCAACCAATACCAATAAATCCTTCCCACATCCCTCCCACTACCTCCCTCTCTCCCTACCTTCCTACCTTCCATTCCTACCTTCCTACTACCTACTAATCCTTCTACTACATAACTACTACCTACCTTCCTACTCCTACCTACCTACCTGCCTGGCCTGCCTGCCTACCCCCAACCAACCAACCTCCTTCCCTCCCTCCCACCTCCCTCCTCCCCTACCTTCCTACCTAACTACATACCTAACCTAATACCTATCCCTACCCTACCTACTTACCTCGCATACCTACTACCTTACCTACCTTACCTACCTTCATTATTTTTTTACCTGTAGTTTGCCTGGCAGTACGTTTACCTGGGGTGAATCGTCACCGCTAGTGGCCAGGTCTGAACCCAGGACTCCTTACCTGGAGCTACCTGGAGGGCATTCCGGGGATCAACGCCCCCCGCGGCCGGCCTCCACGACCCACGCCTCCCGGGTGCGCATCTGGGCTGATCAACGTGGGGCTGTTACATGCTGCCGGCCACGCAATCCAACATACGAACCACAGCCCGGCGATTCCAGCACCGTCTTTAGGTATCTGTCCTCAGCTCCCTCTTGAAGACAACCAGGAGTTCTTCCACGTATGCCTTCTTGTTGGCTGGTGGGAGGCTGTGGAAACGTCTTGGGCCCGGGACACTTATTGCGTTCTCTTTCTTAGTGTACCAGTGACACCACTACTTTTACATGGGATATGTTGCATCGCCTGCCAAGTCTTTTGCTTTCGTATGGGTGATGGCTGTGTGATTTTAGGGACCAGTCTTCCAGAATCTTCCAGGTGTAGATTATGTATATCTCTCTCGCCTGCGTTCTAGTGAGGAAAAGTCAAGTTGCTTCCAGGGGTTCCAGTAGTTAGGTGTTTGATGGAACTTATACGTGCTGTAAAAGGTTCTCTGTACATTTTTGTTTTGCAATTTCACATGCCTTGAATGGGGATGTTAATGTACAGCTGTATTCCAGCTAGGAGAGAATAAGTCCTAGATGATCAGCTGTACAAAAAATATCCGCATTATAGCGAGAGAGGAGCTTATGACGCCGTTTTAGGTCTGACTTGAACCATTTGTAATGTCCATCAACAAACCTGGAGGTTTATATCACCTCCGTGTGTGATGGACAGGTCGGACCTGATGCTGGGTGGGTTGTTTTCATCTCGTGACAGACAGAAGGACTAATGGTTAGGTGGCGACATTTATCAAGCTGTGCATGTGAATTACACCCTCCTGGCACGGGGTTTTCACACACTACACAACCCCACTCACCCAGAAGGCGCTCGCATTAACGGGGATTTAATGGCGTCATAATCCTCACTTCCACACCTGACTGATGACGAGCACTAGGTAAATTGAAAGCACTGGCACTCTGAGTTTATCAGCAGAGGTGCCAGGTATGAGGGGGAAGGAAGTGGTGGGGAGGTGGAAGAAAAATACACTGAGAGTAGCCAGAAGTTTGTAAGATAAATGACGAGGTGTTTGTGTGTAGGGGAGGGGAAGGTGGGGAGGGGTGGTCGATGGGAGGCAAGGGGAGGGGGGGATCAAGAGGAGCAAACCATCATGTTGGAAACAATTTTGCGGATTGGGTGAGGGGTCGTGGACGGGTGCGAGGGTCGTTGGGTTGTGGGTTGTGGGCGGGTTGTGAGGGTTGTGGGCGGTTGCGAGGGTCGTGGGTTGGTGTGTGAGGGTCTTGGGCGGGTGTGAGGGTCGTGGTCGGTGTGCGTGGGTCGTGCGCGGGTGTAAGGGTCGTGGAGGGTATGAGTGTGGACGGGTGCGAGGTCGGTGGGTCGGCGTGCGAGGCTCTGGTCGAGTGTGTGGGTCGAGGACTCGAGTGCGGGTGTAAAAACCACTAACCTACTAACCGTAGATACCTAATTGTACATGAAGCAAATTAACAATAAATTTTTATATGGATTTTTAATTAAAGAAGGTCACTGAGCTCCCAGTGAAAGACTGCAACATGCATGGAGTAAGAAGCAATTTATTGCAAGCTGTAAAGATCTCCAGTTCGAAAGAAAAACGCTAAACAAAATAAGAGAAAAAGAGAGTACTGAAATATGTCACAAAAGTAGGTACCCAGAAAGATGATTCTGAGTATTGCTACAATAATGCAATTTTTTTATTATGATTTAATGAATTAGTTTTAATTAATATTAATATGTTTCGCGGTTGATTGCCGTAATGATCTATCAAGATCGAAATGAATATTACTGTAAATCCACTACGAAAGATATGGTATAGGTCAGGGATTGGCTGTGAAATGCAGCATTATAAAGGTCACACAGTGGAAAGGAAGGTCAGCGTAGAGGGGACCGTTTGACACTAAGTTAAGTGACACGGTTCTCTTAATTAGTGTTCAAACGGGCAAGATTCGCGATTAAAATTAACGATCCTTACTAATATCACATTTATGATGTAAGCCACCGGGGACTATATATTACTTTGACACACTTGAAGCGCACTGCAGCCAAAGACAAAACACTGGACACAAGAAACTAGTACAGCGAATGGTATGGCAAAATTCATTCACAACCCACGTATTGTCAAAAGTAGGAATATGTAACTTGTAGTGCGAATGTCTTATTAAATTTATAGTCATAAATGCCAGTGACATGATTCAAATGATCTTCCAGAGGTGCGACCTTGTATTAAGAATTTTTGCAAGAGCAACACAATCACTTGGCCACTTGCTCCTTTCCAAAATTTAAGAGGACACTGGCCAGCAACTCCTATATATCTTCGGGAGTGAGATGGACTTAGTTCCTCCTGGTATTTCAGTCAAACTGGCCAGATCCACGGGGACTCCATGGTGCTCTTCGCCACTACTCCTAGGTTGAGGGACTCGCATTACTCATCTCTGTACTTAGTTCTACTGTCTTCAGTTATGTCCTAGAATTTGTATTGATTAAAGCCCACTTCGGATGGCGATACGTCTACAATAAAGATACCCAGGTTGTTTGCCCATGTGTCTTAATCTCACATATTTCCACTGTGTCTGTATTTGATTCCATTTATTTCCATTGAAAATTGGGTTGGTCAAATGTTTGTTAGTGGGTTGAATTGGATAGAGTCCTGCCAGTTTGGGCCAACAGGCCTGCTGCCAGTGTTCCTCCCTTTCTTATGTTCTTTATCGTTCTTATGGTGATTTCGTGTTTTATCGGTGATCCTGCTAGCACCGAAAATCAGACGAACAGGCTGTCGTCACCATGGGGTCTGGTCTGGGTCCGGGAGCCCTCTTTAAGTACGCACTGTGTGCCTGCGCAAGGCATGTTGAAATACTTGTAATCAAATGTCGATAACTCTATAAATTATGAGAACGTTGTTCGAGTGTCGGTTTTATTGTCTCATTTTGACCACCATTCGTCCTAACCACGTGGTTCCAAACAACCTATAATTGTCTCTAAACACCTGCAACTCGATTTCTCCTAAAACTTTTCAGACACGAACTGGAGAGGACAGCTGATGGCTTATTATCTAGAGTAATATTCCTGGAGTCGTGGAAACATTAGTGGGGAAAATAACACGGGTATTTTAATAGCCACTTGTATCTTTATCAAAGTTGTATTCAGGTGTTTTTCGTCTGTCATGTTGTTCTTTATAACACTACTTAGCTTGCCATCATGCTTAGTTGTTAGATGTGGTTCACTTTTAACCTGGGGTGGTGTTAAAGAGGACACACGAACACGAAACGAACAGTATTTCCTACCACACGCACACACCACACACACACACACACACACACACACACCCACACACACACACCACAACAACACACCCACACCACACCTACCACACACAACCTCCACACACCACATTACAATCACACTCACCACACACAACACACAACACACATACACACACACACACCTACACACACACACCACACACAATAGATACACACACACCACAACCACACACACAAACCAACACACACACACACACACACCACACACACACACACACACCCACACACACACACACACACACACACACACACACACACATACAATACACACACACACACCACATACACACCACATACACACCATTACACACACCACACACCACACACACACACTCACACACACACACACCACCACACACACACACACACACACACACTCTCACATACATAACACACCCTTACACACCACATTCAAAACACCACACACACACACACACACCCACACAAAACCACACACAACACACACACACACACACACACACCACACACACACTTTAATCACACACACAACATGTCGCATGTGGGTTTTCGAATGTGTGGATAGGGTTTGAATATCACGTAGGCCTGGTAGTCGTATAATATACAGGAGTATGGGGAAGCACCAACAGCCGACCTGCTCTCTTGCCTCCCTTTCTTGACTGAACATGAGTGCCTATTGGTGTGCGGGGGTGTTGAAATCCTGATATGGTCAAGCAGCATTATGATGCAGTCAGTGTTTCAACGCAGAAGCGCTAGGATTGGGAGTGAGTCATGCTACTGGTTACACTGGTACTGGTAACTGGTTACTAGGAACTGGTAATATACTGAGAGCTCGGCCGACGCTAACGTATGTCGTCCCGACTTACAACTAATACAAATAGAGATGGCAGGTGTACGGTTGGGACTGATTCTTTACTAATGTCAAAGTACACAAACAATTGAACATTAATAACATACATTAGTAGAACATTGGATTGGAAGCTAGGTAACTGAAACTGTAATGAAAACTGTAATGCAATACAAGGTATACAGATAGGCAACAACTTTCATTCGAATGAAACTCAACGTTGAGAGTCTCCACATCGAAGTTTTAAAAAAAAATTGATCGATCGATCTGTATTCATGTGACTCATACGGATTCTGTGGAAGGAATATATACAAAGTAAGAAGTGTTTAAACCAGAAAGGCAGATTCGGTTGCACTCAAATCTAGCTGTTAACTCTCAGAATTCGAGATGTGAACGGTGACACACTAAAAAAAATATTCTTGATACTGATAAGTTGATACTGTAATTATTCATTATACAGGTTATTCATTTAACCCTACTCTGCGCAGGGTTGAGATTGATTTATGCAGAAAGGGTGTAATTCTCTGGGAGGATCAAACTCTGTGTTGCTACTGGCTAACTCATGCTGTATTTGAGAGGCAAATCTGAATGGTAGTTACAAAATAGCTACTTGAGGATTCTCAATACCTGTCGTGTACGTAGGGAGAATAACGACATTCAGTTGATCGTCTGACTGAGTTTCAGAGGTAGAGAGTACAGGCGCAGGAGGGGATTTGTCTGAGTCGTCCACATTAGTTCATGGGTTGGAACATCTTGATCATCACTTACTAACTTCTTATGATCTAAATGCGATTCTTCTATTCTGACACAGTGCTAATTTCTCTAACCCTATATACTTATTACCAGGTGATTTGTTCCAACTACTCGTTAAGGGTCCAACAAACTTTAGATCATAGACTTTGGCATTGCAGACGTTTTGTTAATAGTTAGTCTGCATAACTCTACGATCCTACTTGTTTTTGGATCGGCTTTGCTCGAGTGTTGACGTATCTTGTAAGATTCTGCATGGTTGATTTATGAAGTGTTTCACAGATTCTTTTTAAAGACACTTTGAGCTAAACTGGTACGAGTTGCTTTGAACTCTTCAGGGTTTGAATTGGTTGAAGGATTAGATATAACAATAATAAGGCAAACATTTATCTACAACGTTACCAATGCATTAATGTGGAGTGTCAAATATAGAAACATTGTTAGCAGAGGGAATTTATAGCACACTGCACAGCAGGTATAACTTCAATCCCAAAGTTTCACTGTTGGGATTGGATAGTGGCTCTCAAGACATCAAGTACTTTCTTTTTGTACGTTCTGCTAACCATTGCTGGCAGGATGATGAGGAAGTGTGGTGGATTTAGAGATCTTGTACAAGCGTGCACAAATTTTCAAGAATTCATTACAGATTTCACCTCCATTATCTGTTACTAGGGAATTAGGGGTGGTATGCCTGCAGATAATACGTTTCTTTTTAAACGCTTTTGCTACTGTCTCGGCAGTCTATTGCAATAGGAACTAACCTCACATTATCTGGTGAAATGGTCTACCCACTAACACATAGATGGTTTGTTGCCCCCTGGAGGGAACATGGAAATTAGTTAACAATCTAGCACAACTCTTTTCCTTTCCACGGTTCGCTAGTAGTTGGATACACTTGGTATTGGATTAGGACTAATTAAACATTACACCTTTATGTTGCATCAAGACACTACATTTCTTAACATATCAGAAATATCAGTTGCCATACGGGCAAAAGTATTTCTATTGGCTCTGTTTTACTGATAAGATCCATACCAGGGTGTGCAATACCTGGTACATCGTGAACTAGCTGTAAGGCTTACATTCACTAGTGACTGGGGAATTATCTAATGGTATACTCTTCTGCTTAGGAGTACCCAACTCTGCTGTTCGATACAGTAATTCCTGCTTCAAACGACATAGTCCTTGATGGGTGATGGTGGCTTCACAGTCAGATATAAGATCTTCCTGGAGCAGGAATCGAAATCACACCAGACCACATGGGATATGTTCTGTGTGATTCTTTACATTCCTCAGCATTAAATGGAGGCAGGGTCTTCATTTACTATTCTACATGTACGCGATAGGCATCTGGACTACATTTGGCTTGCCAGGTAAGTGTTCAAAGGTGGTGGGATCTGAACTCTTGGATAGTTCAGGGTCATTCTGGCTAACTTCCCGTAGGTTGTTGTTCTGGAATAAAGGTATCAGTGGAGCATGGTCTGTCATGACATGAAACAGAGTACTGATAATAATTCTCGGAAAGTGCTATAAGGACCAAACTATTGCTAAAGCTTCTTGCACTCAGTTACTGTATAATTTCGTTCAGCCTTCGTAAGGACTCGGCTAGCTAATGCAACTGCGTTGTACTTGCCCAGTCTTCTGATGCTTGTAGGGCAACCTATGCACAATAGAACTAGCATCATTTGTCAGATAGAAGGCTTAGATCTTAGCTCTAAAGAATCTGGAAATTTAAAAAATTGGATAGCAGATGTTAGCTTGTCTTTTAGGAGTTTGGAATGCTCTTACTTGACGGAAGGTACAAACAAAAGGAGCATCTTCTTTAAGCAACTCAGTTAGAGGAGCAGTATGGAAAGAAAAAATTGCATGAATCAGATTATAAAAACCTGCTAAGCCACAAAGGATCTTCATGGCATCAGCAGTTTTGGGAGTTGGAAAATTTAGTACTGCAGTTTACTTTACTTTGGTCTAGTTGTAACCCCTTAGGTGTGATACGTGACCAAGACCCGATAAAACTCTTCAAATCTATATCCTAAATTAAAACTGACATTTAGAAGTTTGATCTTTAAATTGGCTTCTTCAAGCTTGCCAAGTATATATCAAATGCTTTCAAGTGTGCTATCCACGTCTTTAGACATGGCGATTTTCGTCTCTACGTACCACCCATAAGTGTATTACCTATGAGAACTCTTAGAAGATATTAGTCATGATGCCTTTGAGAACGTGTAGGGGAGGGTCATAATCCAATCGCCATTACGAGGAAGTGATAAATGACCATGTAGGAGTGGAGGGTGGGGGGAAAGAAAGCAGTTAGCTCTTGGCTGTCCTCATGAAAGAGGGACTTGCACCAAATATCATTGTAACAAGTCCAGGGCTTTGTAAGACTTTGTTATCTCCGATGTTACGTAAAGATCACCGTAAGGTATGTGGGAAGCGACTCTGGGATAGTTTTGCTTTTAAATAACTTCATAAAGTCATTCACTTGGCGCCAAGTACCAACCTTCTTAGGTAATAGGATCAACGGGCGCTTCCAGGTGAATTGCTAGGTGCAAAACTCCATCATCAAGCTTTTGATTGATCAATTCTTCGCGACTGCAATTGTGAATGAGGCATTCTGTACCGCCAGGTATATAGATAGGTCTAGTACCCAGGTTCAAGTGGAATACGATGGACAATTCAGTTCGTTATAACCCATCTTCTCACTGGTAAGGCAATGGCTTTTAGACCATTTGTTTCAACAGAGCTCACAAACGCTTGACTTCTTCTGGGAAGTCAGTGGGAGTAAGTCTTTCTCCCTCAACTGGTGAAACAGATTGAATCTGGTGAAGTGGATTGAGGTATCCCCGGTAGAAATAGCACGACCACTGGTCAGGTGACAATTATCCTCTACCTGAACAGGGTAAGGTAGTGGAACAGTCAAAAGATGGTTATTGCTCCTGAGACGAAACTGTGACCAAGAAGTGTTGCTAGGAAAGAAATGGATCTTATATCTCTTAAACATGTAAGGATGGTTCAAACTAAATCGACCTTGTACTTTGAAGGAAATAATGTCAACTAGGACGTTATCACCATCTGGGAACACTAGGACAAAAACTGACACTCTAGTGAGGGCACTTAGCTGCGTCTCGCAAACGTCTTTTCTGCAGAAGCATGTGACATCAACATGAGATGGCATTCTAGTCAGCAAGTATTGTTTTCGAAAGGCGTCCCCTGTGGAGAATCTATACTGGTACTAGATGGACATTGCTGGGATAGGCTCAGCACTCAACGGTAGTCTGCAGCGTCCTCGGACAATTGAGGTAAATGGACCACTATCTTGCAAGTTGAAAAGTTGCAGGAACACAGAAGGAGTGACAGGTTCATCAGTGACCTGGGACGCTGGGTACTCTAACTGGTTAAATGCTTGGCCTGTATGGTCTAATTCGCAATTCGTAGCTCTGCGGCAGTTGGCGATCCTCGGATCCAGCTCGGTAACCCCAAAATGGTACGATCATAGCATCAATCTTGGCATGCATCTGTAAGCGGTCGAGCACAATGGTAAGTCTCGCATGGTGCAAATCCTAGTAGAAGGTCACCAGGGAAAAGTATCTGGTCGACAAAAAGGAAGGAATCGTGAAGTCTTACCTTGTGATAGAAAAAAGTTAGGGAAGTCCGACCGCGGTACACGCAGCGTGTGAACTGCTACCACCTAAGGGAGGACACATGAGTCGGTTTCTACGAGATGGACACTGTCGTAACTGCTTATCCCTAATCCAAAACTAGAACTGATTATAATTGATTGCACACCAGGGTGTCATGATAAATGGAACGGCCACAATTATGAAAGATGCTTGCCACTATAGCGGCCCATGGTTTCGTTGCATTGGGAAAAAAGCGTGGATTGTCATCAGCAAAGATTTGTTCCACTTCAGCCCCAAAATCATCTACAATCAGAAGACATGTGAAGTAACATCATCAGCAGGATTTGTCATCTCTTGACTGCTTAAGGGCTTCAGAGGAATTGTGAACGGGGCTCTGGTGTACTCATTCGTCAACCTCCTCCGTCACCATGGGATCGGTTGAACTGGGGAGCTCCGAGATTCCCCGTTGGAAGAATGAGCCTGGTTCCTGGTTAGTTTAAGAACACGATTGTCTGTTTCCTCTATTGTTTATGCGGTTGGAACGGCCACGGAAAGGACTAGAGTACATGAAGGTTGTAGAGACATTGCACTAAGATGTGTTCTTGTCCATGTATTCTATGGATTACGCTACAGTAGGTAATCTGACTGGTACTAACATCAGTACGTACGCCTACTTTGTGGTAATATCAGCGACAATTAATTGCAATATGGCCAACGGAAACAACAGTTGTAACAAGTCCATGCTGACTATAGTTACTGGAATGTACGATGAATTACTACGAGGTTTATATAATGACTCGTGTATCACTGGTCTTGGTGATCGCTGAGATGGATGACGCACCACGATTTGTTCGCTGTGGCACAACAATGAGGTGGTGCAGACTGAGGCATAGGTGTGAATTTACTTTTGATTTACCATGGGAATGTTTTACCCTGGGGGCACAAGGGAACGTACATGATGTTAGGGGCTGTAAGTGGTTCCATCGTCCAAGTTGGGGATTAGTCATCATAAGCACACATGGGAAGGCAGGCGGCATTAGTTCTTTGATGGCTCCAAAAGCTGCTATTTTAGCAAACAACGCTGTGGATTATACCCATACCCCTGGCCGGGATTTGAAACAGCGGTCATAGAAGGGTCTCACAAACTCCAGCCCGTCGCGTTAGCCACTAGACAGCTGCCTCAATATTGATTCATCCAAACTAGGTATATTTCTACACCTTAGGAAAGTTAGCACAGGCACCTCTGTGACACAAATGCAAGTTTTTACAGACGAATCTCCAGCTTCGCCGTGGCACGTGACGATACTCTAGATCAAGTCCCTTCATGCCGTCAAACATTGACTCAAGAATTGTATGACACGATTGCATATTAAACCATACCCCCGGCCGGCGATAGATGAACCGCGGTCATAGAGTCTCATAAACTTCTGCAACGTCGCGTTTGCCATAGACCAGCTAGCCACAAATAAGATTCATCCATCTAGGTATATTTCTACACCCATAGGAAATGTTAGCTCAGGCACACCTCTGTGACCACAAATGCAAGTTTTACAGACGAATCTCCTGCTAGCGTGGCCCGTGACGAACTCTAGCTCAAGTCCCTCTCACTGCCAGTCATAAACATGACTCAAGATATCCGTTATGACTCGATGCAAATTAAACCATAAACCCCGGCCGGGATTGAACCCGCGGTCATAAAGTCTCTAATACCTCCTGCCCGTCGCGCTAGCCACACGACCAGCTGCCACAATAGATTCATCCAACTGGTATTTTTCTTACACCATAGGAAAGTTAGCTCAGGCACCTCGGTGACCACAAATGCAAGTTTTTTCTAGTACGATTTTCCAGCTAGCGTCGCCGTGACGAACTCTAGCTACAAGTTCCCTTCACTGGCCGTCTCATGACTCAAGAAATCGTAATGCCGATTGCAAATAAACCATACACACGGCCAGGGATTGACACCCGCGGTCATAGATCTCAAAACTCCCAGACCGTCGACTGTGTAGCACCTAGACCAGCTAGCCACAATTAATGATTCATCAACTAGGTTTTGTTGATCGTTGTCATTACGATTTGCGTTGGAGTCTGGCAACGCTGTGGATTGGTGTATCCCGTCAGGGCAAAAGCTGTGGAGGTCGCATTGGTAAATGTGATAAAAGTTTGTCTAATCTAACAGCAAATGCACTCAACGATTCATTAGTCATGGGTGTCGCATTCACTAGTTCCCTAAGACGACATATGGATCAGCTGTTTTACTGGGTACGAGGAGAAAGAACGAATCAGTTCCTCATATGTGACCTACTTAGTAAGATCCTGAAGTCTGCATATCATCAGGAGTTCAACATCGTTGAACTGCAGCAAGGGAGCAATGAAGAGCTTCTTTGCAAGTCTAATAAGACTTTCCTCAGAAGAAGGACTTCACATCTAGAGGCATTAATCACGAGAACAAATGGCAGCTAAACCATGTTCAAGCTATGTACATGGCCATTGAATAAAGTAACGCATCATGGGAAATCACGAGTAAAACTATAGTGTCTCAGTGTACTGGGTCGGTTGTCAGTCCTAAGGTATATGAGGGGATATGATGACAGGAGCAGCCCTAGCCTGAGAGGTCTGAGTTGTCGTACATTCACTAAAGATCATTTGACGGTAATGTGAGACATAATGGCCAAAAGAAATTGCACCAAGAACAATAAGGCACAAAAAAATAAGAACATATAACAAATTGATATAAAAATGCCTAAAATTGGAAAATAAAAGAGATGCAACTTAATTCTGCAGTAGTAATAAAAAAATGTCTAAGATACACTGCAAGAAGGGAAGAACTCAAAACAATGTAAAGGACTGATGGACAGATAAAAAAAAATACATTGATATTTACATGTAAAAAAAAATATTACTGGAGACTGAAGTAATGCAAATATGGAGAAGTCTGTCTCTGGTAATAAGAAATTAACTGTAATTTAAAATAGTAAAATCAATGTTAAAAGTAGATAAATAAAATCACTAATTTGTATGTCAACGAGAGATAATGGGAAAATTTAAATATTTTCTAAGATGCATAAACTAAAATTTAATTATAAATTACAAAGACAACACGAGGAAAAAATAATTAAAATGAATACTCAAGGACTCTAATCAATAATGAACTGAGAATATTTTCTGTCAATACAAGAAAATATTTTTATGCAGAAAAACAAGTGCAACAAAATAAGACGCAGGAAATAATAGCAATGCAGCAATATAGTCTCACTGGGATAAAATGTAGGTTAATTAATAAAATAAAAAAAAAATAAATATGAAGAAAAAACTGATTGAACACCTCTTAACTCTTAATTGTAAAAATTTGCCCAAAAACAATTTACTCAGGAGTAAAGAAAACACTTTACGTTAGAAAAGAAATTGAATTTTCCACTAGAGTGAATTTGTTCAAAGAAATATGAAAAATATGAATTCAAAAATATAATCAAGAAACAAAACTGGAAGTGTAACACTTACAAGTGGCGGGGAAACACAACACCTACAAGGGTTTGGGGGGGGCGGGGCACACAACATTTCACGTATTCATTTTTCTTAGTATATTCTTTCATCAAACATCTATGGCTGCTGGACTGATACGACATAAATTGCTGCAAAATAATGGTACACGACCGTCTGCGAAAAAAAAATCAGGGAATGAGACATTGCTGGCATACGAAAAAAAAGGTACACAAGTCTGCGAAAAAATCGGGAATGTAGACACGCTGGCATACGAAAAAAAGACACACAGAATTAAATGGATAATTTAGTATACTGGGTCGAATATCACTGCAGTGGCTACAATGACAAAATAGGGTGAAATACAAGCTGAAAAGAATCAAAAAAAAAAAAATAATGAATTCACTTCACATGGAAATGGGGACTGCGAATGGTACACTAACACAACTAATACTTACTCCAGACAGAGAGTAGCATAAAAAACACACAGATTAAAAATTATAAAAATGAAACACAAGAGATGAGCGATTAAACACTGAAAAATATTGCAAAAATAATGAGTCAAGAAACACTGAGTCTACACTGAAAAACTCAAGGGGTGCCGCGGAGAGGCCGGTTAGGGCTCTCATAAGATGCAACTTTGCAAAGAAATGGGAAAGTATGCATTGTGTGTTGCAGGTCCAAGTTTTTTCTTCAACCATTTTCTGATTCTCTGTAATATATATATTTATTACTATATATATATCATATATATATAATATATATAATATATTATATATATATTTTATATTTTTATATAATTATTATATATCGTTAAGAATATTTATTATTGTATGTTGAAATAGCATAACGGTGTTTGATTCAATTGATTGTGATTTCTGTGTAATCAGCGCAGAGTGATTAAGCCAAGGCTTGAGTGAATCGCTCTGGTCTATGTTAATTATAATTTTAATCACCGGTGGATGTTGGTTAACATGCCTGGTTGATCCAGGGCCTGATCCTCGGAGGTCTGGTCGTGGACGGGGCGCTGGGGCATTGATCCCCGAACGTACCACTCCAGTAGACCTCAGTAGTAGGTTGTGGCACTCTCCTCTCCGGCAAGTCAGTATTCCTTCCTTCCTTCCTTCCTTCTTCCCTTCATTCCTTTTTTTTTTCCTACATTCTTTCCTTCCCTCGCTTCTCTTTCTTCCCGTTCCCCCCTTTTCGCCCTCCTTCCGTCTCCCTTTTCCCCCCTCCCTTCCATTATTCTGCATCTTCTAATCCGTATTTCCATTCATTACCCAAGGGCATGCAACTTCCCTCCCTAGTCCTTTTACACATCCTTCCTGGAATCCATCTTTGCAACATGAACAAAGTACTTTTTCTTCCTTAAATGACAATGTTTCTATTCCTCCACGTCGAACACGTACCCACCTAAACGGGATGTAGGTTTGAGGGGATGACACGCAATATTACAATAATTTCCAGACTGGTGCCAATTACAGGCATTTTCCTCTCATTTGGAAATTACAGGAAGGAGCTCCGTCTGAAGACCAAACTACCGCAGATAATGGTAACGATGGGAGTTCGAACTGTTGATGGAAATGGCGTTGCGTTGAGACTACGCTTTCGGGTACGGTGGAAATAAATCCAGGTGGTGGAATGGTTTGATTTTGGTGCGAGTCAGATCACCAAGTGTTGTGTGTCGGTGTTCCTCTCCTTTCTCTCTCTCTCCTTTTGTGTCTTCCAGAGCAGGTTGTTTATCTGTTACACGGTTTATATCACCCTCTCCTCTGTACCAAGTCTGACTTGTGCTCTTGTGTCTCCTTCCTCCTTTCTCCCGAATTCTCTCTCTCTCTCTCTCTCTCTCTCTCTCTCTGTTTAGTATCTTCTTCCATTCGTAGCAAATACATGATTTTTTTCCCTACCTCTTGAGTCTCTCCCTTATATATAAACATACATTTTCATATATACGCGTATTTTCCTTCTGATTTTTTGGCATTTTGCTTAATAATGTGTATGTATTCACCTATTTCTCACCCTATTTTTGTCGTGTGTGTGTGTGAGTGTGTGTGTGTGTTGTGTGTGTGCTGTGTGTGTTGTGTGGGCTGCTTAAGTGCTGCTACAATGTGGCCCTTGAAGCAAACATTAGAATTTGCATATTCACCCAAACAGACGCATACATACGAGCTATATTCCAAGTGGGACGTGTGTATACGGGAGACAGCTGAGTGTGGCTGTGCTGGAAGGAGAAGCTGCATACTTGTGTTACTTTCCCATCCTTCTGACCACGTCTTCTCTCACACCATAAATGGCGAATCCCAATAGACGGTGGACTATGTTCTGGGGATGAAAGGTGACCACTCTCCAGGAGAGTTTGCGGCACTCTCCGGCGGTGAGAGATGCGGCACTCTCCCATGGGTGAGAGATGCGGCACTCTCCGGGTGAGAAGTTCAGGTTTACTCTCCCAGGGTGGAGATTGTCGCTCTTATTCTCAGGCGAGTGAGATTTTGCACTCTTCCAGGGGGGCCCGGCAGGAGCTAGAGAGAGAGAGATGTGAGCAAGACGAGACGAGAACGAACGAGAGTGAGAGAGAGAGAGAGAGAGAAGAGAGTGAGATGCGCCACCCCATGGTGAGAAATTTGGCCCTCTACCCATCTGGAACACTAGGAACAACAACAGACACTCTAGTGAGGGCACTACTGCGACAGAAACGTCTTTCTGCAGACGGCATGTGACATCAACAAGAGATGGCATTACTAGTTGCAAGTAATTGTTTTCCGACAAGGCGTCCCCTGTGGAGAAACTACTACTTGAACTAGCAGACATTGCTGGGATAGGCTCAGCACTCAAGGTAGTCAGAGCGTCCTCGGACACTTGAGGTAACTGGACACTATCTTGCAAGTCTGAAGTTGCAGGAACACAGACAGGAGTGACAGGATCATCAGTGCCTGACCGCTTGGGTACACTACTGGAAAATGCACTGGCCTGTAAGGACTTAATTCGAATGTCGTACTCTGCGGCAGTATGGCAGATCTCGGATCCAAGCTGGTAACCCCAAAATGGTACGATCAAGTCATCAATTTGGGCATGCCATCGGTAAGGGTCGAGCACAATGCGTAAGTCTCGCATGGAAGCAAATCCTAGTAGAAGGTCACCAGGGAAAGTAATCTGGTCGACAACAAGGAAGGAAGCAGTGAAGTCTCTACCTTGGATAGAAAAAGTTAGGGAAGTCCGACCGCGGACACGCAGGTGAGAACTAGCTACTCCACTAAGGGAGGACACATGAGTCGGTTCTACGAGAAGGACATGTCGTAACTGCTTATCCCTAAACAAACTAGACCTGATAATATTGACTTGCACACCAGAGTCCATGAACAAATGAACGGCCACATTATGAACAGATGCTTGCACTATAGGGCCTATGGTTGCATTGGAAAAAAGGTGGATTGTCATCAGCAAAGATTTGTTCCACTTCATCCCCAAAATCATCTACATCAGAGACATGTGAAGTAACATCATCAGCAGGATTGTCATTCTCGAGACTGCTTAAGGCTTCAGAGGAATTGTGAACGGGGATGGTGTACTCATCATCACCTACTGTCACCATGGGACGGTTTGACTGGGGCGCTCGAATTCCCCCGAATTGGAAGAATGAGCCTGGTCCTGGTTAGTTTAAGAACCACGATGTCTGTTTCCTCTATTGGTTCTGCGGTTGGAACGGCCACGGAAAGACCTAGAGTACTGAAGGTTGTAGAGAGCATTGCACTCAGATGTGTCATGTCCATGTATTCTATGATAAGTACAGTAGGGAAGATCTGACTGGTACTCAACATCAGTACGACGCCTCTTAGGGTAACTATCAGGACAATTAATTGCAATATGGCCACGGAAACCACAGTTGTAACAAGTCCGCTGACTATAGTTACTGAATGTACTATGAATACTACGAGGTTTATAATGACTCTGTACACTGGTCCTTGGTGATCGCTGAGATGGTTGACGACCACGATTTGTCGCTGTGGCACAAACAAGAGGTGGTGCAGACTGAGGCATAGGTGTGAAATTACTTTTGATACATGGGAAAGTACCCTGGGGGCACAAGGAACGTACATGATTTAGGGCTGTAAGTGGTTCCATCGTCACAGTTGGAGGATTAGCCTCATAAGCACACATGGAAGCAGGCGGCATTAGTTCTTTGATTGCTCCAAAAGCTGCTATTTTAGCAAACAACGCTGTGGATAAACCATACCCCTGGCCGGGATTGAACCCGCGGTCATAGAGTCTCAAAACTCCAGCCCGTCGCGTTAGCCACTAGACCAGCTAGCCACAATAAGATTCATCCAACTAGGTATATTTCTACACCATAGGAAAGTTAGCACAGGCACCTCTGTGACCACAAATGCAAGTTTTTACAGACGAATCTCCAGCTAGCGTGGCCGTGACGAACTCTAGCTCAAGTCCCTTCACTGCCGTCAACATGACTCAAGAAATCGTAATGACACGATTGCAAATAAACCATACCCCCGGCCGGGATTGAACCCGCGGTCATAGAGTCTCAAAACTCCAGCCCGTCGCGTTAGCCACTAGACCAGCTAGCCACAAAAGATTCATCCAACTAGGTATATTTCTACACCATAGGAAAGTTAGCACAGGCACCTCTGTGACCACAAATGCAAGTTTTTTACAGACGAATCTCCAGCTAGCGTGGCCGTGACGAACTCTAGCTCAAGTCCCTTCACTGCCGTCAACATGACTCAAGAAATCGTAATGACACGATTGCAAATAAACCATACCCCCGGCCGGGATTGAACCCGGTCATAGAGTCTCAAAACTCCAGCCCGTCGCGTTAGCCACTAGACCAGCTAGCCACAATAAGATTCATCCAACTAGGTATATTTCTACACCATAGGAAAGTTAGCACAGGCACCTCTGTGACCACAAATGCAAGTTTTTACAGACGAATCTCCAGCTAGCGTGGCCGTGACGAACTCTAGCTCAAGTCCCTTCACTGCCGTCAACATGACTCAAGAAATCGTAATGACACGATTGCAAATAAACCATACCCCCGGCCGGGATTGAACCCGCGGTCATAGAGTCTCAAAACTCCAGCCCGTCGCGTTAGCCACTAGACCAGCTAGCCACAATAAGATTCATCCAACTAGGTTTATTTGCAATCGTGTCATTACGATTTCTTGAGTCAGGCAACGCTGTGGATGGTTTATCCCCGTCAGGGACAAAAGCTGAGGACTGGACAGCATTGATAAATGATGATAAAAGTTTGTCTAATCTAACAGCAAATGCACTCAACGATTCATTAGTCATGGGTGTAGCATTCACTAGTTCCCTAAGAACGACATATGGATCAGCTGTTTTTACTGGTACGAGGAAAGAACGAATCAGTTCCTCATATTGTGACCACTTAGTAAGATTCCTGAAGTCTCGCATATCAAGGAGATCAACAACGTGAACAGCAGCACGGGATCAATGAAGAGCTTCTTTCGCAAGTCTAATAAGACTTTCCTCAGAAGGAGGACCTTCAACTAGAGCATTAACACGAGAACAAATGGCAGTAAACCATGCTTCAAGACTATGTACATGGCCATTGAATAAAGGTAACGCATCAAGGGAATCACGAGTAAAACTATAGTGTCTCAGTGTCTGGGTCGGTCTGTCAGTCCCTAAGGAACTATGAGGACTGATGACAGGAGCAGCAGTAGCCTGAGAGGTCTGAGTGTCGACATTCACTAAAGTATCATTTGACGGTATGTGAGACATAATGGCAAAGAAATTGCACAAGAACAAATAAGGCAAAAAATAATGAACAATAAAAATGATATAAAATGCTAAAATTGAAATAAAAGAGATGCAACTAATTCTGCAGAAGTAATAAAAAAAATGTCTAAGATACACTGCAAGAGGAAGAACAACTCAATGTAAAGGACTGCTGGACAAGATAAAAAAAATACATTGAAATTTACAAGTAAAAAAAAATATTACTGGAGACTGAATTAAATGCAAAATGAGCTGTCTGTACTCTTGCTAATAAAGAAATTAACTAATAAAACTGTAAATCAATGTAAAAAGTAGAAAATAAAATCACTAAATTGTATGTAAAGAGAGATAACTGGGAAATTTAAATATTTTCTAAGAATGCATAAACAAAATTAAAATATAATACAAAGACAACACGAGGAAAAAATAATAAAATGAAAAACAAGACTCAAACAATAATGAACTGAGAATAATAATGTCAATAAAAGAAAATAATTTTATGCAGAACAAGTGCAACAAAATAAGACGCAGAAATAATCAATGCAGCAATAAAGTCTCACTGGGAAAATGTAGGTTAAATAATAAAATAAAAATATGAAGAAAAACTGATTGAACACTTAACTCTTAATTGTAAATTAGACAAAACAATTTACTCAGAGTAAAGAAAACACTTTACGTTAGAAAAGAAATTGAAATTACACTAAGAGTGAATTTGTTCAAAGAAATATGAAAAATATGAATAAAAATAAAACAAGAAACAAAACTGGAAGTGTAACACTTACAAGTGGCGGGGCACACAACACTTACAAGTGGCGGGGCACACAACATATTCACTTATTCATTTTTTTAGTATATTCTTACAACAAAATCTTGCTGTGACTGATACGACAAAAATTGCTGGCAAAATAATGGTACACGAGTCTGCGAAAAAAATCAGGGAATGAGACACTGCTGGCATACGAAAAAAAAAGGTACACAAGTCTGCGAAAAAATCAGGGAATGAGACACTGCTGGCATACGAAAAAAAGACACACAGAAATAAATGGATAATTTAGTATACTGGGGTGAATATCACTGCATGAGCTACAATGACAAATACTGGAGAATACAATGCTGAAAGAATACAAAAAAAAAAATAATGAATTACTTCACATGGAATGACTGACTGGTACACTACACAATAATACTTACTACAGACAGAGAGTAGCATAAAAAAACACACAGATAAAAATTATAAAAATGAAACACAAGAGATGAGCGATAACACTGAAAAATATTGCAAAAATAATGAGTCAAAGAAACACTGAGTCTACACTGAAAACACAAGGTTTAGAGTACACAAGAAATTCACTGTAAATATCTCACACACGCAAATGTCTTTAAATGCAAGAAAAATGTCTCTAAACAGAAAATTATCACTGAAGTCTGGAGTAGTATACGGAGTAACTGGTGATGAGGGGAAGACGTCCTGTGCGGTGATGACGCCTACACTCACACTGTTGTCGGAAGAAATGCGCTTTCTCGGTGAACTCACATAACTGGCTTTATCGTTGGCGCTCAGCTACAATCTCTTGACCAATTATGTGAGCCAAATAGTACTAGAACCCGGTACAAGGGTGCAAACAGCAACAGGTAGATGAGGTGAATAGTGGCGGGAGGTGGTGGAGGGCAGCGGAACAAGCTGGCCCTGTGCGGTCTCACTGCCACGCACTTCTCACCATGCACAAGGTGGCTTAACTAAATCACAATGCCACAGGGATGATGAAGACCACTCTTACCAGCATCCAAGCACAAGCGATATATGAGACAATACTTCAGAGGAACTTGCGTGGCTTACTTCTCTCTCTCAGCTGGGTTAGGAAGCTGGGCTGGCTGACTGGCTTAACCCAAGAGAATGGCTGACTGGAAGACATGCAACGATGCACACAGCATGAAGGAACAGGTGGATGACAAGAGACAGGCTGGATGGTAGGCTGAGGCAGGCTGACTAGCGTTCACTTCCACAGTCTGGCTTGGCTGGCTTAATTGCAAAATCCGGGTCAACCCCTCTGAGATTGAAGCAATTAGCACACGAACTAAGCCAGGAAGCTTGAAAAACGGCTGCAACAGGCTTGCAGGCTGGAGTACACAGGGTGGTGTGCTGAGGGTAAGCTGCTAGCTGGAGGTGGCAGATGGTTCACCTTTGACCTGCCGGCTCCCCACAAACAGTCTTCTAACGTCTTGAAATACCCTTAAATCCACGCTCACACTGGTGCCACCATTTGTCATGTGGGATTTCGATGCGTGGATAGGGTAAGAATACTCACGTAGGCTGGTAGTACATATAATATAACGGAAGGTATGGGGAAGCACCAACAGCCGACCTGCCTCTCTCTGCTCCCAATCTTGACTGACCCATGAGTGCCTATGGGTGAGGGGGTGTTTGAAATGCTGCTATGGTCAGCAGCAATATACAGTCAGTGATTCACGCAGAGACGGTTGGTAGTGAGTCATCTACTGGTACACTGGTTACTGGTAACTGGTTACTAGGAACTGGTACTACAAACTGAGACACACACACACACACACACACACACATACACTCACACCACATACACACCACATACACACCACATACACCCCACATACACACAACACACACACACACACACACACACACACCACACACACACACACACACACACACACACACACACACAACACACATCCACACACAACACTCACACACTCACACCACATACACACCACATACACACCACATACACACCACATACACACACACACACACACACACACACACACACACACACACACACACACCACACACACACACACACAAAACACACACACACACACACATACATACATAAACACAAACACGCTGTAATTCTCTTCACGGTGACTTTGATAAACTGAGCCATTAAAAGATGAACGATGGAATGTTAGTTAGATAAATGTCATGTAATGGAAACTGGAGTCAGCGAAATCAATTTACATGAAGAATATAGAGTGTTCAACACCATATTAAAGTATCATACAGAGACAGCCATCCAGGAGATATTAAAAAAAACATACTGATGTATCACTGTATTATCAGAAGTGGACAGTATCGTTCTGGTTAGAGCTTTATCTATCCATTACTCTATACAGAGCAAAATATTTTTCTGCACCGTCTGTGTACTCACCTATTTGTGGTTGCAGGGGTCGATTCACAGCTTCTGGCCCCGTGTGTGTACTCACCTAGTTGAGGTTGCAGGGGTCGAGTGTGTGTGTGTGTGTACTCACCTATTTGTACTCACCTATTTGTGGTTGCAGGGGTCGAGTCACAGCTCCTGGCCCCGCCTCTTCGCTGATTGCTACTAGGTCCTCTCTCTCCCTGCCCCATGAGCTCTATCATACCTCGCCTTAAAACTATGTATGGTTCCTGCCTCCACCACATCACTTTCTAGGCTATTCCATGGCCTGACTACTCTATGACTGAAGAAATACTTCCTAACATCCCTTTGATTCATCTGAGTCTTCAACTTCCAATTGTGACCTCTTGTGTCTGTGTCCCATCTCTGGAACATCCCGTCTTTGTCCACCTCGTCTATTCCGCGCAGTATTTATATGTCGTTATCATGTCTTTCCCCCGACCCTCCTGGCCTCCAGTGTCGTCAGGCCGATTCCCCTCAACCTTTCTTCATAGGACAATCCCCGTAGCTCTGGGACTAGTCTTGTTGCAAACCTTTGCACTTTCTCTAATTTCTTGACGTGCTTGACTAGGTGTGGATTCCAAACTGGTGCTGCATACTCCAGTATGGGCCTGACGTAGATGGTGTACAGAGTCTTAAACGAATCCTTACTGAGGTATCGGAACGCTATCCGTAGGTTTGCCAGGCGCCCGTATGCTGCAGCAGTTATCTGATTGATGTGCGCCTCAGGAGATATGCTCGGTGTGTGTGTGTGTGTGTGTGTGTGTGTGTGTGTGTGTGTGTGTGTGTGTGTGTGTGTGTGTGTGTTTGTGTGTGTCTGTGTGTGCGTGTGTGTGTGTTTTTTCGTGTGCAAGAACTAGTGAACTAGGGCGCCCTTCTTTATCCTTCCTGCCTCTCACCAGTCCTCCATCACCAGCTACGGAAACTCCTGAAAGCTGTCGTAACCGATGAATCCTGAATGAAATACGTGACGATACCTTCATTGTCCTACTGAAATTTCATAGTTCACGAAGACATATTTCATCACTATGTTTTAATAATAATAATCTTTATTTCTTCAAGTATATGATACAACTTGTAAAGGCCTGACATCAATGACATACTGTATAGAAAGCCCGTGGTTATGCAGAACATTTCGGGGAAATTAGGTTAATTTTGTCCCCAGGATGCGACTCACACCAGGCGACTAACACCCAGGTACTATTTACTGCTAGGTGAACATGGACAGCAGGTGTCTAAAGGAAACACGCCCAAGTGTTTCCACACGTACCGGGGATCGAGCCACGAACCTTCTACTAACCGAGCTACGGGACCCATCCTTGACGATAGAATATAATGGGGAAACACAGCTAGATATCGTACCACTCCTCATGAAATCGTAATAACACGATTGCAAACAAACCATACCAAGGGAGGGGGATAGAACCAGCGATCAGAGAGTCATAAAACTCCAGACCGACGCGCTAGCCACTGGGCCAGCTGCTGGTCTGGAGTATTATGACTCTAATCGCGGGTTCTATCCCCGCCCGTGTTCTGGTTTATCGTACCACTACTATGCAGCTACCACGAACAGAAAATAGAGTAGAACACTGCTAACGTATCCAGTTTTGCTAAAGAGAACCGAAAAAATCAGCTCTTACCAGAGAAGCGGAGTGACTGGCCACATTTTAACTTTCACCTTTACTAAATCTTGCACTTGCATTACTAAAGTAACATGCAACATACATTTATTCACAAGAGGCATGCAACACAATTTACAGAAAAAAACACGCAACACACATTTGCGAAACTCATGTCGCTTACATTTATTTGTTGTGAAGAGTGACGAAGCACAACACCGTGAGTGGAACAACGCACGAATAACCCGCACACTGGAGAACGAAACTTTTGACGACGTTTCGGTCCTTCTTGAACCATGAACTAGTCACACACTGAGTACTAATGGTCCAATTCGGACCGAAACATCGCCATGAGTTTCATTCTCCTATGTGTGGGTTATCTGTGTTTTATTTATTGTGTGACACACTAATACGATATGCAACGCCAGTTATTTATATTTAAATAGGGGATAATGGCAACCATTGTTTTCCCTGAGATGCTGATCTGCGCAGCATCACAATTAATATTTTTCCCTGAGATGCTGATCTGCGCAGCATCACAAATTAATATTTTTCCCTGAGATGCTGATCTGCGCAGCATCACAATTAATATTTTTCCCTGAGATGCTGATCTGTGCAGCATCACAATTAATATTTTTCCCTGAGATGCTGATCTGCGCAGCATCACAATTAATATTTTTCCCTGAGATGCTGATCTGCGCAGCATCACAATTAATATTTTTCCCTGAGATGCTGATCTGCACAGCATCACAATTAATATTTTTCCCTGAGATGCTGATCTGCACAGCATCACAATTAATATTTTTCCCTGAGATGCTGATCTGCGCAGCATCACAATTAATATTTTCCCCTGAGATGCTGATCTGCACAGCATCACAATTAATATTTTTCCCTGAGATGCTGATCTGCGCAGCATCACAATTAATATTTTGCCCTAAGATGCTGATCTGCGCAGCATCACAATTAATATTTTGCCCTAACATGCTGATCTGCGCAGCATCACAATTAGTATTTTTCCCTGAGATGCTGATCTGCGCAGCATCACAATTAATATTTTTCCCTGAGATGCTGATCTGCGCAGCATCACAATTAATATTTTTCCCTGAGATGCTGATCTGCGCAGCATCACAATTAATATTCAGGAACCGTAAACCCATAAGCAAGTTTTTTCTTTTTTGTTTCTCTACAAACTTCAGCCTTTTTTTTTTATTTACTTTTAATATATATTGTTACTGTTTATCTTCTGTGCACTTATGGTAATTATAATGTTTCTGAAAGTGTGTGTGTATGTGTGTTTGTGTGTGTGTACTCACCTAGTTGTGGTTGCAGGGGTCGATTCACAGCTCCTGGCCCCGCCTCTTCACTGGCTGCTATTCGGTCACCTTTCCCACTCCATGAGCTATATCATACCTCTTCTTAAAGCTATGTATGGATCCTGCCTCCACTACATCACTTCCCAGAGTATTCCACTTCCTAATACTCTGTGACTGAAGAAATACTTCCTAACATCCCTGTGATTCATCTGAGTCTTCAACTTCCAACTGTGACCCCTTGTTGTTGTGTCCCATCTCTGGAACATCCTGTCTCTGTCCACCTTGTCGATTCCTCTCAGTGTGTGTGTGTGTGTGTGTACTCACCTAGTTGACGTTGCAGGGGTCGAGTTCAAACTCCAAGTGTGTGTGTGTGTGTGTGGTGTGTGTGTGTGTGTGTGTGTGTGTGTGTGTGTGTGTGTGTGTTGTTTACACAAAATGTTGATCTTGTTCACATTACTGGTACACATAATCTTTTATATCCACACATTGGTGCACATAATGTTGTATATCCACACATTACTAGTGCACATAATATGCATCCACACATTACTTGTGTACATAATGTGCATCCACACATTACTAGTGCACATAATGTGCATCCACACATTACTAGTACACATAATGTTGTACATCCTCACATTACTGGTACACATATTATTCATTTTTTTTTGCTAAAAAAACATCCTACATACTCTAAACATTTGTCACATTAATTCTCGACCGACCCGAGATGGAGTGTGTTGGTTCATGATGAAATATGTTGAATCTAAGATGGAGGATGTTGAACCCAAGATAGAGTATGTTTAACCCATAATGGGTATCCTGGACCCAACATAGAGTATGCTGGACCCAACATGGAGTATCCTGGATCCAACATGGAATATACTGGGCCCAACATGGGGTATGTTGAACCCAAGATGGCGTATGTTGAACCCATGATGTAGTATCCTGGACCCAACATGGAATATGCTGCACTCAACATGGAATATGAAGCTCGTGAATGCAGTAACAAAATTCAAAAGGAATAAAAGGAAATCAGTGAGGTGCAAAAAAGATAAATCCAGAATGAAGAATTGTGATATCTGGAGAACTGAGAAACTAAAATTTGCAAGTTCGTGCACAGAAGACTTGATATAACCACCTGCAAGTCAAAAAAAAAAAATGAAAATAAGAAAGAAAGTTAATAGTTTGGAAATTAGCAACGGGGAAGGGCAAAATATTTTGGAATTGTAAAAGGGACGGCGGAAACGTGATGATAATTTAGAAAAAGCAACAAGGAGGGAGGACACAGTCTTTTGTTGATGAAGAAGCGAAGGGAAAATGGATTAGGGGGAAGTGTTTCTTTAGAAATAAATATAACCAGGTAGCGCAGACGAAGGATCGAGCCTACGACACTCAATGATAATAATAATAACACACTACTCGGAGAGTAGTAGGACTCTCGAGAATTATCAAAGGTATATCAAAGGTAATAATAATAATTATTACAATAATTAAGGTGCTAAACTATGATTGATTTGTAAAAGATTTGATCGTCAGGACCTTTGCTCTGCTACTGTAACTATAATTAGGTAATTGCGAAAGGAAATTACACATACACGCGCTCACACACACAAAACACACACACACACACACACACACACACACCCCACACACACACACACACACACACACACACACACACACACACACACACAAAACACACACACGGCCTAGTATCTAATCGACATGTGCCTAGGACAAAATGGTAACTAACACACAGGACCCTGTACACTACGTCAGGCCCACATTGGAATATGCAGCACCAGTTTGAAACACACACCTAACCAAGCACGTATGGAAACTAGAGAAATTGCAAAGGTTTGCAACTAGACTGACTGGTCCCGGAGCTAAGGGGTATGTTTTACGAGGAGAGGTTAAGAGAAATCGATTTGACGACACTAGAGGACAGGAGAGATAGGGGGATATGATAACGATATACAAAATACTGAGAGGAATCGACAAGGTGGACAGAGACAGGATGTTCCAGAGACGGGACACAACAACAAGGGATCACAGTTGGAAGTTGAAGATTCAGATGAATTACAAGGATGTTAGGAAGTATTTCTTAAGCCACAGAGTTGTCGGGAAGTCGAATAGTCTGGGAAGTGATGTAGAGGAGGCAGGATCCATACATAGCTTTAAGAAGAGGTATGATAAAGCTCACAGAGCAGGAAGTGAGTGACCCAGTAGCGACTAGTGAAATGGAGGGGCCAGGAGCTATGAATCGACCCATGCAACCACAGTTACGTGAGTACAGTTAGTTGAGTACACTCACACAGCATCTCTCCCTAGCTTCTAAGAGGGAGCAGTATAAGCTGTGTGTAAAGTATAAAGTATTTACCACAATCTTCGGCTAGCCACTGGATACGAGGCAACTATCAGAGATGTATGGAAGACGGCTAATGTAATCCTGATATATAAGAAAGAGGACGGACAGGTAGTGTTAAACTACATGTCTGTCTCTGTGACAAGCAGGGTTATGGAAAAGATAATCAGGAGAGTGGTGGAGCACATGTAAGGAGGGATTCATGAAGAACAACTAGCTTTGTGTTTAAGATGGTTAATCCTCCCTCACAAACCCCTGCTAGAGTTTATGACAAGGTAAGAGAAATGAGTCAAAGGAGAGAGAGAGAGAGAGAGAGAGAGAGGAGAGAGAGAGAGAGAGAGGGGGAGACAGGACTTGAAGTAGGCTTTTGGTACAGAACTTCACAAGAGACTGGGACAAAAGCAAGGCCTGCAGACAGGAATAACGCGGAAGGCACTATAGAGGATTAAGGAGTACTTAACTGGAGGGGAAACGAGTGAATGTCCGGGAAGAGACATCGGAATGGACAAGTGTGAAGAGTAAGGTTCCAGATGGTTCAATACTGGGACCGTTACTACTTCTTGTGTTCGTGAACGACAGGACTGAAGAAATAGTCAAGAGCATTCCTATTCGCAGATAACGTGAAACTAATGAGAAAAATGCAAACCACAGAGAAAAAGAAAAAGGACCTGAAAAGTTGCAGGATTGGTCTGTCAAATAGCTGTTAGATTTTAAGCAAAGCAAACGTAAAGTTATGAATAACAGGCAAGGGTAAAACATACCGGAAAGAATACCAGCCAGTGGGGACGAAGACTACAAACCTCCCTCAAGGAGGAGGACCTCGGAGTGAGCATAGTGTCTAATATACCTGACTAAGCTTCCCCACAGCCAAATTACCTTTGCAGCAAACATGCGTCTCGCATATTTAATTAAGATGAAGGAACAGTACTGGACACAACATAGCTCCGGACTATGAAGCTGAATTCTTCTCCAGTCTGAAGGACTGACCACCATTTCTTTCTCTCTCTCTCTCTCTCTCTCTTCTCCTCTCTCTCTCTCTCTCTCTCTCTCTCTCTCTCTCTCTCTCTCTCTTCTCTCTCCTCTATCTATCTATCTCTCTTGCACACACACCCACAAAACACACACACACACACACACACACACACACACACACACACACACACACACAACACCACATACACACACACATACCATACACACACATACCACACACAACACAACACACACACACCACACAACACACACACACACACACACAAAACACCACACACACACACACACACACACACACAACACACACACACACACACTACAAGTGGAGGGAGAAGCAGGAAGGCCAGGACGAATGAAGCCAAACTACAAGAAAGGGGACTAACATAGGAATAAGGAACTCCTGAACGGAGTTCAGTGGGAACAGAGAATGGCAGGGAAAGCCAGTTAATGAGATGATGGAATATGTAGCAACAAAATGCAAGGAGGCGTAGGAGAGGTTTGTACCCAAGGGTAACGGAATAATGAAAAAGCCAGGATGAGCCCATGGTTTACCCAAAGGTGCAGGGAGGCAAAAACCAAGTGTGCTAGGGATTGGAAGAAATATAGAAGGCAAAGGACCCAGGAGAATAAGGAGAGCAGTCGTAGAGCCAGAAACGAATATGCACAGATAAGAAGGGAGGCCCAAAGACAATATGAAAACGACATAGCAGCGAAAGCCAATCTGACCCGAAACTGTTGTACAGCCACATCAGGAGGAAAACAACAGTCAAGGACCAGGTAATCAGGCTAAGGAAGGAAGGAGGAGAGACAAGAAATGACCGTGAAGTATGTGAGGAACTCAACAAGAGATTCAAAGAAGTGTTCACAGAGGAGACAGAAGGGGCTCCAGAAAGACGGAGAGGTGGGGCACACCACCATGTGCTGCACACAGTGCACACAACCGAGGAAGAAGTGAAGAGGCTTCTGAGTGAGCTAGATACCTCAAAGGCAATGGGGCCAGATAACATCTCCCCATGGGTATTGAGAAAGGGAGCAGAGGCGCTATGTGTACCCCTAACAACAATATTCAATACATCTATCGAAACAGGGAGACTGCCTGAGGCATGGAAGACAGCAAATGTAGTCCCAATCTTTAAAAAAGGAGACAGACATGAAGCATTAAACTACAGACCAGTGTCACTGACATGTATAGTATGCAAAATCATGGAGAAGATTATCAGGACAAGAGTGGTGGAACACCTAGAAAGCAACGATCTCATCAACAGCAGCCAACATGGTTTCAGGGATGAGAAATCCTGTGTCACAAACCTACTGGAGTTCTATGACATGGTGACAGCAGTAAGACAAGAGAGAGAGAGGGGTGGGTGGATTTCATTTTCTTGGACTGCAAGAAGGCGTTTGACACAGTTCCACACAAGAGATTGGTGCAAAAACTGGAGGACCAAGCAGGGATAACAGGGAAGGCACTACAATGGATCAGGGAATACTTGTCAGGAAGACAGCAGCGAGTCATGGTACGTGGCGAGGTGTCAGAGTGGGCACCTGTGACCAGCGGGGTCCCAAAGGGGTCAGTCCTAGGACCAGTGCTGTTTCTGGTATTTGTGAACGACATGACGGAAGGAAGACTCTGAGGTGTCCCTGTTTGCAGATGACATGAAGTTAATGAGAAGAATTCACTCGATCGAAGACCAGGCAGAACTACAAAGGGATCTGGACAGGCTGCAGACCTGGTCCAGCAATTGGCTCCTGGAGTTCAATCCCACCAAGTGCAAAGTCATGAAGATTGGGGAAGGGCAAAGAAGACCGCAGACGGAGTACAGTCTAGGGGGCCAGAGACTACAAACCTCACTCAAGGAAAAAGATCTTGGGGTGAGTATAACACCAGGAACATCTCCTGAAGCGCACATCAACCAAATAACTGCTGCAGCATATGGGCGCCTAGCAAACCTCTGAACAGCATTCCGACATCTTAATAAGGAATCATTCAGGACCCTGTACACCGTGTAACGTTAGGCCCATATTGGAGTATGCGGCACCAGTTTGGAACCCACACCTAGCCAAGCACGTGAAGAAACTAGAGAAAGTGCAAAGGTTTGCAACAGACTAGTCCCAGAGCTAAGAGGTATGTCCTACGAGGAGAGGTTAAGGGAAATCAACCTGACGACACTGGAGGACAGGAGAGAAGGGGGACATGATAACGACATACAAAATACTGAGAGGAATTGACAGGTGGACAAAGACAGGATGTTCCAGAGATTGGACACAGTAACAAGGGGACACAGTTGGAAGCTGAAGACACAGATGAATCACAGGGATGTTAGGAAGTATTTCTTCAGCCACAGAGTAGTCAGTAAGTGGAATAGTTTGGGAAGCGATGTAGTGGAGGCAGGATCCATACATAGCTTTAAGCAGAGGTTATGATAAAGCTCACGGCTCAGGGAGAGTGACCTAGTAGCGATCAGTGAAGAGGCGGGGCCAGGAGCTCGGACTCGACCCCCGCAACCTCAACTAGGTGAGTACAACTAGGTGAGTACACACACACACACACACCCACACAACACACACACTCACCCACATAATTGTGCGTTCCCTAATCCCACAATACAAGCTTACTGCTCAACACCTCCATTCAGTCACTAAGTAGAGAGAGAAGATCATAGCGATACGGGCATTATGTGAGGGTCAGAAGTCCGATGCTCTCTGGTAGTTCAATGGTCGACTCTTTCCCTATAAGCCACAGAAGACCCCGCCTTGCTGTTGCTAATTATAATGTCTCTTGGAGATTCATCGTGTATTGTGTTCTGCAAAGCGAGAGATAGAGAGCCAGCTCGAGAGAATTTAGAGAGAGAGCAGATAGAGAGAGAGTGGATAGGGGGTCAGACAAAGCTAGAAAATACTAGCCTTAATTGGCAAATGAGGGAACACTCAGTACAAAATATCAAGAATTAAAATCATCTCTTTTTCCCATTTGCATCAAAGAACGTATACTGATACAATTTTGCAAAACCATCTTGATTTTTTTATTTACACTTCCTCTACTTCAATGAGCACGTACTGTTGGAAGCAGGTGCAAGCCAAAGTTGATAGTACACCAAGTTTCGTGAGTGTGGTGTGTGCTGAGTGGTGTGGTGATGTTGCTTGTTGTGTTGCTGATGCTGTGGTGGTGTGCCTTGTGATGGTGCCTTATGGTGTGTGGTGTGATGTTGTGCTGTGATGTGCGATCTGGTGGGTGGTGCAACTGTGTGTGATGGTCGGAGTGCTGATGGCGCTGGTGGAGATCGGTTTGTGTGTGCTGTTGTGCTGATTTGATAGGTGCGTCTTGATGGTGTTATGGTGTTGGTCGTGTGTGATGTTTGGTGCATGTGGTGGTGCTGATGGTTGGTGTGTAGGTGTGATTGGTGCTGATGGTGTGTTGCTGATGGTGCTGGTGGTGAAGTGTAGGTGCTGATGGTGCTGATTGTGATGTGCTGGTGCTTGTGGTGGGCTGATGTGGTAGTGGTGTAGTAATGGTGAGCTGCTTTGTGGTGGTGCTGATGTGGTGGTGGTGGTGGTGATATGGTGCTTTTTGGTAAGCTGATGGTGATGAACCCTTGACTGGTGGTGGTAAAGGTGGTGCCTGTTTCTCTCATTCCTATGATGTAATTACACTTAGTTTTTGCCAATGTGTGTAGACCCGCAGAAACCGACGCAGCGCAACTCGCTAATTAATAAACTTGATACATTGGAGAGTTGGGATGAAGGAGACGTGTTTGGGATTACAAAGACTCACATTCAGCTCAATCACTCTGGACTAGGTACAGAAGTATTCACACATCACCAGGTAATGGAATCAGTCTGATAGAGTGATAGTAGTGGAGGCAGCTCACAAACACACACATATCAACACAAACACACACACACAACACACATCACACACACACACTTACCGAAGTGTTATTTTATAATGGACATTGGATCTCCCTGTTTCTTCGTTTAAATTTGAACTATTTTTTATAAAAGCATTTATTAAGTGTTATCAACACGTTCGTCAGAAAGAATATAATGTGTTTAGTGAAAGTTGATTTTTTCTATAATTGTGTCAATTGATATGCCACGATACTAATATTTTAACCTTACTTTTAATGTTACTTTATTATACTAAGCTTACTAGGTCGTTTTTAATATAATTTATTTTATTTTATTTGGCGTTTTTTTGAGGACGATTACCAATATTTTACTATATATTATATAATATATATATATATATATATATATATATATATATATATATATATATATATAATATTATATAATATATATATATATATATATTATAATATATATATATATATATATTATAAAATTTTGGGGCTGCGCATGTAAACTAGAAACCTAAAGTAAATTCATTACTAATATCACATGATGCGACTATCGTCGAGTGAAGTCTTTCAATGTTAAATATTGTGGTACACTTAATTACCTCTGAAGTGACAGCGTCCCATTCTTAGCACGTCCATGGCTGGAGGTCAGTGATAATAAGCCAAACATTGTTAATATGCTGGACTCAGTTACAGCAGGGCCGTGAGGATTACATCGAAGTTCGTGAAGGTGGCACCAATAACCTTACTGATTAAGCTATTAACCAGGAAGTTTGGTTCTGGACTGCTGTAAGAGGAGAACCATCATCCCTGGAATTAAGAACAGTTATACGACGAGTCCTGGAGGTTACCTGGATTACCTGGAGTCTGTATCAAATTTGCGTTCACAATAACGTACTATACCTGGAGTATACCTGGAGTATGTGTGTGATAAATGGAGTATACCTGGAGATGATTTCTGGGGTCAACGCCCCCACGCCCGGTCTGAGACCGGGCAAAATATAGAAGAATATTGCATAAACAAATTAAAACATTTAAAGCTGTAAACACAGAGATATTTAACCAAGTTAACGAAGCTGACTCTTCCACGTGCCATTTGGACACGACGAAAGGCAAAAGAAATGCAATCTATATCGTCATGTGTAAATCTCATTACCAAGAGAAATTTACCTCTCGCGTGCCTTGAGAATGTGAGAGATACATCACGAAAGCGCTGCGATTTTTTTCTTTTTTATTTTGGTCACTCTGAATATCATTATATTATTTTATTTTATGATGATTTTTTGGCATATAATTGCCGATCATGTTGAAGTCATTTTCTCCAATAACACCTTAAGTCATCTGGAGTCTTCCTCGAGTCGATTTCGTGGGTCACGGCCGCCCTCCCCTTCCCCGCGACCTGGTCCCAGACTAGGTTTGCTAGCCTGATTGATAAGGCTGTTGGTGCCAGCTTCATGCATTTCAACGTATGAAGAATAAGTTCATCTGTGCAACATTATCTGTACTTTTCTCAAGATTGATGCACTCAACACATGGAGTCGAAGATGAGCGATTGATTACCTCAAAGTCCTCATCTTCCATCGTTCTTCTCTATATTGAACTGAAGAAGCTACTGGCTAGCGAAACAAGTGTCTCATTCTTCAACTTGTCGGTTTTGTAAACCATTGACAACACACTCCATCGTATGCACTACAGCCGGGCTGATCAGGAACCGGCTCGACGAACTTAAGTTAAGCAAAAACTCTTAATCATAATCTGCTAAACCCATACGGGTTGAACAGTTATTTTTTTAATGTAACAATAATAATATTAACTTAGCACCCTTTAAGGATAAAGAGAGGTTTCCATGATACTAGTGAAGGGCTCCTCATCCAAGGGACTGAGGTCGCGCTCCTCATAATCGGATCAAATCTGATTGCTTCCCATTCTCCTGCCTCTGAATGAGCCTTGTGAGCTTAGCATTTTATCTTGAATATAATTTCTTCAGTGTAGCCACTTAGCCAGTCACAACCTCACTGCATCTTCAGAGTAGCCACTTAGTCAGTCACAACCTCACTGCATCTTCAGAGTAGCCACTTAGCCAGTCACAACCTCACTGCATCTTCAGAGTAGCCACTTAGCCAGTCACAAACTCACTGCATCTTCAGAGTAGCCACTTAGCCAGTCACAAACTCACTGCATCTTCAGAGTAGCCACTTAGCCCGTCACAAACTCACTGCATCTTCAGAGTAGCCACTTAGCCCGTCACAAACTCACTGCATCTTCAGAGTAGCCACTTAGCCAGTCACAACCTCACTGCATCTTCAGAGTAGCCACTTAGCCAGTCACAAACTCACTGCATCTTCAGAGTAGCCACTTAGCCCGTCACAAACTCACTGCATCTTCAGAGTAGCCACTTAGCCAGTCACAACCTCACTGCATCTCCAGAGTAGCCACTTAGCCAGTCACAACCTCACTGCATCTTCAGAGTAGCCACTTAGCCCGTCACAACCTCACTGCATCTTCAGAGTAGCCACTTAGCCAGTCACAACCTCACTGCATCTTCAGAGTAGCCACTTAGCCCGTCTCAACCTCACTGCATCTTCAGAGTAGCCACTTAGCCAGTCACAACCTCACTGCATCTTCAGAGTAGCCACTTAGCCAGTCACAACCTCACTGTATCTTCAGAGTAGCCACTTAGCCAGTCACAACCTCACTGCATCTTCAGAGTAGCCACTTAGCCAGTCACAACCTCACTGCATCTTCAGAGTAGCCACTTAGCCAGTCACAACCTCACTGCATCTTCAGAGTAGCCACTTAGCCAGTCACAACCTCACTGCATCTTCAGAGTAGCCACTTAGCCAGTCACAACCTCACTGTATCTTCAGAGTAGCCACTTAGCCAGTCACAACCTCACTGCATCTTCAGAGTAGCCACTTAGCAGTCACAACCTCACTGCATCTTCAGAGTAGCCACTTAGCCCGTCACAAACTCACTGCATCTTCAGTAGACCCACTAAGCCAGTCACAACCTCACTGCATCTTCAGAGTAGCACTTAGCCCGTCACAAACTCACTGCATCTTCAGAGTAGCCACTTAGCCCGTCACAAACTCACTGCATCTTCAGAGTAGCCACTTAGCCAGTCACAACCTCACTGCATCTTCAGAGTAGCCACTTAGCCCGTCACAAACTCACTGCATCTTCAGAGTAGCCACTTAGCCAGTCACAACCTCACTGCATCTTCAGAGTAGCCACTTAGCCCGTCACAAACTCACTGCATCTTCAGAGTAGCCACTTAGCCCGTCACAAACTCACTGCATCTTCAGAGTAGCCACTTAGCCCGTCACAAACTCACTGCATCTTCAGAGTAGCCACTTAGCCCGTCACAACCTCACTGCATCTTCAGAGTAGCCACTTAGCCCGTCACAAACTCACTGCATCTTCAGAGTAGCCACTTAGCCAGTCACAACCTCACTGCATCTTCAGAGTAGCCACTTAGCCCGTCACAACCTCACTGCATCTTCAGAGTAGCCACTTAGCCCGTCACAAACTCACTGCATCTTCAGAGTACCCACTTAGCCAGTCACAACCTCACTGCATCCCTAGAGTAGCCACTTAGTCATAACCTCACTGCATCCCCAGAGTAACCACTTAGCCAGTCACAACCTCACTGCATCCCCAGAGTAGCCACTTAAACCTTCAGCATTACGGTAACTCGTGTAATATCACACACATTACAACCACCCCAGTCAAGATTTACATGCAGGAAATCCGCCCCTTTTACACACACATTTTGGCTTCCTCGCCTGGTATACATCACCCAAATGTACACATCTATTTTACGTTTCCTGTTAAGTATGGTGGTAAGAAAGTGTTGCTAATATTCTCACCAGTCTGCCCTCCGTGGTAGCAGCGTTGGTGAGTTGTTGAATACTCTTCAGCGTTCTCTGTGTAAATATTGATCTTTCTCCAGACGTTGATGGGTCACAGTGATTCAGTTATTAAAAAAATTTCAAGTTCGAGTGTATTTCCACATGATACATTGTTTTTATAGGAATGGGTAACGACTGAATGTGTGCAGAAAGCCCATGATTATGCAGAGCATTTCGGGAAGTTATGAGTGAATCTATAAAGCGTATCACAACAGTTTTGTCGATGAACTGCAGTGATAAACAAGTGTACTTAGTACAGAGCAGAACAACATGATTGAGCTTATATGTGTTGTGTACAAAGGTACATAACACATATAAGCTCAATCAAGACACTGAAGGAGACGTTTCGCCACTTGCAGGTTAATCCTTATTACCACAATCTGTTTTTATTTACATAATTCTTCCACATTCTTTTTTTTCAGACTACTGGCCTTGGAACTTCCAGTGAAACATTAGTCATTAGCAAACCTGCGCGCTCATTTTACTTTCATGAAAACAAATTCAAAGCCAAACAGTGTACGCAAAAAAAAAAAAAAAAAATAAATAAATAAACAAACTTTTGTGAACACAACTTTTGTGGACATCTGGAGTGACACTCAGACGTTATGACACCGACACTTGGGCATCGCACGAGGATGCCAGAGGTGATCAGAGATCATAAACAACGTCGTGTTTTCTCGTATGATGTGTCATCATAATCCACCACCAGGAGAGAGAGAGAGAGAGAGAGAGAGAGAGAGAGAGAGAGAGGCGGAAAGTAGGGAGAGAGGGAGTGACAGGGAAGGATGGAGAGGCGGTGGGGTAAGAGAAGTTATTATCGGTGTTATAACCGAGGTCTCCCAGACATCTGGGTTGGTAGGCAACAACATCGACTGAGGCGCTACTGTGTCAAGAGCGTGAAAATGAACTCTGTTAAATGTTTTACACTCGGACAGAAGGAAGGCTGGTCTGTTCTCTGTCCCATGAACACGTAAGAGGGCAGCAAATCTTACAAACTTCTATTTATTTTCAATATACATTTTACTCTCCTGTGCTTCTTAATGGATCTTACGATTGTATTTTTTTTTTTTGGTCATTTAATTGTAATATTTTTGTCAGTTTATGATGCCTGGTTTGAGACCGGGTAGAAGAGGCGATGATCGCTGAAGTCATTAACCGATAACTAATGTATCTATATTAGCAAGCTTCTTTCCAGCGGGAACTTGTTAAGTTCTTCAAGTTAGTCCCTGATCAGTCGGGCTCTGATGTTTACACTGGAATGCGTTGCGCAAGCTATAACAGCACAATTGATCAGTCTATCGACTAGAAGGCCTCTTCTGGGACCGGGTCGCCGGGGTGACCTATACCAGTAAACCATATTAAGTTCCAGCTGAAATATCACAGGTACATTACCTGGTTCCTTCTTTCCCTCTGGCACCTTTAACATACGTTTTATATACCTATGATTGGTTACGAGAGTTTTTTTTACTCCCGGAGCCCGGCCATGGGCCAGGCTCGTCCAATGCTTGCCTGGTCAACCAGGCTGTTGCTGTTGGTGGCCCGCAGCCCAACATGTCCATCACAGCCTGGTTGATCTGGCAATTGTCCAGTTTTATCTAGAAGACTTCTACGCAAGTCCAATCTTCCCTAATCACGCGTATTTTTTGTTTTACTCCAAATTCCAGGTTAAAGGAAAGATTTGAAATTTGTGCATTTTACAAGGATTCGAGGTGGGGTGTCGGTCGTGCAGAGGTCAGAATGCAAGCCACTGTGCCAGCAGTCAGACTCATATAAATCACTCCTGCAAATCTGATTAGAGAATTGTGTTCCAGTCTCACTGAGACAAAGAACAAAAAAGGCACAATACCGCTCGTGACTGGAACAATACATAGATAACCCTCACATAGTAGAGATGAGCTTACGACGACGTTTGTAAATGATCCAAGTCGGACCGAAACGTTGTCGTAAGCTCCTCTCTCCTATGTGAGGGTTATCTGTGTATTCATTAAAACAGTTCGAGATGCCAAGGCTGTCGCCTTCCTCTTCAACAATACTGTGTTAATGTAATAGATTAAAAAATATTTATTAGAGGGTATATTTTATCCCCCATCTACACGAGGAGTGTGTCAAGTGTTGCCAGATACTTGAGGTACCACTCCACACCACACATGGCTCCCCTCCCCCCTTTACGCCTTATCTGGTAACACTGACGGATACAGTGTGGCCACAGTAGTGCCACCAGCCTTAACTCTTTTTTTTTTTTGTCTTTCCATCAGTCTTGTGGGCGAATTTTTATTTTTATTTAACTCACATTTAGCTCTAAACCCATGTGGGCCATTCAGTTTAAGATGTGGTGGAGGCTCGATCCTCCGTCTGCTGAGGCCGAGAGAGACGTGCTTCCTCTTTGTATTCACCTATATCGCCTCTTGTGGGTGAAGGGCTCTAGATCCAAGGGATTGGACCTTTCCTCCGCAACACTGGATCCTATTGCGTCCCATTACCCTGCTATGTATGACTTCCTTTAGGGTTTAGCGCGCCTCCACGATGACAATATTACCCAAAAAAATCTTCCGTACTGAAGAACTTCTGATTAAATTTTTATTATGGGGGAAGGTGTAAACACGTCCAGAAAGGGATGGGGCGGTTAACTCCAATTCCTTGGATCAAAAGCTCTTCACTAGCCTTGCACTCATGTGGCTATCTTTATCAGGTCTGTTTATTTTACCATGTTACCCTTCATGTAATGTGTGTGTGTGTATATGGTATGTGTATAGTATGTGCATAGTGTGTGTTTATTGTGTATGTAATAGTGTGTGTGCATAGTGTTTGTAGGATTTGTATAGTGCGTATAGTATGTGATAGTGTGTGTATAGTGTGTGCATAGCGTGTATAATGTGTGCATAGTGTGTATATGTGTAGTAATGTGTGTGTTTGTATGTACTTACCTATTTGTGGTTGCAGGGGTCAATTCATGGCCCCTGGCCCCGTGTCTGCGCACGGTGTATGAAAAACATTAGTGTATATAGGCGTATACATGCGCGTTATGGATGATATCAAAGATGTGAGTTACGTAGATGGCGTAGTGTTCAGATCGTATCAATAAATTCATCCAGTAGTGAGGTGAATCTGTTTACATTATGTACAGGAACGAGAGAAAGGATGCTGGAGGAGGGAATACTTAGATACGCGCGTCGCTAGGCAGGTTAGACACTGCTTCTTAGTCGAAGTGTGATAAAAATGTGTAGTGGAGGTAAATTCTGTACAGCACTTGCCTGTGAAGAGCACTTGTTGAAAGAAATAGAAGGTACCCACCCCATCCTTGGCTCATACCTGGTCGTGAACAAAACCTCTGGAACACGGATCAGAAGGCGTACTACGGTATTCCTCAATTCTTGTGTTTTGTATAGTCTTATGAATGAAAGTACTGGATTAGCAACAGAGCTTTATTTGTCAGAAAATTTAATATCCATCTGCCTACTTTTCCCGTTTTCCAATTGATTTTATTTTCATAGTCGCATTCGTCAAATGCCTTAACAAAATCTGTGTAGACCACATCTGCATTTGATTATCTTCCAGAGCCTCCGCAATCCTGTCGTGTAATGGTTCAGCAGATGTGACAGATATAAATCCATGTTTACTCGGACTTTGCAGATCATGCTTTTCCATAAAGATTGTAACTTGGCGTCTCATCACCCTTTCAAAGACTTTGAAGTGTGATGTTTATGCTACTGGCTTGTAATATTTTCCCAGTGGTCTGCTGCCTCCTTTTTGAAGAGGAATTTCGTCTGCCCTTGTAAAGTCTTCTGGTATTTTACCTGTATCTAAGCATTTTCTCAATAGAATAGTGAGTGCTCGTGCTAGTGGTATTTTTTTTCATTTCTTTATAAAAAGGAACTTCATGAATATGCAGCCCAGGTTTTGTTGTCGTTTTCTGTTTCGAATTCAATGGCATGACTGTATAAGTTAGATTATATGGCTTTCAGGGCAGGCCGGGGTTAATGAAAAGATTTCTACATCCACCAGTCAAATCCCATTGATTCATATTAGTCCTTTAAGATTTCGCTCATTTCCTTGCCATCTTCAGAGTATGAATCATATTCGAGTAATGGACCAGTTGTACAGGTGGTTCTTGACTTTCGCATATGTGAAGAACTATTTAGGATTTCTTGCAATTCCCTGGGTTGCTTTTTTGTTCCCTCTGTGTTTCTTCCGTCAGGTACGAATGTTAAGTTTTGTTCTATAACTACACTTTCCTGATTTAGATCGACTTTTCTTCGCTGTGACATTCTCGCTCTTAAACGGTTCAATAACCCATTTTTCTCAGTACATTAACCTACGTTCTAATTCTGTTTGATCTTCTTATAAGCTTTCTCAACGGCATATACTTAACACAGACCCATTAAGGACACAGTACACTGTGCTTGTATTTAGGTTTCAGGAGCTAACAATGAAATACTTGAAATATCAAACAAAAGTCTTGTGTTGTAGTAAAAAATCATAAATACAATGAGAAAAGAAATAACAATGTATTAGAGATTCTTTTTTTATTTTTTGTGATAGAACTATTCAAGTCTATCAAATTTAAAAACATCAAAAGACAGAACAATTTTCATTATTTTGCAATTTTCTTTCAGAATAAGAGAAATACTACCGATGGTGACACTAATATAATTTCTAACCTGCAAGAACTGTAAACACACGTAACACTGACATGGTTTCTTTCCTAAATTCTTATGGAAGTAACTTAAGAGGCAGGGGATCACGAGGATGTACAGAGGGTTATAAGAAAGCGTTTCTTCAGTGTGAGGGAATTTAATATGCTGAATGCAGTAGGCGAGGTGGGGGAAAAACTTCGTACGTGGGCTCTGAACAGGAGCTGCCCCTGAAGCAGCTCTGAAGTAGCTCATTTGTGGAGCTAAACGTTGCTTGAAATACCCATTTGTCAGTGACTGATGTTTCCTTCAACACGAGTTCAATCGTACTAGTCGACTGGTGGTTAAGAGGCGGGGATTCTTAACCACGAGTCTGGTAGTTTGATTGTATCCTCCAAACATTATCAAACTGGTGAATTTACAGGTTTTCCTCTCCTTCCCTTCCACTCTTTTCTCATTCACTCTCTCCTGTATCTCTCTGTCCTTGCCACTCTTATCTCATTCGCTCTCTTCTATCTCACTCCCTCCTTTCCATTCTCCTTTCCTGCTCACTCTTATCCCACTTCTTCCCATCCTTCCATTTTCTTCTTCACCCCTCTTCTGTACTATTTTCTCCTTTCCCTTCATTCTTCTCTCCTTCGCCCTTTTTCTCACTTTCCTCATCCCCTCACTCAAGTCTTACAGGAATGAAGTCTTTGATGTTACCGTACTACTGAACCCAGTAAGCAAATTCTGACGTCATTTTCATCACCTTCCTGGAGTCTACCAGCTCAGGCGAATGTATATCATTTTTACATGTACTCACCATCAATTTTTGTATACATTATGTACTTATCATATGCTGATAAAGCTAATTTTGCTCAAATGTCCTATCCCTCTCACTGTTTTTCTCCTTTTTGTCCCCTCTTTCTCTTACACTTTGGTATTCCCTCCCTTTTATTATCCCTTGCTTTAATCTTTATTTATCCCTTTACTTGAATCTGAAGAAGCATTTACCGTGGCAATGACGCAGTGTTGTTGTTTTGCAGGGTTGACCGCGGAGTTATACTATGTGCGTGAGGGCGTCGTCAACGATTATGCCATGAACTGGAGAGTGCCAGTGCCAGCAGACGTTCACAGACTTTACTTCACCTGGGTGGCACTTGACAAGAAGCCAGTGAGTACCTCTTACCTTATTTATTAATATATATATATATATATATATATATATTTATATATATATATATATATTTATATATAATATATATAATATATATATATATATATATATATTGTATATATATATATATAAATGTATATATATATATATATATATATATATATATACATATATATACATTATATATATTAATATATATATATATATAATATATATATATATATATATATATATATATATATATATATATATATACAGCTAAGGGTGGGAGTAGAATGATAGCTCTAGGCCTTTCGTGTTGCAATCAACACGTCATCAGGAGCTTGCAATGTTGCAGAAACGAGTAAGAAATCCCGGAAAATCCATTCGAGAGAACGATTCTGCCTAGACTCTAGCTAGTTAATTTATAAGAATAACCCACATTCAACAAGAGAAAATTTTTTCAAAATTTTTTATATAGCTGGAAACCCTCTCGGATATACTTAGCTTTCTAGAGGATGCGACCCAAAACACTCCACTAAAATCTGGGTACATAGTTACTGCTGGATAAACCCTAAGACCCACCCTTCATCTCCCTTCACTATCTTTTTTTCGGCTGAGCTGCTATGGAAAGTTCTCCTTTGCTTAAAATTTGCGGCAGTTTATCCCTTACGTCATGGAACGGATTATGGACGTGGTTGAGGCTGCAGTTAATGGCCTGATGCTGTCGCTTTTGACGCCAAGGCTTCTCACGCTGACGCCTCTTGTGCCACCCCTTCGAGGGAGGTGTCTTGATGCTGGAAGGGGCTCTTGATCCATGGAAAACTAATTATCTTTTCTTTGTATCGAACCTGAATGCCTCCCGTTCCTCAGCGGCTTTATGTTCCTAGCGGATTGAGCTACCCTCTAGAAAAATAAATAAAACAAATTTTGATATTTTCCCTTCTGTGTGAAGGAAGGTTGTTGATTTTTGGAACTATGTAACATTATGCCTTGTCTCGGGGCCCAAGAGATGTAGATCGATCCCTATAAACTCACAAAAGTGACTTCACACACACACAGGACCACACCAGTCCACCAGACAAGTACAGTAAGAAAACTATTTACATAAGACAATATTTTGACCTACAAGTTTAACAAAGAATAAATATTCAGACGACCTCCCATATATTGCTGCTCAACACTCATCTTGTCACATCACCAATATTTCCCATCACACTCCGCTGCCACCAGGAAATATTCACGGGAAATGAAAGGGAAGTTCTCGACATTTTCATTTTTCAGGTAGAAATCGGGATGAGAGTGACTGAAAATTGGCTCCCATAAACGTGGCATGTATAAATCTCACCATTTTCCTTTTCCCTTTACTACAGGCACAAAAAAAAATGTAAAAAAAAGAGATTTCCAATAACACACACAAAAAAAAAGATTTGTTGCTTCGTATGTTTGATTCGAATTTACGTTTTTCTTCGACAAGTTAAGCCTTGGTGAGTCTCGTTCCCGTCTATCGCAAATTAGGAAAAAGTTTTTGCTTCGGTGAGGTAAAACTTGTTGATTGGGCGAAATGTTTGTCCCTTGAGACTGTGGAACCTGGCGAGACTGTGATTACTTGATCGTAGTTACAAGAGCAGAGATGTGCTGGTGACGTCCCATCTCCAGTGTTTGTTGTTACAAGAGCAGAGATGTGCTGGTGACGTCCCATCTCCAGTGTTTGTTGTTACAGGAGCAGAGATGTGCTGGTGACGTCCCATCTCCAGTGTTGTTACAGGAGCAGAGATGTACCGGTGACGTCCCATCTCCAGTGTTTGTTGCTACAAGAGCAGAGATGTGCTGGTGACGTCCCATCTCCAGTGTTTGTTTTTACAGGAGCAGAGATGTGCTGGTGACATCCCATCTCCAGTGTTTGTTGTTACAGGAGCAGAGATGTACTGGTGACGTCCCATCTCCAGTGTTTGGTGTTACAAGAGCAGAGATGTGCTGGTGACGTCCCATCTCCAGTGTTTGTTGTTACAAGAGCAGAGATGTGCTGGTGACGTCCCATCTTCAGTGTTTGTTGTTACAGGACCAGGGATGTGACAGTGTCCCATATCCAGTGTTTGTTGTTACAAGAGCAGAGATGTGCTGGTGACGTCCCATCTCCAGTGTTAGTTGTTACAGGACCAGGGATGTGCCAGTGTCCCATCTCCAGTGTTTGTTGTTACAAGAGCAGAGATGTGCTGGTGACGTCCCATCTCCAGTGTTTGTTGTTACAGGAGCAGAGATGTGCTGGTGACGTCCCATCTCCAGTGTTTGTTGTTACAGGAGCAGAGATGTACTGGTGACATCCCATCTCCAGTGTTTGTTGTTACAGGAGCAGAGATGTACTGGTGACGTCCCATCTCCAGTGTTTGGTGTTACAAGAGCAGAGATGTGCTGGTGACGTCCCATCTCCAGTGTTTGTTGTTACAGGAGCAGAGATGTACTGGTGACGTCCCATCTCCAGTGTTTGGTGTTACAAGAGCAGAGATGTGCTGGTGACGTCCCATCTCCAGTATTAGTTGTTACAGGACCAGGGATGTGCCAGTGTCCCATCTCCAGTGTTTGTTGTTACAAGAGCAGAGATGTGCTGGTGACGTCCCATCTTCAGTGTTTGTTGTTACAGGACCAGGGATGTGCCAGTGTCCCATCTCCAGTGTTTGTTGTTACAAGAGCAGAGATGTGCTGGTGACGTCCCATCTCCAGTGTTAGTTGTTACAGGACCAGGGATCAGTGCCCACCAGTAAACAAATGTGTGACTCCCATCTCCAGTGTTTGTTGTTACAAGAGCAGAGATGTGCTGGTGACGTCCCATCTTCAGTGTTTGTTGTTACAGGACCAGGGATGTGCCAGTGTCCCATCTCCAGTGTTTGTTGTTACAAGAGCAGAGATGTGCTGGTGACGTCCCATCTCCAGTGTTAGTTGTTACAAGACCAGGGATGTGCCATTCATCTCCATTGTTGTTACGCCACTCATCTCAGTGTTTGTTGTTACAGAGCAGAGATGTGCTGATGACGTCCCATCTCAGTGTTTGTTGTTACAGGAGCAGAGATGTACGTGACACCATCTCCAGTGTTTGTTGTTACAGGAGCAGAGATGTACTGGGGACGTCCCATCTCCAGTGTTTGGTGTTACAAGAGCAGAGATGTGCTGGTGACGTCCCATCTCCCGGTGTTGTTGTTACAGGAGCAGAGATGTCCTAGTATCCCATCTCCAGTGTTTGGTTGTTACAAGAGCAGAGATGTGCTGGTGACGTCCCATCTCCAGTATTAGTTGTTACAGGACCAGGGATGTGACAGTGTCCCATCTCCAGTGTTTGTTGTTACAAGAGCAGAGATGTGCTGGTGACGTCCCATCTCAGTGTTTGTTGTTACAGGACCAGGGATGTGCCAGTGTCCCATCTCCAGTGTTTGTTGTTACAAGAGCAGAGATGTGCTGTGACGTCCCATCTCCAGTGTTTGTTGTTACAGGACCAGGATGTGCCAGTGGTCCCATCTCCAGTGTTTGTTGTTACAAGAGCAGAGATGTGCTGGTGACATCCCATCTCAGTGTTTGTTGTTACAGGAGCAGGATGTGCATGGGGCGTCCCATCTCCAGTGTTTGTTGTTACAAGAGCAGAGATGTGCTGGTGACGTCCCATCTCCAGTGTTTGTTGTTACAAGAGCAGAGATGTACAGTGACTCCCATCTTCAGTGTTTGTTGTTACAAGAGCAGAGATGTGCTGGGTGACGTCCCATCTTCAGTTTGTTGTTACAGGACCAGGGATGTGACAGTGTCCCATCTCCAGTGTTTGTTGTTACAGGAGCAGAGATGTACTGGTGACGTCCCATCTCCTGTTGTGTACAAGAGCAGAGATGTTCTGGTGAGTCCATCTCAGTGTTGTGTTACAGGACAGATGTGCCAGTATCCCATCTCCAGTGTTTGTTGTTACAAGAGCAGAGATGTGCTGGTGACGTCCCATCTTTCCCGTGTTAGTTGTTACAGGACCAGGGATGTGCCAGTGTCCCATCTCCAGTGTTTGTTGTTACAAGAGCAGAGATGTGCTGGTGACGTCCCATCTCCAGTGTTTGTTGTTACAGGACCAGGGATGTGCCAGTGTCCCATCTCCAGTGTTTGTTGTTACAAGAGCAGAGATGTGCTGGTGACGTCCCATCTTCAGTGTTTGTTGTTACAAGAGCAGGGATGTGCGTGGTCCCATCTCCAGTGTTTGTTGTTACAAGAGCAGAGATGTACTGGTGACATCCCATCTCAGTGTTTGTTGTTACAGGACAGGATGTACAGTGAGTCCCATCTCCAGTGTTTGTTGTTACAAGAGCAGAGATGTGCTGGTGACGTCCCATCTCAGTGTTTGTTGTTACAGGGGCAGAGATGTACTGTGACGTCCCATCTTCAGTGTTTGTGTTACAAGACAGAGATGTGCTGTGAGTCCCATCTCCAGTATTGTTGTTACAGGACCAGGGATGTGCCAGTGTCCCATCTCCAGTGTTTGTTTTGCAAGACAGAGATGTGCTGGTGACGTCCCATCTTTTAGTGTTTGTTGTTACAGGACCAGGGATGTCCCGTGTCCCATCTTCATGTTTGTTGTTACAAGCAGGGTGCTGGTGAGACCCATCTCAGTGTTAGTTGTTACAGGACCAGATGTGCCAGTGTCCTATCTCCCTGTTTGTTTTTACAAGATGAGATTGCTGGTGAACCATCTCAGTGTTTGTGTTCACAAAATGTGCGAGTGTCCTCATCTCCCATGATTATGTTGTTACAGAGATGGCTGTGCGTCCACAGTGTTTGTTGTTCAAGAGCAGTGTTGCAGTGTCCATCTACAGTGTGTTGTTCACAAGTGTGCTGTGACGTCCATTCAGTGTTGTTGTTTCAGACCAGTGTGATTATCACAGTGTTGTTGTTTCAACAAAATGTGGTATCACAGTTTGGGTTGTTACAATGAGCAGAGATGCTATGACGTCCATTACGGTTGTTACAGACAGGTTGTCCAGTATCCCATTGTCCAGTTGTTGTTACAGGACGGATGTCCAGTTGGTCCCTCTCAGTGTTATGTTGTTCACCAGGTATGTGCGTGTCACATTCCAGGTTTGTTACAGACCAGGGATGTGCCAGGTTCCCATCCCAGTTTGTTGTTACAGACCAGTTTTGGTTTTACAGTGTGTGTTATCACCAGTATGTGATGTCACCCCGTTGGTTGTTACAGTAATGATGTGTCCATTACATTCTTCAGTATGATTCTCAACATAGATATGGTTGTTTTCATTGTTTAGTTGCAAAAGTATCGTTGTCACTGTTATGGTTTGTCACGTGTATTTATAGATTATCAACCTTATGGTTTGATGCACATTAAACGGGTTGTTATTTCCCCAAGCTATAGTTGTTACAGTATGGTTGTCACAGTGTGGTTGTCACAGTGTGGTTGTCACAGTGTGGTTGTCACAGTGTGGTTGTCACAGGGGATGTCACAGTGTGGTTGTCACAGTGTGGTATCAAGTATGTGTCACAGTATGGTTGTCACATTACCGTTGTTACAGTATAGTTGTCACAGTATGATTGTCACAGTATGGTTGTCACATTACGGTTGTCACAGTATGGTTGTCACAGTATGATTGTCACAGTATGGTTGTCACATTACAGTTGTTACAGTATTTGTGTCACAGTATGGTTGTCACAGTGTGGTTGTTACAGTGTGGTTATCACAGTATGGTTGTCACAGTATGGTTGTCACAGTATGGATTGTCACATTAATTGTTACAGTATGATTGTCACAGTATGGTTGTTACAGTATGGTTGTCAAAGTATGGTTGTCACAGTATGGTTGTCACAGTATGGTTGTCACATTACGGTTGTTACAGTATGGTTGTCACAGTATGGTTGTTACAGTATGGTTGTCAAAGTATGGTTGTCACAGTATGGTTGTCATAGTATGGTTGTCACAGTATGATTGTCACAGTATGATTGTCAAAGTATGGTTGTTACAGTATGGTTGTCACAGTATGGTTGTCACAGTATGGTTGTCATAGTATGGTTGTCACAGTATGATTGTCACAGTATGATTGTCACAGTATGGTTGTCACATTACCGTTGTTACAGTATAGTTGTCACAGTATGATTGTCACAGTATGGTTGTCACATTACGGTTGTCACAGTATGGTTGTCACAGTATGATTGTCACAGTATGGTTGTCACATTACAGTTGTTACAGTATGGTTGTCACAGTATGGTTGTTACAGTAGTGATTGTTACAGTGTGGTTATCACAGTATGGTTGTCACAGTATGGTTGTCACAGTATGGTTGTCACAGTATGGTTGTTACAGTATGATTGTCAAAGTATGGTTGTTACAGTATGGTTGTCATAGTATGGTTGTCACAGTATGATTGTCACAGTATGATTGTCAAAGTATGGTTGTTACAGTATGGTTGTCACAGTATGGTTGTCACAGTATGGTTGTCAAAGTTAGGATTGTCACAGTATGTTGTCAAGTATGGTTGTCACATATGACATTGTCACAGTATGATTGTCACAGTATGGTTGTCACATTACGGTTGTCACAGTATGGTTGTCACAGTATGATTGTCACAGTATGGTTGTCACATTATGGTTGTCACAGTATGGTTGTCACATTGTTGGTTGGTTTTACAGTATGGTTGTTACAGTATGGTTGTCACAGTATGGTTGTCACATTACGGTTGTTTCAGTATGGTTGTCACAATATGGTTGTCACAGTATGGTGGCAAAAGGTTGTCCATATGTTTCACACGGTTGGTGTCCTGGTTGATTACAGCAAGGGTAAGTAGAACATTGGGCGTGTTTCACAGTGGTTGTCATATATTATCACAATAAAATTGGTATGGATGTAAGTATGGTTTTACAGATGGTTGGTCACATATGGGACAACTAACCTATTTGCCCAAGTGCTGGTTTACACGATTTTTCACAGTAGTATGTCCCTTATGTTCCAGTATGGCTGTATACGTATGTATTGTACTAGTAGTTGTCAACATTATTGATTATTATGGTATGAATTGTTTCATTAGTATTGTTGATAGCTTTTTGTGTTTTGTGTTGGGGTTATCAGAACGGAGAAAATTTTTTTAATTTATTCACCCTTAAAATACCATATTTAGTTTTTTGCTTTGCCTTTATCCTAATTTGCCAATATGGCTACAACGTTACGCACGCAGTATGTAAGATGTCGTAGCCTGTTTTGTAATATTAGTATACAAGAATATCAGTTCTATTATTTATAATTTATTATTGTTGTCTTTTTGTTTTGTTTTGTGTATGGTTTCAGAACGAAATTATATAATTTATTTCTCCCTTACATTTATAAGGCCATTTTCCCTTGACCTTCTTAATTCTGCTAATATGGCTACAACTACCTACAGTATGTAAAGATGTTCTAACTTTTGCTAATATTAGATACACGAATTCCAGTTCTGACGGTCATTTATAATTATTACTGCCCCATGATCTTTCTGTTATTGTTTTCAAGGTTTCAGCACACAACTTATGCTCATCATAAGGTTTACTTTCTCTTACATTCCTCCCCATCACAGGCCATTTTACCACTCTGAAACCTTCGATCTAATATATATATATATATATATATATATATATATATATATATATATAATTATATATATATATATATATATATATATATATATATATAATATATATATATATAATATATATATATATATTTACTCTGCTTAGTCTACAGTAGGTGCGTAATTCTATTTCAGTTTTGAAAAATTTACAACTTTACGAACATATTCATGTAATTCTCTTGCGCCTCTGGCAAAACATTCTTAGAAATTAGAAACATTATGGGTGCAAGGATCAGCCTTGTGGCACCCCACTCGTAACCTTTCACAGTAGTAGCACTGACCCTTGAGACACCCCAGCCGTGACCCTGTGCCATGATAATTTTGAACTTATTACTTATTTGTCTTTAATGAAAAAAAATAATCTAATAAAATAAATTTTGGTTATTCAGCCTTTTTTTTTTGCAATTACTAAGACGAGAGGAAATTAATAAATGGGTTATTTAAAAATCTAAATACAAATAATCGACATATCTTTAACTTATATGTTATTAGTATAGTCGAGGAATAAAGCATTAGTAATGAAATAAAATAATGTAAGAAAAGTAACTAATAAAAAATAATAATAAAAGATTAATTATCTTACGTAACTTTAAAACCTTTTTCCCATTGGTGTTTGTCACCATATTTACCTTAATAACTGTGATCCAAGGCGTTAGAGCTAACCCTTCCTTCTTGGATAAAATTTAATTGCCCCCAGCCTCAGGCCTTAAATGACTTCGACGATTTTAGCGCTTCCCAGTGAATATAATAATAATAATAATAATTCCCTCCGAAGCAACTTACATAGACAGTAAAACATGAATATTCATAAAATAAGAAATACGCGCCCAGTAATAATTTCTAGGCGACTGTGTTATCCCAAACTGTGGGAGTTTGTTGATGCAGGGAGCACAAAGATTTATGATGACGCAGGGAACACCAAGGTGCGATAAACACACATTCCCACCTGGGGTAAACACCTGACTCCTCTATTAGTTGGACAGGAGCTAGAGGGTAGGTAGGTAGGTTAACAGACAGCAACCATCCGGGGAGGTACACCAGACTCAACTATTTGGGCGGGGTTAAGGGAGAAGAATGAAACCAGTGAGAGTGCAGACTGCAACCATCCACGGAAGTATAACACTTAGGTATCTTTATTCCCGAAATGTTTCGCCTGCACAGCAGACTTCTTCAGCTGAATACAGGAAATACTACAGTGAAGATGGTAGGAGTAATTTGACATGATCAGGCCATAATGCTTGATAAGAGGTGATCAGTAATGACCACACTGTTTTTAGTTTAAAGTCCTAACAGCACTCTCTACTGGACTAACTAAGGCTGCCACTCCTATCCCAGATAAAGAAACCTCCATCCCAAGCATATATATATCATTCCGGCTATAGAAGTGGTCCCAGCTGTCAAGGAATGTTCTGCAACGTCCTTGCAGTATTTGTTCAGCTAGTAATTAACACCAATTGTTCATTTCTGACACCCCTCATCAGTAAAATGCCGCATTTAACAAGGATCCCTTCCCCTTTCTTCCCAATAACGTCTGTTGCTACCTTGTACCTACTAATTGGGTCCTCACTTCTATTGGTAGCATCATTTCCTTGAACACAGGGCTGGTCCCATTACCAGACATGCTGTTAAGACTGCTAACCATATCCAGCGCACACGCCCCAGGAACATACCCGTGCCTCTCACTCCCATTCTTTAAACAAAAAATCCTTGTCCATAAATCTAGTCTGACTGCCTCCAGTAACAACAATATTCATACCTTCACTAGTGTTCGTTGCCTCGTTCTCCGCAGCTGACCCTCACTGGTCAGCAACGCAGAGCAGGAATTAACAGTGACCAAAGCAGTCTCCTGGAACTTCTTCATGTTTAGCTGAAGCTCTTTCCTTCCCACCAGCTTCCAGTCACTGTGGTCCGTCACCTCAGCGTTGCGGCTGTTCTCTCTCTCTCTCCATCCGTGTAGAAAAGTTGCGCTTCTAAGATGCTGGAAAATCTTCCTGCTAGCTTACATTTCGGTCTTAACTTGCTGCCACAGTTGCTCAAAGTTTAGAGGAGCCGTCCATAACACCTCTATAATAACACAAGCACAGAAAATAATCTGGACAAGCCTTCACCGGTCACGAGGCTGAGGCTCGTCTCGTTTATCTCCCTCCTGGCATCACACCTGAGCTCACTAAAAGGTTAATAACTCTTGTATTTGTCTACCTTTTTTTTTTTATCAACCTCGTTTCATGCGTTATAACTATTTTTGGCCATATTGTTAACTAGCATCTAGGGCAGGAGTTCGGAACCTTTTTATACGATTACAGACCTCAATGGATTGTCCAGCATGTTCCCATACTGATATAATCAGGTTTAATCAAGGGCAAGAGAGGGTAGCTAAGTTCCCCTAGATCAGGAGCCCTCTCCCGGCATTAAGGCATCTTCCTAGAATAAGAAGGAGGAGGAGGAGAATCTTCTGCGTCTCAACTCGGCTAGAAATTCAAACTTCACTCCGAGAGGTCGTCGTCCTTAATTAAAAACGGGACGAAAATATCTTAACGTGGACTTTTCTAGTCATTTTTTCATTATTTCTCATGTTCGCGGTGTTCCTCATGTTCACGGTGCTTCTCGTGTTCGCGGTGTTCCTCATGTTTACGGTGTTCCTCGTATTCGTGGTGTTCCTCGTGTTCATGGTGTTTCTCATGTTCACGAGGAACAAATACTGTTGCTACTTCTATTGCTGCTGCTGTTATTGATAATATTGCTGTTGTTGCTGGCGCCGCCGCCGCTACTGTTGCTTCACTGTTACTACTACTACTACCATTGTTTTTCAATCTAATACAAATATTACTAACAACAAGAACAGCATATATAATGCTGAATCTGATGGAGAAGGACTCGCCTCTTCAACATACCAGACTTACATAGAGTTGAATATTTCTTGTGATTTTATTCAGGTGATGAGACGAGAACAAGATTTTAATATCTTTGAATATCCATTACATTTTCTTCTTTTATTTTTAAAACAGATGTTCATGTAAAGACAAATTTGTCTGAGAGCTCACTATGTGAGTAATATAAAATATGATATAATACATATATTCGTTAATATATGAATGGGAGGGGCTGGGTGTGATTGGTGTCGTGGGTACGGGAGTAAATTCTTGGGTGACTTTGGGTAGTGGTGTATGGGCCAGTAGGCCTTCTGCAGTGTTTCTCCATTCTTATGTTCTTAAATTCTAGGGAGATCAGCTTCGTCCTTCTCTGGTAAAGAGAGACATCTGCAGTTATGCGGAAATCTTTATTTTTTTACATTTCGCCCACGCTGGTCATTATCAAATCACAAATTTGTGATTTGATAATGACCACTGTGTGGCGAAATGTCGTCAAAAAAGAGGATTCTGTATAACAGTGTTTGTGTATCTTTACCATCGTTCCGATATTTGTTACTATTACCTATTCTGTATTCGCTCCTCCTCCTCCTCCTCCTCCTCCTCCTCCTCCTCCTCCTTCTTCTTCTTCTTCTTCTTCTTCTTCTTCTTCTTCTTCTTCTTCTTCTTCTTCTTCTTCTTCTTCTTCTTCTTCTTCTTCTTCTTCTTCTTCTTCTTCTTCTTCTCTCCACCAATCTGCAGTCCTTCCGTCCTTCCTTCATCCTAATAATTCTATTCTTTCATCTTTCCCGTTCATTCATCTTTCGTTCCGTCTCTTTCTCTCTCTCTCTAACACTCTTTGTCTCCCTCCCTCCCTCCTTCCCTTTTCTCCCTTCCAATCTTTCCTTCTTACCCTCTCTCTCTCCCTTCCAGCGTTTTCTTCCCCCTCCCCCTCTAATCCAATCTTTTCTTCCTGCCTCCTCTCTCTCTCCCTTCCAGTCTTTCTCTCTTCCCCACCCCATCCTTCCTTCTTTCCTGTCTGTCTCCCTTCCAGAGCGTACCAGACCAGCGCTCAGGACACACTCGTACACATACCGTACCATTTTCAATCACCGCTCAAAAATAATACCACCAATCACCGGGCGACGTGTCTCCTCCCTGGCCCGTAATCCCCTCTCGCCGATAGCCAATACCAATCGGCGGAACATTGCCCCGTAAATATAGAAAGCTATCTACCTGTCTATTTGGCCATGCTATACATCAGCGGGACAGAGAGAGAGAGAGAGAGAGAGAGAGAGAGACAGGTACGAGGTGCGAATCTGAGAGATGTGAGGTTGTGTCAGGGCGTTGATGGGTTTGTTTCGGCGTGGTAGGGTTGAGTTACAGCGATGAGGTTCTGTTCAAGTTTGGGCCTCTGTGTACACTCTCGATTTTTGTGGCAACTTTTGTGTGGAGGTTGGGGGGGGGAGGAATTGTGTTTATTATGATTATAAAACATTTAGTACATGAACAGCGTGTAGCTATTCTTTATGACCGGGAAACAGTTTTAGTTCCCGCAGTGTAACTAACATGTAGAATAGGGAAGGAGAACACCGCTGATGTATATCATTTTACCAAATAAAACACAAAAGCGAAAGTTATAAAGCGAGAACACTCACAGTGTTCGACTGTGCTGTTGTGTGATACAGGGTGAGAACACCCACAGTGTGTGGCTGTGCTGTTCTGTGTGACACAGGGTGGGAAGACTCACAGTGTGCGGCTCTCCTATTATCTATGATAGCTTCATTCTTAAAACACCCGAAGAGTACTTATAACCTATTCTGTATTTTATTTACATTGTAGGAACACACTGTACGGTAAAAAAAAACTAGCAGTTTACCTCTAGTATTCCATCACACATGATGGCCTCCATAAATGAGAAGAAGTAATCCAGCCTGAGCTGGAAGGCTTCAATAAAGCAATGCCGATTTCGTTAAGCATTCCACTGTTGGTTTAATAGATTTTATCCCATCCCGGGATGGTTTACCTTATGTGGCTGAAATTCGTCCCTAAATTACACTGTTCATTTTCTGATTCATTACCCGGCGTTAATTTGTGAACGTTTCCTGAATAGATTTTTATTTCTTTTTGGTTGGGTTGCGTAAATTTATATATAAAAAAGTTTAACTATAAGTTAATTAAAAAATTTGACTCGTCTGATAGTGCGGTGCATTGGTGAGTCCAAGAAACGTTAAAATCAGCGCATTCTTCACGCAGTGAGAGAAGAGGCTGTATACCTGATGCTGTACTCACGGTAGCGGTGCAACCACCGCTGTTTTATGTACTAAGACTCCATCTAAGGAGGAGCAGCTGCTGAGGTCATGGAAATGTGCCTGGTTGACCAGGCAAACACCAGACGAGCCTGACCTATGGCCGGTCTTCGGGAGTAGAAAAATTCTCAGAACTCATCAAAGGTTGCAAAGGTTAGGTGTTTCTTCTGAAACATAACGTAAATACTGAGTTGTGCTAGACAGTTTGTGGATACATTGATGATTTTCCCGATTACGATTAAAGGCTCCGTACACACGAGACTGTCTTTAAAAATATTCTACAAGTGAGAGGAGTGTCACACCGAGAGCATCAATGCAGCTAAACGGATGGTGTTTTGTCTTCAATGGGGACAAAATCTCCACAAACTCGCAAGATTTCTTATTGACATCCTGACCAGGCCATCATCCTCACCTTCGACAAGTGTCTGAACACACTAGGCACAGTATCAAGGAAAACCTAAAGACTGAATTATACCTAGAGCACAGAGAAAAAATAATTTATCATCAAAAGAGAAAATTTTTACAGGCTCCTCACTTGATGTCCAAATCTGATGTCTTCGAGGTGATAACTCTTCGTGTTCTTCTCTTTATTTTCACCTTTATTTTACGCTCTACGTTTTTGCTGTTTCGGTATTGTCTTTTTTTTCAGTTCCTTAATGTTTTTTTCTACCTCAATTAGCAGTAAGCAGTAACTTGAAGATAGCGTACCTGTGACTGGTTTTGAGGGTTCTGCCTTTGACATTCATTGTTATGCCGGGCCTCACCACCACCACCTTGTCACAGACATCATCTCATCGCTTTAAAGACAATCAAATGAGTGAATGATGAAAATCTTACATAGAAATTTCTGTCGCGCATTTATTTTACACACACACACACACACAACACCACACACACACACACACACACACACACACACACACACACACACACACATATATATATATATGTATACATGTACATATATATATATATATATATATATTATATATATATATATATATATATATATATATATATATATATATATATATATATATATATATATATGTATATATATATATATATATATATATATATATATATATATATATATATATATATATATATATATATGTCGTGCCGAATATGTAAAACTGGTCAATTAGCAAGAACTCATTTAAAATTAAGCCCTTTCTAAAATTTTCTCTTATACGTTTAAAGATATATTTTTTCATTAATGTTGATGTAAAAATTTATAATTTTGCACCAAAAGGAACTTAGAAAAACTTACCTAACCTTATTATAACAAAAACAAATTATTTTAGCCTACCCCAACTAAATATATATTTTAGATTTGTTTACAATAATTTAATACTAAACAAACACAGTGAAATATATTTTTTTCGTTAGGTTCAGAATGATTTTGGCGAAATTATTGCATACACAAATTTTCACTTGTCCTATATGGCAAGATGAGCGTTGCTATTTAAGCCAAGATCGCAAGTTCTGCCTATTCGGCACGACATATATATATATATATATATATATATAATATATATATATATATATATCGTGCCGAATAGGCAGAACTTGCGATCTTGGCTTAAATAGCAACGCTCATCTTGCCATATAGGACAAGCGAAAATTTGTTTTTTTTATTATCACACCGGCCGATTCCCACCAAGGCAGGGTGGCCCGAAAAAGAAAAACTTTCACCATCATTCACTCCATCACTGTCTTGCCAGAAGGGTGCTTTACACTACAGTTTTTAAACTGCAACATTAACACCCCTCCTTCAGAGTGCAGGCACTGTACTTCCCATCTCCAGGACTCAAGTCCGGCCTGCCGGTTTCCCTGAATCCCTTCATAAATGTTACTTTGCTCACACTCCAACAGCACGTCAAGTATTAAAAACCATTTGTCTCCATTCACTCCTATCAAACACGCTCACGCATGCCTGCTGGAAGTCCAAGCCCCTCGCACACAAAACCTCCTTTACCCCCTCCCTCCAACCCTTCCTAGGCCGACCCCTACCCCGCCTTCCTTCCACTACAGACTGATACACTCTTGAAGTCATTCTGTTTCGCTCCATTCTCTCTACATGTCCGAACCACCTCAACAACCCTTCCTCAGCCCTCTGGACAACAGTTTTGGTAATCCCGCACCTCCTCCTAACTTCCAAACTACGAATTCTCTGCATTATATTCACAACCACACATTGCCCTCAGACATGACATCTCCACTGCCTCCAGCCTTCTCCTCGCTGCAACATTCATCACCCACGCTTCACACCCATATAAGAGCGTTGGTAAAACTATACTCTCATACATTCCCCTCTTTGCCTCCAAGGACAAAGTTCTTTGTCTCCACAGACTCCTAAGTGCACCACTCACTCTTTTTCCCTCATCAATTCTATGATTCACCTCATCTTTCATAGACCCATCCGCTGACACGTCCACTCCCAAATATCGGAATACGTTCACCTCCTCCATACTCTCTCCCTCCAATCTGATATTCAATCTTTCATCACCTAATCTTTTTGTTATCCTCATAACCTTACTCTTTCCTGTATTCACCTTTAATTTTCTTCTTTTGCACACCCTACCAAATTCATCCACCAATCTCTGCAACTTCTCTTCAGAATCTCCCAAGAGCACAGTGTCATCAGCAAAGAGCAGCTGTGACAACTCCCACTTTGTGTGTGATTCTTTATCTTTTAACTCCACGCCTCTTGCCAAGACCCTCGCATTTACTTCTCTACAACCCCATCTATAAATATATTAAACAACCAAGGTGACATCACACATCCTTGTCTAAGGCCTACTTTTACTGGGAAAAAATTTCCCTCTTTCCTACATACTCTAACTTGAGCCTCACTATCCTCGTAAAAACTCTTCACTGCTTTCAGTAACCTACCTCCTACACCATACACTTGCAACATCTGCCACATTGCCCCCCTATCCACCCTGTCATACGCCTTTTCCAAATCCATAAATGCCACAAAGACCTCTTTAGCCTTATCTAAATACTGTTCACTTATATGTTTCACTGTAAACACCTGGTCCACACACCCCCTACCTTTCCTAAAGCCTCCTTGTTCATCTGCTATCCTATTCTCCGTCTTACTCTTAATTCTTTCAATTATAACTCTACCATACACTTTACCAGGTACACTCAACAGACTTATCCCCCTATAATTTTTGCACTCTCTTTTATCCCCTTTGCCTTTATACAAAGGAACTATGCATGCTCTCTGCCAATCCCTGGGTACCTTACCCTCTTCCATACATTTATTAAATAATTGCACCAACCACTCCAAAACTATATCCCCACCTGCTTTTAACATTTCTATCTTTATCCCATCAATCCCGGCTGCCTTACCCCCTTTCATTTTACCTACTGCCTCACGAACTTCCCCCACACTCACAACTGGCTCTTCCTCACTCCTACAAGATGTTATTCCTCCTTGCCCTATACACGAAATCACAGCTTCCCTATCTTCATCAACATTTAACAATTCCTCAAAATATTCCTTCCATCTTCCCAATACCTCTAACTCTCCATTTAATAACTCTCCTCTCCTATTTTTAACTGACAAATCCATTTGTTCTCTAGGCTTTCTTAACTTGTTAATCTCACTCCAAAACTTTTTCTTATTTTCAACAAAATTTGTTGATAACATCTCACCCACTCTCTCATTTGCTCTCTTTTTACATTGCTTCACCACTCTCTTAACTTCTCTCTTTTTCTCCATATACTCTTCCCTCCTTGCATCACTTCTACTTTGTAAAAACTTCTCATATGCTAACTTTTTCTCCCTTACTACTCTCTTTACATCATCATTCCACCAATCGCTCCTCTTCCCTCCTGCACCCACTTTCCTGTAACCACAAACTTCTGCTGAACACTCTAACACTACATTTTTAAACCTACCCCATACCTCTTCGACCCCATTGCCTATGCTCTCATTAGCCCATCTATCCTCCAATAGCTGTTTATATCTTACCCTAACTGCCTCCTCTTTTAGTTTATAAACCTTCACCTCTCTCTTCCCTGATGCTTCTATTCTCCTTGTATCCCATCTACCTTTTACTCTCAGTGTAGCTACAACTAGAAAGTGATCTGATATATCTGTGGCCCCTCTATAAACATGTACATCCTGAAGTCTACTCAACAGTCTTTTATCTACCAATACATAATCCAACAAACTACTGTCATTTCGCCCTACATCATATCGTGTATACTTATTTATCCTCTTTTTCTTAAAATATGTATTACCTATAACTAAACCCTTTCTATACAAAGTTCAATCAAAGGGCTCCCATTATCATTTACACCTGGCACCCCAAACTTACCTACCACACCCTCTCTAAAAGTTTCTCCTACTTTAGCATTCAAGTCCCCTACCACAATTACTCTCTCACTTGGTTCAAAGGCTCCTATACATTCACTTAACATCTCCCCAAAAACTCTCTCTCTCCTCTGCATTCCTCTCTTCTCCAGGTGCATACACGCTTATTATGACCCACTTTCTCGCATCCAACCTTTACTTTAATCCACATAATTCTTGAATTTACACATTCATATTCTCTTTTCTCCTTCCATAACTGATCATTTAACATTACTGCTACCCCTTCCTTTGCTCTAACTCTCTCAGATACTCCAGATTTAATCCCATTTATTTCCCCCCACTGAAACTCTCCTACCCCCTTCAGCTTTGTTTCGCTTAGGGCCAGGACATCCAACTTCTTTTCATTCATAACATCAGCAATCATCTGTTTCTTGTCATCCGCACTACATCCACGCACATTTAAGCAACCCAGTTTTATAAAGTTTTTCTTCTTCTCTTTTTTAGTAATTGTATACAGGAGAAGGGGTTACTAGCCCATTGCTCCCGGCATTTTAGTCGCCTCATACGACACGCATGGCTTACGGAGGAAAGATTCTTTTCCACTTCCCCATGGACAATAGAAGAAATAAAAAAGAACAAGAGCTATTTAGAAAAAGGAGAAAAACCTAGATGTATGTATATATATATATATGCATGTGCGTGTCTGTGAAGTGTGACCAAAGTGTAAGTAGGAGTAGCAAGATATCCCTGTTATCTTAGCGTGTTTATGAGACAGAAAAAGAAACCAGCAATCCTACCATCATGCAAAACAGTTACAGGTTTTTGTTTCACAGTCATCTGGCAGGACGGTAGTACTTCCCTGGGTGGTTGCTGTCTACCAACCTAAAGAAAAAAATATATTTCATTGTGTTTGTTCAGTATTAAATTACTGTAAACAAATCTAAAATATATTTAGTTGGGTTAGGCTAAAATAAATTGTTCTTGTTATAAAAAGGTTAAGTAAGTTTTCTAAGTTTCTTTTGGTGCAAAATTAAAATTTTTTACATTAACATTAATGAAAAAAATATATCTTTAAACGTATAAGAGAAAATTTTGGAAAGGACTTAATTTTAAATGAGTTCTTGCTAATTGACCAGTTTTACATATTCGGCACGACATATATATATATATATATATATATATATATATATATATATATATATATATATATATATATATATATATATATATATATATATACATAATATATATATATATATATATATATATATATATATATATATATATATATATATATATAATATATATATATATATGCTCACCAACGCTTCAGGAAAGGACAAAGCTCATCTGACGGTGAAGGCACCACACTCAGGAGAGTTCCTTCTAGCTGTTCCCAATTCCTCCCTGGGCACTCGACTCGACCCACAGGCCATTCGGATTGGTGTTGCACTTCGCTAGCCGCCCCCATCCTCACCGAGCATACGTGTATTTACGGCAGGGCGACGGCTGATCAATTCGGACTTCATGGTCTCGTGTATCATACATCAGAAGGGGAATATGCCAGACATGAGGAGGTCAATGACATCATAAACAGAAGCCTCGCCACAGCCTGTTGCCCAGCTCAACAAGAACCCCAAGTACAGAGGTCTGACGGAAATCAAAAGCGTCCTGGTGGAGCCACTATGCTACCCTGGAAGGATGGAAAGCAGATTGACTGGGACTACACCTGTGCCGCCACATTGGCAGACACCTACTTGCCATACTCCGTAGTGGAAGGGGGTGGAGCTGCCAGCCACAGGGAGACCCATAAGATCCGCAAATATGAAGACCTTCCCCCTTGCTATAACTTCATCCCAATAGGGTCGGAGACCCTTGGAGCATGGGGCAAGTGTGCTCTAAAGTTCATCAAAGAGCTGGGTGAAAAGCTCATCATAGAAATCAAGGACCACAGGGCGACCAGCTTCCTCTTTCAGAGACTCAGTGTCGCGATCCAGAGAGAAAATGCGTGTAGCATTCTGGGCACGCGGCCCACCGCCGGGGAGCTGGACGAAGTATTCGAGATGTAGCTCTGGGTTGTTATCTATGTTGTTTTACTCCAGATTGTATTTTTGTCAATGTATTTTGCCAATGTATCTTGTTTTTAAATAAAGTATATGTAGAATATATAGGGGGTGGTAGGAGAAAATTTTCAAACAGCTTCAGGGAGAACCTTGAGTTTTCCCTGAAGCAAATTTATTCTTTTCTCTGAGGATGAGGGTCCCCAGGACAGTTCTAGAGGTGGTACCTCCCTCCCTCCCTCCCTCTCTCTCTCTGTCTCTCTCTCTCTCTCTCTCTCTCTCTCTCTCTCTCTCTCTCTCTCTCTCTCTCTCTCTCTCTCTCTCTCTCTCTCTCTCTCTCTCTCTCTCTCTCTCTCTCTCTCTCTCTCTCTCTCTCTCTCTCTTTTACACAGGGTTTGGTTAAGGATCCCTAGTTTTATTGGCAAGCTATTTACAGGTTAAGGATTCCTAATTTTATTGGCAAGCTAAGAGCTTTTACCTACATCAGTTCATTTGAAAGCATTTTTATTGTTATGAGACATACAAGTAGGGAACAGGATGAAGTTGGAGCCATCTGTGGGCCAGCATTTTCATTTGATCAACTGACTTTATCTCGTTGACATCATTATGCTGTACGAATGTGTTCCATACTCGAGTCATCCTGGGTATATATGATCTCAGATGGAGTGATGTTCTGGAGAAGGGTACAGCAGAGTGAAGTTGTTGCTTTCTGCCCGTCTTGTGGCATAAAAGCTTGTTTCTCGCTATGGGACACCCTAAATCTAATTGACACGAGAAATTTGCTGCAAACCATATTTGAGAAATCCACATAGATTTTTCTGGGAGTTAAGAAGACTGCTAAGCTTGCCAGCGGACATCTGCTGCAAGCACAACACTTACAGCACTTAGCAGTTTTTCCTGAACCTGGTTCTCCCCATTCTTCCTTTTGTTTACTACAGACCTTAAGAAACAAATCTATGAAGGAGAACTCAATTCCTTGGCGTCCTACCAAGATACGTTGTTTCCACCTGGAAGGATTACAGGACATTGCAATTTTAAGTTAACAACAATTTAGCCTCAGAACGGGTCTGGTGTTGTATATATGATTTTGATGTGCTGACTATGAAGAAACACAACTTTTGCACTTTCATCCAGAAGTTTAGGTGGTTGTTGATAAATGTTTTCCTGGGTGTTGAATGGCAGCAGTAATGACTCTGATACCAGGTGCTCTATATGTAATCAAATTTTCTGATGGATTGTCACACTGGTAGAATCACTCTCAAGTCATTGATCACTTCTTTCTAAAGAAGAAAAATTTATTATACTATCTTAAAATAAAAGTTGATGTTACTATCTTAAAGAAAAATTGATATTTCTATCTTGAAAGGAAAAGTGATGTTACGATCTTAGAAAAATAATATTTGAGAAACCTAAACATATAAGAATGATAATATTTTTATTTAAAAAAAAAGGTGTCCAGATTTACAGCAAAACATTGTCATCCTGCCACAGTAATAATCAGAATTAATTCAATAGACACCTTGCATCTTCATATGTCGAATCATCCAGTCGTGATCAGAGTACAAAAAAAAATGATCTCTGTGGCCTGAAAAAATTAAACATTTAATTAAAATGCTCAACATTCATAATGATATATGTGTCTTTATGATTTAACGAGTGATCAGTGACTGCCTGGGCAGCCATCTTGGGTTTTTCCAAATCCTCAAGGGTGACACTGCATTATCAACATCGACTCCTAAAAGACTAAAAATTCTGCTGATAAAGAGAACAATTGTGCATTACAGCTTCAGTAAACAAATTGGGTCTGACAACCAGACTAATAACAGAAGATGGCAACAGCAGAAGAGGAGATACCAAGACTGAGTCAGATAAAAGAAAGGAGGGGATTAGTTAAGCCTGTGGGAAGAGCAGCGAACAATAGAGAATGGGATATGGGGAGGGAGAAGGGAGGGAGAAGGGCAATAAAGGGAGAGAGACATTTGGAGAATGAGTTAGATAAGGAGAAGAGGAAATTTGAAGATAATGGGTTTCTCACACATTTACTGGCAGAGAAATCTTGCGCCAGCTGCGATAGATCCTTGGGGGGGTTAGGTTAGCTCTAATTTCTTGGATCGAGAACCCTTTCGGCATCACAGTAGTCCCTTGTAATGTCCTCTTGTGGGTGCAGCTGCAAGTTTGCGATTGATGTGGCATCTCTCGTTTCTAAGTACATTATAAGTTGAAAATTTGTCTCTCTGTGTGTGTGTCTGTCTGCCTCTGTCTCTGTTCTCCCATGCTTTCCTTCCTTCCGTCCTTCCTTCCGTTCTTCATTTATTCATTTGTTACTTCCTCCCTTTCTGCCTCCCTTCATCGTTTCCTTCCTTCCTTCTTCCCTCCCTCTCTCTCTCTCCCTTCCTTCCTGTTTCCTTTATTCCTCTCACTCAGAATTCCTGTCTCTTGGAATTCGGAAGTTCGAGTGAGACATCAAAGCCCCAGACCGAACACTTTTTCCGCCGCGACGCCGAACCCGCTGTTCCGAACACTGACACCAGCCTGGGGTCGTCCCGTTCGGAATGCCACTGATAAAAAAAAATGGTTGGAGAGCATCTCTGTGTTCTGTTTCCTCGTGTGTTGATTGGTTAATTATTTCTAAGAGCGCCGGCAGCGGCCTTGTTAAGGGGAGGAATGTTTTATGGTGCTCAATTAGCGGTCTTGGAATTCGGAGGCTGAGGCTCGTCTCGTTTATCTCCCGCCTGGCATCACACCTGAGCTCACTAAAGGGTTAACTCTTGTATTTGTCTACCTTTTTTTTTATCAACCTCGTTTCATGCGTTATGGCTATTTTTGGCCATGTTGTTAACTAGCATCTTGGGCAGGAGTTCGGAACCTTTTTATTTTTAAGTTTACTGACCCCAGTGGACTTCCAATATATGTTCCAACATGACTTTCGCTAGACAGTTAGTATCATCATCACTACCAGTTCTGTCAGGTATCAGTATGACTTCAAAAGACGTCAGTAGCTTGGTTTTACTCTTTGGTTTGGTAATAGAGGTTTGGTAATAGAGATGTGGATGAGTGGAACAAACTCCCGAATATAGTTATTCAGGCTAAAACGTTGTGTAGTTTTAAAAATAGGTTAGATAAATGCATGAGTGGGTGTGGGTGGGTGTGAGTTGGACCTGACTAGCTTGTGCTGCTGCGTCTGGTGCCGTGCTCCATCCTTGAGTGGAGGTGACCAGACTGGGTGGGTCATTAGGTTAATCCGGGGGGGGGGGAC